>BMAC01000777.1:187248-209234 GCA_014905375.1 Phtheirospermum japonicum
TATTGTTGTTTCGTTTGGATTTGCTGAACGTATTTAGTTAATCGATCTTAGTTTATTTTCAGTCTTACATGCTTATTGTTAGTAGTTTAATATTTCATTGGTTGGAGATTAGTTTATGCATGCAGTTTACGTTAAGTTCTTGCCAACAGATAGTGTTAACCGTTGCTGTTAACCGTTACTGCTAAAGGTTGGTCCAACAGTTAGCAGTAACCGTTAGTGCTAAGGATTGCAGGTAGTAACAGTTAGCGCTAAGGGTTGCAACAGTTAGCAGTTTATCGCTTGAATGTTTAGTTTAAATTGCTGAATCTGAATTATTTCTTAGTTATTGAATTAGTGTCTTATTTGTTTAGTTTAATTTATTAATTAGTTAATTAACTCTAGTTTAGTTAATTTAGCTTTTTAAATTAAGTATTTGCTATTTAAATTCGTAGTTAACCAATCTCATCAAAACTCCCCCCATTTGTGTGTGTTATTTGAAATTGAACAAAACTATTTAAAGATTCCGATTGTATGTTCCTCGAGAGACGACTCGAGTCAATTTGCCAACCTACGCGCGACCCCGTTCTCTTGCGGGCAAGCTTTTGAATTTTTGACACATTTTCATAAGTAGGCAACCAAAAAGCTTGAATCACCCATGAGGGAAGAACAAGCCAAAAACCCTGAGAGGTATTGCCCTAACCTGATCTGATGCCTTAACCTTGGATAAGGTTCCAGGGAGAGCAGGTCAGGAATTTGAGAAACGTAAAGCCAGAGCTGTCTTGCTTTTGGCAGAAGCTTCCTGGTCAGATCAGCCTGAATAAAGGCCCAAGATTCGCGGATTCCATTTCCAGGATCTCAGAAAGGTCCCACGTGATGAATAACTATAAATACTCCAGCCTTGAGGCTGAAGGAGGTATGATTTCCCAAGCATTCTTCTATTAATTTTGTTTTTTCCGATTAAAACGTTTTACTGACTTAAGCATCAGAGAGGTTTCCACCGAAAAACCACCGGTGGTCTTTTATAACGTGTTTTTATTGGAGCAATTCAGGAAATTTTCAAAGAAAGGTGCCAGTGTTCTTGGTGCGATTTTCAGGATGAAACATATGTCAATCTTCTTCTTCTAATATCCTGTTAATTGGTGAATTTTTCGACTTGAAGTTGGCGATTTGATCTATAAGTTAGCTAATAGTATGTTTTTTTTTAATTTAATCTTAATTCCTGAATGCTTTACAGATTGCAGATTTTAGATTTGAGCTGTGTATATATAATGCCTGCCATTGTTTATGTGTAAAGAATGTAGCTATATGATGTTTTTGGCTCTGATTTGGTAATGTAGGTCTATATGTATGCATAATCTTCTCCAATTCTCATGGCTTTTGCTTTTGCATTTTGTACTAACTACTAAGGTATAGGGAAAAGAGTTTGTCATCTTGTTGTGAAAGGTTAAGAATTATTTTTCGGGAATATGCAAGTTTCATTTGCAATTCAGTTTTGGAAAAAGATAGATTATTAAGACTTAAGTGGCTTTTCAAAGATTGGGATTTGATTAAATTCTCACTCCAACACTAAATTAGGTGAAACACTCATAAATGTCCATATCTTGCCTAACTTGTTTATTGCGATTTATATGTTCGGGTTGAACTTTTATTTCTCCCATTGATCTTTTCCATATTCTTATTGGTTGCCTTTTGTTTCATCATTTTCAATTTTCTGCCTTGAATTTCAGGGTTTTGAATAAGCAGAAATTTATTTGTTTATTTTTTAATTTTTTATTGGTTTTTCTTCCCTAATTAAAATAATTAAAATAGGTGGTTGGTTGCAATCATGATCAAAGTGTTGGTTTCTCAACCGATCGATTTACTACAATGATGAACATGAGAAAATTGCATCTCATATGGGTGATGGCACGTATGCACAGGAGATCTATAAATACCCTGCCTGGTAGTGTATAATCTGAACAACTAGTTTCCTAATGATTGCAAGTTTAATTTGTTATCTCTTATGTTAATTGCATTAATCATGAAACAGGGGTGATGTGGTTGAGATCGAGACATGGTGCCAAAGTGAAGGAAGGATTAGCACGAGTCGTGATTGGATTCTCAAAGATCTTGCTACTGGTGAAGTCATTGAATACAAAATAAGTTTTTCTTTTAAATAATACACCTTCAAATTCTGCAAGCTTTTCTTTTTTACTTCCACTTTTCATTTGTTTTTCCATTTATATTTCTGATTTGTGCTTTGGTGTTTCACGAGTACATTTATTTTATGTGTGTCTTTTTCCATTTACTTCACAACTTTTAATCGCTTTACGAGGAAATAAGTTTCTGATATGTACCCTTACTATCAGTTGATTTAAATGCAATTTGTGGTTCTTGTTTTCTGTACCACAAAGATCCATAGTACTTTCCTTGCTTCTATTCCTACTACATGAAACATATTAGATGTTTACCATAAAGATCAATATTAGTTAACTTCTTTTTTTTTTAATTGTACTCTTTTTAACTAACTTCTATTCCTGTTCCATTTGTTTTTTCCCAAATAATTTTGTTACCCGAAATAGAGTGGAGTGTTATATATATCAACAAACATCTTTGCTAAAATTGCAATTTGATTTGGTTTTATATTTTTTGAAGGTGTTATTGTTGCCAAAGCTGATGATAATGACTCTGAAATTATCCAACAATTGGAAGGAATGCATCAGGTATACGTTTTTTTTCCTCTTAGATTTTCTTATATAAAGACCTCGGTGAGAATGTTTGACCCACTTTGGCAGGACTTCGTTCCATCAGGTTCTTTGGGGAAGGTTGGATTATGAAAAGCAGAAGTTGATTGTGAAATTATCCAAACCTAAAATTGCACCGTGGTCAGCACTCTGTTTCTGCTTGTTCTGTCTTTAGCTCGGACTTATTGTGTAGAAGGCCTAGCTTGAAATCTTATATAAATCTTAGATGAGACAGGCCTCTGTCTTTATTTGGTGCTTTTGCAGCATCTTACAACTGTTTTTTTAACTGTTTCATGTAGTTTATTTGTCTTTCTCGATGTTTTTTTTAACTCTTCTTGGCATATACTTTGGTTTTATTTATTGAGATTCGGAGTTGATTTGAGCAAAAACATTTGGTTATAGTGTTAAGTTCGAAGTTTTGTTAATGCTTGAGCTTTTTTTGGTGCACCTGCTTTCATTTCTTTTTGATTTTAAATTTTTTTTACTACTTTCTAGAAGGTATTTTTCAATATCCATTTTGGAAAATAGACTTTCTAGAAGGTATTTTTCAAGAACCGCCGTAAAATGTTCGTTCTGGAAAACAGACTTTCTAGAAGGTATTTTAAAAACCGCCGTAAAAATGCTGCATTTTACGGCGGTTCCAAAACGGCGTAAAAACGCTGCATTCTACGGCGGTTCCAAAACTGCCGTTAAATGTCTTTCGAAACTGACGTTAATTTCCAGTTTTTCACGGCGGTTTTGAAGAACCACCGTAAAAATTTACGGCGGTGGATTTAACGGCGGTTCCAAAACTGCCGTAAAAAGCCTCCCTGAACTGCCGTAAAAAGTTGTTTCTGTAGTAGTGTCTTACGTTCTTCAACCGGCACCTTGTTGCTTGACTCAACAACCTTTTTTTCAACCATCTTCGTGCCCGGCACTCTTTTTCAAAACCTTCTCAACAAAATCACTATCTAAAACTGCGACATCAACTCCTGTATCTCCAACAATAGATCTTTCTGCTTTCAATCGACTAACATTTAACATTAACAGGTCCTCACGAATTGATGAAAGTCTGGTTGTCTTATGCACGCCAACATACATTTTCTTCAGTTTTAATGGATATGACGATCTCTTTGCTCTCTGTTTTTTCATTAACTAATAGAAAAATAAAGAAACATAAAAAAATATATCAAAATATAACACATAAAATTATAACACCACATGTAATACTTTAAATTTGTTTTGTAATACTTTAAATGTATTTTATAATACATAATGTGAAACAGGAAAGTTCAAAAATGTGAAACATGAAAGTTCAAAATACCAAACAATAATATAATACTTTAAACTTATTATTTGATACTTTACTTGTGTTATGTGATACATTAAACATGTTCTGTGATACTTTTAACATGTTTTGTGATACTTTTGAACAAAATCAAAACCTAGTTATAAAACTCATAAAACACACATAATAAATAAAAATCAATCGAACAGAAAATCAATCGAACAGAAATAAGTAAAAAAAAAAAACCTAAATCATATAAAAAAATACATAAAATTAGTAAGTGTAAGTAATCAATGATTGAAATGCACAAAATCTACATAAAAAATGAAAGAAATCCATAAAATTACCTTCAATATTCAACGCCCTAAAAACGACAACAAATTAGTACAGGTTTCAGCTTCGAAACTCGGCGGATATCAGTTTAAGTTTTGCTCTCAAACTTCCTTCAAAGTTGGATTTGCTCAGATTTGCTGCAGATTTTGGCTTGAAACTCGGAAGAATTCGTATGAAGGATTTTCACTTGAAACTCGAAATAATTCGTTTGAAGAAATTCGGAAAGAAACTCGGAAATATTTTGGCAAAAAACTCAAAAATCGAAAGGATTTTGGCTAGAAACTCAGAAAGATTTCGACAACAACCTCGGGAGAGATTTTGGCAACAAACTTAGCAGAGATTTTTGGCAACAAACTCAAAATTCGAAATAATGACGTTTCAGCTGCGTACCAGGTGGGCAGGGTCTGGGTAGGTGAGTGAATTCCTGTGTCAGTTTAATTTGGATGGATACGGGTGGGTGGACATGGGTCAACTGGATCCAGATATAAACAACGGTCAAATGTGTCTCATTGGGAGAGATAATTTTTATTTATGTGAGTAAATCAAAGTATTTCGTCCCAAAAATTGCACCAAGAGAACCGACACCTTTCCTTGAGGATTTTCCGACCCGCTTCAACAAAAACATGTTAGAAAGTACCACCGGGGGTTTTCCGGTGGAAACCTCTCCGATGCTTAAGTCAGTAAAACATTTTTATCGGAATAAATAAAATCAATGGAAAAATGCTGGGAGAATCATACCTCCTCTAACCCCAAAGCTGGAGTATATAAAGTTATTCATCACGTGGGATCTTTCCAAGATTCCAGAAATGGAACCCGTGAATCTTGGGCCATTATTCAGACTGATCTGACCAGAAAGCTTCTGCCAAGGGCAAGACAACTCTGGCTTTACGTTTCTCAAATTTCTGACCTGCTCCCCTTGGAACCTTATCTAAGGTTAAGGCATCAGATCAGATCAGGTCAATATCCCTCAGGGCTATAGGCTTGTTCTCCGTCTCAGTCCCTCTCTCCTTCTTGAACCGAGCAAGACGAATCTCTCTTTAATCACCAAAATCCAAGTCAGGATCAATCCTTTAAAGCCTAATCTAACTTATCCACTTTTCCTTTTATGCGCAGAATAGCAACTCAGGTCATCCCAACCAGAGCTATTTCTTTACACTTGTCCAGGTCAGGCGTATTCAGGTCAGGACCAGCCATTCCCCCCCCCCCCCCCCCCCCCCCCCCAGGTGGTTGGGATGAGCCCCGAAATCTAAGGTTTCGTTACAGGCGGTTGAGGTTTTCAGCACGTCTTTTCAAATTCCTCCCTGGTGTGCAAAGATCCCGCTGAATCCGCTTTTCAAATATGTAACGTCTGATATTCCACCTTTAATGGTTGAGATCCCCAACATGTCTTTTCGGGTACCATACCTCTGACACGCATTAAATGCACGAATCCCATCAAATCTTTTTCAATCATTATTTTCAAAATTTGTCCCCTTTCTTCTATTTTCCCGGTTCATTTCTCACTTTTGTTCTTCTTCAACAAACTTTTATTTTCTCTCACTCGCAGTTTACTCTTTCCTAAACGGTTTCTGATCACCTCCACAAAACAATCAGGTATTTTTTCCGGTCTTCTTTTTCAAATTATGTCTACTCAATCATCTTCCTCTTCTTCTACCCAACAAAGCCCAACTCCTTCTTCCCCGGAGGCGTTTTCTTCTTCCCCGAACACCTCTGCCGAGTGGTTACCTCTTATTCTGGGGCATCCCGTCTCTATCCTTGGCAGCAGGACTGTAGAGGGGTAGAGATCGAGATTTCAAATCCCCTTAGAATATTCTCTAGTTAACCCCATCATAGGCGAGAGTGCCTACCAATCGCGCGCCGATTACTTGACTTTCTTCGTCGACCATTTCCAGGCGGGGTTGCGTCTCCCCATCAACCCCTTCATATTAGAGGTTGCCCAGATGTATAAAATACCAGTGCACCAATTCGCCCCTAATTCTTTTAAGATAATCATAGGTTATAATTTAGCTATGCGATACGCCAGACTCAATCCTACCGCCCCGACGTTTTATGAATTGTTTCAAGCCAAAAGTGCCTCTTCTGGTTATTTTTACCTGTGTGCTCGTCCAGATGTCCATTTTTTAACCGGCGGTCCTTCCTCCAACAAGGCTTGGAGGAAGAAATTCTTTTTCGTGCACTATTCCGGTGATTGGGGTTTTCCCCCAAGTCTATTGACCAGCTTCCACCTTAGGCCCAGCTATCTGTGGGAGACAGGTATCCCCGCCTAAAGAAGATCCCTGAAACCCTGAACAAAAATGTTTTTGATTTGACCAAACTTTTACTCCCTTTTATTCTGGATTTCTTCAATTCCAGAGAAGAGACGAGCCCTTTATCCCCTGAGATGGGTATATGCTATAAAACGTTCCATCCTGTTCTCCTTTTCTTCCCACATACTGGGTATATTGTCCTTTAAACTGTTTTTTTCTGTTGTTTCCTTTTGAAGACACCATGATGCGAAAGTTGATGGAATCCCAACAGGCTGCAGCAGCTCCTGAGAAGAGAACGCAGGGAGAACAGGTTGCTGGATCGTTAGAAGTTCCTCCACCAGCGCAACCCAAGCAGCGCGAGGTGCGACCTGAGCGGCGCGAAGCGTCCACCGCACCTGAGGTGGATTTGACACTCTGAATAAGGGGAGGAACAGGAGCGCCTCTCCCGAAAGCACGCCAGATCTTGAAAGGGGGTGGCCCCATCAGGGACCAAAGTGGTAAACCCTAATGCCACCATGTTCACCAGTACCTCTGTCTTGAGTTGCTCGGGGGATGTTTCCATCCAATTTATCTAAGGCCAGTGCCAAGCGTCAGATTGGAAGACTCTTGATAGATGGACTGATCAAGAGTTGATTGAATCGCTATGCCAGGACGAGGCCAGGGTAACTATCTTTATTTTTTCCTGAACGTATTTTGCATTTATAGTTTTTAATCGCAAATTTAGTTATCTTTCAGGCCACATCAAAGAGGTCTATTCTGGTAGCTCGCGCCAGGGGCTCTCTCATGAATGCCGATCTGGTCAAAGAGCACAACCTGCTGAAGGAGATGCAAAAGAAGCTGATGGGGATATGTAAAGAGAGAGGGTCTGAGATGAAGAGGGTCAAATCTGAGCGGATGACTACAAGGGAAGGTGAGGAAAGATCCAGAGCAGAGATGTTGGCTGCCAGGGAAAAGGAGGAGGAGACTCGAGCTGAAGTATTGAGCCAGGTTGATGCAGCTCTGGAAGAGGGAAGAACGGAGTTTCTGAATTTAGAGGATGGGCTCCGACTTATCTACACCACCAGGGAGGCTACAAAGCAGGCCTTTCGATGGATCATTACAAGCTCCTTGTGCCAGAGGCCCTTGTGTATTTCAACCTAGGACTGGATGCTTGTGAAAAGTGGTTCAAGGAAAATCTCTCGACCCCCTACGATTGGAACAAGCCCATTCTGGGGAACCCCGATCCCACCAACTTCTCCTACTCGGCTAAAAGAGATCGTCTGCACCAGCTCGGGGATCATGGATTTTTCGAGCATGTCCTCCAGCTCTTCCGCTCCTCTGCTCCCGAGTCTTCTCAGCCAGACCAGAATGTGGTCCTAGCACTGACTGCCTCTATTCCCTCCCCAACCTTCACTGGTATGGGTGAGTTTTCCGGTAGGGTATCACCCAGCGCCTACCGGAGGAGGACGCTGTGGAGCAATTTGCTAGAGACCTGGATGCCGGGGATGGTGATATGGCGAACTAGCATTAGTGCAGAAACTACATTCTAGAACAGAACATCCTGGTGCATCTAGAAGGGTATTTAAAATGCGATTCTAGATTGAACTTTCTAGAACGGTATTTGAAATCACCGTTCTGGATTGATGATTTTCTAGAACGATTTTACAATACTGTTCTGAAAAGTAGACATTTCAGAACAGTTATGGAAAAATCGTTCTGGATTATCAGTCGATCCAGAACGGTATTCTAATAACATTCTGGAATGTGTATATTCCAGAACGGTATTGTAAAATTGTGTACATTCCAGAACGTTATTTTAATTCTATTTTGGAATGTACGTCAATCCAGAACGGTATTAACAAAACCGTTCTCAAAAGTCTTTTCAATTAAAAAATGCGTAAATGAAATTTTCTTGCCGCCCATATTTTTCCTTTCCAGAATGGTATTCTTAAAACCGTTCTAGATTTACTCGCCGATACAGAATGGTAGAAAATAATACCGTTCTCCAAAGTTTATATCCGGTTTTTCCAACAAAATAGAATTTCCCTGCTCACCCCGTTTTTCACATTTCCCTGATCTACCGCGTTTCCGCTTTGCTTCTCGCTACCCCAGATTTCATCCCCTCTCGTCCTCGCTACCCCGCCCCACCGTAAACCTCATTTTCTTCCTCATCTTCTAACAACCACCCATCAAAACTCTAATCCCAAACTACTCTTTTAAAATCAAACCCAATTCTTAGTTAAACCCCCAATACGAAAAGCACCAATTTTTAAAACTCATAATCAAATTAATTTAAAACCATTCAATTCAATACTTGGAAACGAGGCCAAAATCAGGCGGTTACAGGTAATCATGGAGCTGTATTTTGAGATTTGGAAGCTTTAATTAATATATATTTGGTTAGAACATGACTCGTCTTTATTTTCTTCATTTTGTCGAGAAATCATCTATTTTTAGGATTTTGGGTTTTATTAGACATCTAATGGATATTGAATTCCATTTGGATTTTACTTTGATGTGGTTTAAAAGTTTTGGTTTCTTTTAATATTGAGTTTGAATTTTTCTCTTTCTGTTTTGTGCTTTTTTTTTCAACTCTTATGAGGTTAGATCATCCCGTTCCTATCTTTTATTATTTTTCTTGGTTCTTTTTACTTTTGAATACCTTTGTGAAGGTCATCTTTTTATTTATTTATTTTGCAATTGGATGCGAGTGAATAGACACGGGTATCTCTTCAACAATAGCAGTTGCTATATAATGGAAAGGAGATGAAAAATTCTGAGAAATTGGGTGCTGTTGGTATTATTGATGGAGATTTGGTTATGTTGGTTTTAAACACCTCATCTTCTTGTCCTAGGTTTTATTTAATTTATCTGTTATTATATTCAAAGCTCTTGAATTTCCTTGTAAAGCTTTAAAATTTACCATTTAAGAAGCTGTTTATTAGCTATACGGGATGTTATTTGGATGTAATGCTGTATCGTGTCATATGTTCTTATAAATTGTATTGAAATAAATTATAGAGATATTTCTTTTGCTTATAATGTGAATTTTATATGTGTATTGTAGGGCTCGAGCACCTGTAAATGAAGCCGTGGGCTTTAATCCTGATGGTTCAGCTGTAAACCCCTCATCTTTTCAGCAGCAATTACGTAGCGATTCTAATTTAATGGTACAACTTTTTCAGGTATGGAATCTTATAAACCACTAATGGTGCTTTTTTCTCTAGACAATTTGAGGGAACAGATAAACTTAGTTTTGACAAAGATAAAACTTGTAAGTAATTCTGATTGCTAAATCTTGTAATGGCGTGACTAGACAATTTGAGGGAAAAGAAATTAGTAGTAATTGAAAATAGGTATTTTGAAGTATTAATTTACAAAACTGAGTTCGATAAAGGCTGCCTAAGTCCATGATTCAACACAACGTGTTTGTCATCAATTTTTTTTTTCGCTTTGAATAACTCCACAATCTATGTAGATGCTTACTAGTATCATGTTTGACATAGTAACTTTGGGAACTAACTTGAATATACTTGCTAAAAGAACATGGAGTTTGAGTAATATAATAACCAAAGGCATGATCATATTGTAAGTGTTTATTTTTTTTGGTGGTGATAATGTTATATTCTAGTAATTGTCTTGAATATTTAAGTCTTTCATACTTCTATGTAGTTTTGTAGAAACGGAGTTTGCAGATATGATGTTAGGTTTCGTGATAGATGTCACCAGACCTAACATCAACTTAACCTCAGAAATAGCAGTGGAAATAAATAAATAAAACTCAATAGATTAAATTTCAGTTCGTAAGCAAACGTGCTTACGAACTTGGGTGTACAAACCCGAAAACCATATTACTTTTCAAACGTTGAAATCCGATTACAAAATAATAGAAAGTAATATATGAAAAACAAGTTGTATCAAACAATTGATACACAAAATACTCATTGCTTCTTCTTTAGTAGAATTCCTCCGTTGGTTACGCAACGTAGAGATCCTTCTAATTTTCCAGCAAAGCTCCGAGTGTGCCGTGTGTGTTCTATTTCAAAGATGCGTCCGTCTCGTGCATCTCTTTTGCGTCTTGGTCTCAAATATATAACAAGACTCCAAGTCTTGTTTAACAAGTTAAGAAAAGTATTTTGGAAACTAAATAAAATCCTAGACTCCAACTAAGAAAGAAATCTAGAGTCCTAAAATACTTTGCGTCCTAAGAAAGGCAAACTACAAACAAGGAAATTATTGTAGAAAATAATATTCGCAACAATCTCCCCCTTTTGCCTTTTTGGACAAAACAACCATGACGCAACCAAAATGTTCAAAACAAAATAACTCCCCCTAAATTTAACTCCCCTAAATAAGCAATAAAAAAGTAATTGTTCCACAAACAACCAAAAACCAACAAACTAAGGAAAGCATAAAAGGAACCTAAACTCCTCGAGCCTTCTTCGCCTGTCTGGATGATGAAGATGTCCCTTCACCATCAGCTTTCCTTTTCCTCAGCTTTTTCTTCATTTTCCTCAAAAACCTGTTTCTGAAGCGTATCTTCTTTCGCCTCTTTGCACTAGCCAAGCTTGCCAACACAGTGGCAGCCTCAGCATCAGAAACACCAACAACACCAACCTCATCATCGTCACCACCATCCTCATCATCGTCATGTCAATCTCCCCCTTTTTGTTCAGAAATCAATAGGGCCTCAAGGAGGCAACCCCTCAAAGCTAATAACTGAGCACGCTGACTATCAAGCTGGGCAATCTGGTTGTCTAGTAAGGCCACTTGAGCACGGACAACCGGAGCCATCAACTGTACCATGGTGTCACTGGTGACAGGACTCGCAGAGGTGTCACCACGGGCATCACCAACTTGAACAGGCGCACTCCAGGGCAAATCTACAATGCGGGCTCCAGAAAGGTGCTGGCTCCTCAAGGTAAACCACTCCGCCTCACCAGTGAGGGAATCATCCGCGGAAGGCGTAAGGCCTTGGTTTTCCAAAATACTGTAAATCAAAGAGGGAAAAAAAGTGACGAGGAAGACTTAGAGCAGGCAAACCTTGTGACCATATCAAACACGAGCTGCCCGAAATTAAACTAGATCCCTTTGCCAACTCTGAAAAAGAACTGAGCCTGAGGTCTGGTCAGCACAGTCGAGTTCTTCGAGGGCAGCCAGTTGAAAATTGCCACCTTATGCAGGACGGAGTAAAGCGAAGTCATCCTTGTGCTGGGCAACTGTTCGCGCCAAGTGGTGAGTAGCCCACCAGACAAGAAACTAATGACCTCATCCATTTCATCAACAGTGGAGTCACCCTGATAGGCCTCAGTCCCATAAGTTGCATTGATCAACTCAGGAGTGAAGGCGTAAACCTGTCCGCGTACATATACCTTCCCAACCGCAACCGAGGGAAGAAGGTTGGCATAAAACTCCACAATGACATCCCGACAAAGGGCAGGGCGGTGGAGACCATCGAATACAGGCCCCTGTCCTCAAAGAAAGCAATCAGATTTTGGCGTTTGAACAATTCAACAGGCACGCTCCTTTCATAAATCATGCCTCGAGTCTTGTAGACAGAGAAAAGAGCCTCGGCCTGGGTGGATAAAAAATTTTCAGAAAAAGGAACCAAATCCTCTATCTCCACTTCATCAGGGACTGAGGCAATGTCAGCATCCTCAACAGGAGGAGACCCTGGAGCCGGAGGAGGTAAATCACTCGCAGTAGCCGACCTCAGCCTGGAGGGAGAAACATCACTTGGAATGGGTGATGTTGGCTTTGGTGGCAGATCACCAGTTCCAACATCAGTCTGCTGAACATGTTCAGCTAAGGCAGCCCTGGACTTCTTCTTCCCTTTCTTCTTGGCAGCCTTCAAAGAACTCACCAGGTGTACAAGAGGAATTTCATCTGAGTCATCAGGAGATTGTTCAAGCCCAATGTCAAAAGTCGGTGAAGCTGGAGGCTTAGGCACAACAGGAGGCTCTGGAACAGTAGGATTAGCCGAACTGGATACTTCACCTGTAAAGAAATCCACGATTTCATAGGGTGGACTAGAATATTCAGTTCCTGTTGAACAAGGAGAGACCTTGATAGAAGCCGGTGGGTTCTTCTTTTCGGCAAGCGATACAGTCTGCTTGCGACGTCCACGACCCTTTTTGGCAGCTGGGGTAGCAATTGAGGGCGTCGGAGCCATGAGAGTCACTGGAGGCACAAATTCCTCGTCATCTGAGTCAGTGGCAACGGTAACATCATCGGTGAGATTCATGTGCTCGATTGGCACATTGCGATGTGGCCCAACTCTGCTCTTAGGGACCGCCGGTGGGACAACCCCTGGAGGAATATTTCGCAGCCGCCATGACCGCTTCAGGGTGGGATCACCAATGCACCCAAAGACCTCGGCGATAAACGGAAGATTAGGAGGGTTGTCGAAATCAATCTCATTCCCAGGTTGACCGGGAAGGACCTGGGCTGAAGGAGCGGCGTCAGTCGAGGCTGAAATCGGTGATATGACAAGAGAGCTCACCGGAGCGGAACCACTTGGTTCTTGAACAACTGGTGATGGGTGTCGGGCAAAAGCAACACCAATCTCCTCGCGGATGTCCAGGCCTCCAAATCTCGGTAAGATTGGAGCTACCTGTTCGCCGGAGCGCTCAATTTCTGTCGGAAGTTCAGGAACCCTAGAACCAGAAGGAGAGTTCGACATCCTGCAAATCCCAACAATACACAAGACAAAGAGTAATAAAATCGAGAAATACTGAGAAGAATTAGAGTTTGAGAAGGAGTAGAATTGCACAGGTGAGAGAATTGAGGTGGGCCAAAACGGTAAGAAATTCGACTTAAAAAAAAAAACAAAAAAAAACTTACCATTGGGGAGGAGAGAGAAACCGTATGAAAAGAAGGAAATAGAATATTTACACAATCTACCCCACTAAAAACACAATTAGGAAAAATTACCCCCGGGTAATATCTACTTTCCTAATAAACAGCCCACTATCCCTTAACTCAAGGGATTATATCTCACACTGAACTACCATGCCCACTAAAACAACACACCAAAAAGTAACCGAATATTGCTGTGGATTAACCCATCACCAAGGAAATATTAAAGACACGTTCCAAGGAAAAATACAAGATTCGTATCCATCTCAAGTTCCCTCCCAGCATACCCGATCTTAGCACCACTGGAACAACCAATTAACCACATCTTCAGTAAAAAATCAAGAGACGTCAGAATAAGAATTTGAACAAGAGAAACAGTACACTCAGCAACACAGGCAAATTCACAAAATATGAATGTCTTAGACTATGCCTAAAAAAAATGACCTAGAAAGATTAAAAAAAATCACAAAAAGATTTTTAGAGATTTTGATCGGTGTTGCCTTTCATGACTTATGACATTGGTCCCAACATTGCATAAGGCGACGTCAATGAAAACAAACCCCTTGACCCAATTTAATGACAAAGTCAATATCGCTCAAAAGGTGAAAATTAAATATCAGACCTTTAGTCCGGATTTTCTTCATCTTTTGAAGAGAATTATTATATCTTCAGCAATTGCTGTTACACCTTTTGTTTTTGGACCTGGGAGAAAGCCAGTTTCTGCGGGAGAGTTTCACAATCACCATAACAAAGAGGTTAGTTCTTTTGTCATCACTTTTATTACACAACACCACCTTATTTCTCTTTAAATCAGTCACAATGCAATTGAATTATGTATGGAACAGAAATTAAAAATGCATGCAAAATATACAGATGTTATGACTGATGACATCAGTGGGTGTCATAACATCAAACATAACACGGACTAGACTATGCATATTCCGAGATCTCTTCTCAAACGAGAGAAGGTCTCAAGATCTAATGCTTTTGTGAATATATCAGCAAGCTGGTTGTCTGTCCCTACATGCTCAAGACTTATTATCTTTCTCTCGACTAAGTCTCGGATGAAATGATACCTGATGTCAATATGCTTTATACGAGAGTGCTGAACTGGGTTTTTTGAGATGTCAATTGCACTCGTATTGTCACATAGTACGGTCAAAATATTGCTATGTAGACCGTAGTCTTCAATCATCTGGTTCATCCAAAGGAGCTGCGTACACGCACTTCCTGCCGCAATGTATTTGGCTTCGACTGTAGACAAGGAAATACAGTTTTATTTCTTGCTATACCAAGAGATTAGATTATTCCCCAAAAACAAACAACCCCCTGTAGTACCTTTCCTATCAACTACATCCCCAACCCAATCAGAGTCCGTATAACCTACCAGTTCAGTGCATGTTTCTTTAGTATACCATAACCCTAAATCACTAGTTCCTGCCACATATCGAATGATTCTTTTAACTGACTTCAAATGTGACTCCTTAGGGTTAGCCTGATATCTCGCACACAAGCACACACTATACATAATATCGGGCCTGCTGGCAGTTAAATAAAGAAAACTACCAATCATGCTTCTATAAAGGGTGTTGTCAACACCAGACCCAACATCGTCTCTCGATATTTTCTTATCTTTTCCCAGAGGAGTTCTCTTGGGTTTCTCACCTGCTAAACCAAATTTTTGGACCAGGTTCTTGGTATATTTGGTTTGTGAAAGAAAAATCCCATCATCAAGTTGTTTAATTTGTAAGCCAAGAAAATATGAAAGATCACCTTGCATACTCATTTCGAAAGTGTCAGACACTCGAACAACGAAATCCTTCACCATCTGTTAGTTAGTTGAACCAAAAATAATATCATCCACATAAATTTGGACAATAAGAATGTGTTTATGTGATTTGAGCAGAAACAAGGTCTTGTCAACCTCTCCTCGTTTAAAATTCAAAAATAGTAGATGTTGAGTTAGCCTCTCATACCAAGCCCTTGGGGCTTGCTTTAGACCATACAAGGACTTTTTAAGTTTTAAAACAAAATTTGGGTTGTGAGGATCCACAAACCTTTTCGGTTGCTCAACATATACTTCCTCGCTCAAAACACCATTAAAAAATGCACTCTTAATGTCCATTTGATGTAATGAAATTTTTAAATGGCAAGCAACTGCTAGAAGTAATCTTACCGATTCTATACGTGCAACCAGTGCAAATGTCTCGTCAAAGTCGATACTCTCAATTTTGAGTGTATCCTTGCGCTACCAACCTTGCTTTGTTTCGAACGATGTTCCCACCTTCATCCGTTTTGTTTTTAAATATCCACTTCGTTCCAGTGACGTGAGTATTTTCCGGGCGAGGGACCAGATCCCACACATCATTCTTTGAAAATTGGTCCAGCTCCTCTTGCATTGCTTTAATCCAAAATTCACTCTTCAATGCATCCTCCACTCATTTTGGCTCTGTCTCAACAAGAAACAAGGTTTCCCGAATTTGAGAACAGTTGGTTGATAAACAAACATACCTCACCATCTCCCTGAAGTCTATCTGTCTTTTCCTCGTACTCCTCTGATCAAGATCACCCATTATCTACCCGGTTGGATGATTCTTTTGAATTCTTGAAGGAATATCTCTTTGATAGAGATCAATTTGAAGTTCAGGGTTCTCATCTTCTGAATCTGAATCAGACTCAGGGGTCACCAGGGAAGGAGTTGAAACTGGGGTCTGCTCTCCAGTGTTATTACTGCCAGTTTCTTCCTCAAACAGTATTGGATTCGGTGATATGTCATCAGACCCGTCATCACCTGTAGCAGCAGCTTCTGTACCTGCATGATCATCTAAACCATCCACAACAAATTGAGGACTCTGATCATAAATTAGATCATTGTTCTCCGCAGGTTTTACCCCACTAGTTATATCATTAAATTTCACATTCACTGACTCCACCATGCAATGGGTCCTAAGATTAAAAACACGATATGCATGACTATTTTGAGAGTACCCCATAAAGACACATTTATCACTTTTTGAATCGAGCTTCGAGAGGTATCCCCTATCATTTAAGACATAACACACACACCCAACAACGTGAAAATAGCTTAAGTTAGGTTTCTTGTTAAACAGTAGCTCGTAAGGGGTGACATGTGATCCTGGTCTAAAAGAGACTCTATTGATGGTGTGACATGCTGTGTTCATGGCCTCTGCCCAAAAACATTTTGCAATACCATTAGAAATCAGCATGGTCCTAGTCATCTCCGCAAGAGATCTGTTCTTTCGTTCAATTATACCATTTTGCTGAGGGGTAATGGGAGAAGAAAATTCATGAGTAATTCCCCTTTTTGAACAAAGATTTGAAAATGACTCATTTTCGAATTCCTTTCCATGATTGGTTCTGATTCTTCCTATATTTACTCCAAAACGCACACACAATCTCTTAGCAAGTTTTTTAAAAAGCACAAATGTTTCCGATTTTTCTTTTAAAAACTTGATCCAAGTATATCTAGAAAAATCATCAACAATAACTAAAACATACCTTTTACCTCCGAGACTTTCCACTTCAAGTGGTCCCATGAGGTCCATATGTATGAGCTCAAAGCAACTGGATGTGGTAAGGCTCTGGACACATGGGTGTGGTACTTTAACTTGCTTCCCTTTTTGACATGCTTCACAAATAGGGGTGATCTTCGTGTTGAGTTTCGGCAATCCGTTCACAGCGTCTTTCTTTACAAGCCTCTCCAACATCTTGTAGTTAACGTGTCCGAGTTTTTGATGCCATACCTCGGCATCACTCAGCTGGGACAACTTACAAAACACATCTCCATTTATTTGATAGCAGTTGTCGGACGTTCTCTGGCCAGTGAGAATGCAGGCACTTTCTTCATCATAGACCTCGCATTTTTCTCGTGTAAATTTTACGTTAAAGCCTCCATCACACAGCTGGCTAATACTTATCAAATTTGCAGTTAACCCTTCAACAAGTAGCACATTTTCCAGTTTAGCAATCCCTGGAACATGGAGTGTTTCTTGCCCAATAATCTGTCCATTTGCTCCTCCACCATATTTGACCTTTCCTCCTTTGAATTTAACGATGTTTGACAGAAGTTCTTCGGATCCGATCATGTGTTTGGAGCATCCACTATCAAAGTACCAGGCTCCAGGAACGTGGGATCTCAAAGAGGTGTACATCATGTTGCACTTGATTTCTCCCTTTCTTACCCAGACTCATTTCAACTTGGTGTTGCCTTTGGTGTTGGCAGCTTGAGTCACATCACGAGTCCCATCATCTTGATCAATTCTCTGATAAGGCTTTTCTTCCCAGTTCTCTTCCAGCAGAAGGGACGAATATGGCCATGATCTCCAAAGTGATGACAAACATACTGCCTTCTTATCTTCTTGTGGCGTTTGACAGATTCTTGGTTGTGGCTAACTTGATGCGGTTGTTTCTTTAGTTTGTAGCCAATTCCGTGTCTTGAAGTTTCTGGGTACGACATTTCCAGAATTTCATCCAGTTTTGCCTTTCCCTTGTTGAGGTTTGAAATTGTATCTTGCACCCTTTTTAGTTCAGCACTGACTCGTTCCAGTTCTGAATCTTTTCTTGTAAGAGAGGTCTCCAAACGTGTAATGATCTTCACTTGATCATCTACCTCATGTGTCAGCTTTTTAACTTTGATCATAAGGGTTTTCACTTTCAAAACCTGATTTCCCCACTTAGAAAAAAGTTCATCATACTCTATGCGCAGTTTTTTGTATTCATTGCGAGGATTTTCAACCTCTGCATTCAAACACAGGGTGTTGGAATTGATGTTAAGAACTCGAAAGTCATCATCCCAGGCAACATGAGCGAAAAGAGCAGGTACTGACTCAGGTGAGTCAGAGTCGCTTCCATCTTCATCGAACTCCTTTGAAATGAGACTCTTCTTCCTTAGCTTATTCGCACATTCATTTTTGTAATTCCCCCACCCTTTGCACTCATGGCATTGAATTTCGTTGAGTGGTTTGGAAGAAGTTCCAGTCCTTGATTCAGAAGATGAAGGCTGGAAGTTGGATAACTTTCTTCCATAAGACTATGGAGGTGGTATCTCCATCGAGGAACTTGATGCTTTCCCTCCAATGTTGTTCTTTTTCCTCAAGTAGCGATTGAATTTTTGAGTAATAAGTGACACATCTTCCTCTCCAAGTGTAGTTCTTTCAAATTTTTCAAAGAGCTCTCTCCAGTTAGAATCTTCATCTTCATCTTTTGAGTGAACATCGGAGGTGAGAGCAACATTCTTCTCCTTTGAAGGAGAGTCTATATGCTCCATCTCTTATGTTCTGAGTGCACCGACCAAATCATCATAGACAAGTCTGTTAGTATCTTTGGATTCCTCAATAGCAACAACTTTCATACTAAACTTCTTTGAAATGGATCTGAGAAGTTTTCCAATAAGACGTGCACTGGACATGGGCTCGCCAAGGTTTCCAATTTCACTTGCTATGTCGGAGAGTCTCATGGCATACTCCACAATCGACTCTTTGTCATCCATTCTCATGGATTCAAACATTGTGGTGAGCATTCTCAGGCGAGATTTCTTCACACTTGTTGTCCCTTCGCATACCCTTTGAAGGGCATCCCAAGCTTCTTTCGCAGACTCACAATTCTTGATCACTTTGTAGTAGTTTGTATCGACATAGCTGCATAGGGTATTAATGGTCTTAGAGTTCCAATTTGAAATGGAAACTTCATTGTCCGTCCAGTCTTCTTCTCTCTTGAATACGACGTCACCGTCACTATAAGCAGCAACACGAGGTTTCTCCCATCCAACAAGGATGGATCTCCAGGCTCGTTCATCGATATTTTTGATGTGCCACCGCATCCTCTATTTGCAGAGAGAGTAGTTCTCTCCATTTAGGATTGGGAGTCTTGGATTGCCTTGGGCGTCCATTACATCAAATCTACAAAACAAGGATCGAAATACTTAAAGTTAAGTATCCTGCTCTGGTGCCAATTGTAGTTTTGTAGAAACAGTTTGCAGATATGATGTTAGGTTTTGTGATAGATGTCACCAGACCTAACATCAACTGAACCTCAGAAATAGCAGCGGAAATAAATAATTAAAACTCAATAGATTAAATTTTAGTTCGTAAGCAAACGTGCTTACGAACTTGGGTGTACAAACCCGAAAACTATATTACTTTTCAAACGTTCAAATCCGATTACAAAATAATAGAAAGTAATATATGAAAAACAACTTGTATCAAACAATTGATACACAAAATACTCGTCGCTTTTTCTTTAGTAGAATTCCTCCGTTGGTTACGCAACGTAGAGATTCTTCTAATTTTCCAGCAAAGCTCCGAGCGTGCCGTGTGTGTTCTGTTTGAAAGATGCGTCCATCTCGTGCATCTCTTTTGCGTCTTGGTCTCAAATATATAACAAGACTCCAAGTCTTGTTTAATAAGTTAAGAAAAGTATTTTGGAAACTAAATAAAATCCTAAACTCCAACTAAGAAAGAAATCTAGAGTCCTAAAATACTTTGCGTCCTAAGAAAGGCAATCTACAAAAAAGGAAATTATTGTAGAAAATAATATTCCCAACATTCTAGATTTATAACTCTTGATGTATTTACATTAGCCTAAAGGTAGTTTTTTTTTTCAGTTAAATGTTTTATCAATTCTTCATGTGCTGTGGAAATTGATAGAGTGATCCTGAGTTAGCACAAGCAATACTTGGAAATGATCTCAACAGGTTACAAGACATTTTGCATGCACGTAATAAGCAAAGGTCTGAGTTAAAGCATAAACAAGAAGAGGAGATGGTTAGTATATCTCGCACTATTCCTTCATCTTTTGGGATGTAGTCCCAATAAGCACTGGTCCAATTGTGAAATAGCATGCTACTCTATTTTGTGAATTGCACTGCAGTTCAATATCTTCCACTATTATTGTTGATTTGCATATTTTTGTACATATTTTTATTACCGTTTTTGTATCACGTTGCGTGTGTTTCGCTTTCTTTTAGGTGTTTTAGAAGTCGAGTTGGCCGTTTCTCGTTATTTCTAGGTTTTCGTAGTTATTGTACGTGTTTTATTAGTTTTCGTAGTTTTTTTTCACTCTTTCGTTTTTTTCTTGGTCGTAGGACGTCCAAGCGGGGCCCGCGCTCGTTTGGGATCATTTTCACTCAACTAGGGGATGGACGGACAATCAAGGAAGCGCAACGGACGAGGCTCGATAAACCGGCGGAAGTAAAAAGAACGAGAAATCGAGCCGGGTGCAGCAAACCAGTCGACCGACTGGAAGTTCAGTCGATCGACTGCCCTTCTAGTCGATCGACTGAACCCCTAAAATCGACTGCATTCCAAGGACTTTGGCCATTTTGGACAACGCAGTCGATCGACTGCCGACGTGGCCGATCGAATGGAACCCCCAAGGTCGACTGGATTCCAGGGCTTCTGGCCGTTTTGACAGCGCAGTCGATCGAAAGGCGACTTGACCGATCGACTGCCAATCGATCTATTCCTTTACAGTCCATCGACTGAAAAGTAGATTTTTGCTGCTTTTGGACGATTTTGCCCCTGCGTGGTTGATTAAGTAGGAACGTCACCTCATTTCATCTATCAACTGGCAGCAAATCTCTGTTTCAGGGATTTTGCCCCCAAAACTCTTCTTCACATTTTCCTTTTCCATTTTAATTATGTATTAATTCCTAGTAATTAGTAATAGTTTAAGAGGTGTTTAGATCTTCATCTATCAAGGTGTGTAAGCTTTTGTTTTGGATTTTTTTTGGTGAAGAATCCTTCAAGTGCTATTTCCATTGTTGAGACTTGAACTTTCTTTTTCAAGCTTTTGTGGATTCATATGTTTGGTAATATCTTTCCATTAATATAGTTTTGTTTTCATGTTATTTCTTTTAATCTTGTGTTGATGCTTGGATCATAGTTTAGTTGTTATTTTGATTTCCAAAACTTCCACTTTCATTTTATAGCTTTCTAGCTTTTGAACTTATGCTTTTAAGTTTTTTAGTTGTTTAGATCAATTTCTAAGTTTTTAGAAGTTTCATAAAATCTTCCTTTTTAAAACTTTGATCTTTGCTAAATTAATATTGTTGACTTTTTTCAAATAAGCAAGACTTTAATTTTCCCTCCCTTTTCCTTAATTCAATTTACAAGCTTTCTTAGTTAACTAGTTTAGATTAATCATTTTTAAATAAGCTTTAATTCCCTTTTCACATTTTGATGTTTTCAAAACTTGTATTTCAATTTAAAGTTTAGTTATTAAAACTCAAACCAAATCAATGACTACTGCTTTCCTAGTTTAGACCAGTTTAATTTCAATCGACAATAAGAGCAAATAAGACACCGACAAGCCGATAACATCCATCCTCGAGAGACACGACTCGGGAAGAACTCGCCGCCCTACAACCGGCTCCATACTCTTGCGGAGACGGATTCTGAAAATAGCGTGTCGAGAATTCGTCGATCAAAAATTTGGCGCCGTTGCCGGGGATGGATTCAGGCCAATGGCGTTCTTAATTACTCTTATTGCTATTGTAAATAGTAGTTAGTTAATTTTTTTACATTCAATGCGTGTAATCATTTGTTGTTGTTGTGTATGCAAGGTAGGGGATCGCTCAGACAG
>BMAC01000777.1:225333-352122 GCA_014905375.1 Phtheirospermum japonicum
ACATTGTATAATACGAAAAACTAAGCTAAGTATGGTAAAAGGTAAGAGAAAGAGAGAAACGTCCCTGAAATCGCACTTGTGGTGATGAGTCGAGCATCCAAGATCATCCACGGGCTTTAACATCGAAGGGGAACTGAAACAAAAGAAACAAAACACACAAAAAAAAACAAAGTTAAAAGGCTTGGGTTGCCTCCCAAGAAGCGCTTTTTTAACGTAAATAGCTTGACGAAATCACATCGTCTACGTTGAAAATGGGTCAATGAGAGTCAAAGTCTCCTTAGCATGATTTATCTCTGATTCTTGAAAGTACGACTTAACTAGGTAGCTGTTTACTTGAAAACTTTCATTCGTCTTCTCATTGACAACCTTCACAACTCCATACGGAAAAACTTCCTTAATCAGAAACGGGACACTGCATCGTGATTTGAGTTTTCCGAGGAACAACTGGAGATGAGAGTTAAACAGCAGAACTTGCATACCGGCTCGAAGATCTTTAGCAGTGATCTTCTTGTCATGTTGTGAATTCACCTTCTTTTTGTAAATATCACTGTTATCGTAGGCCTCATTACGTATCTCATCAAGTTCATCCATTTGCAGTCCTCTTGTAGCACCAGCCTGTGTCAAATCAAAATTCACTGCACAAATTGCCCAATAAGCTCGGTGCTCCATCTCGACCGGAATATGACACGCCTTGCCATAGACCATTCGATAGGGTTTGGTCCCTATAATTGTCTTGTACGCCGTTTGTACGCCCAAAGAGCATCAATGATCTTAGCTTACCAATCCTTACGATTCGGCTGAATGGTCTTCTCCAAAATAGCTTTGATTTGCCTATTACTCATCTCGACTTGGCCTGACATTTGAGGATGATATGTCGTGGCCATCTTATGTTTAACCCCGTACTTCATCATCAATTTGTCGAATGACTTGTTGCAAAAATGTGCGCCTCCATCACTAATAATTGCTCGCGGAAATCCGAACCAACTGAATATATTTTCTTGCAAAAACTTGAGCACAACCTTGGCATCACATGTTCTCGTGGGAATGGCTTCGACCCACTTGGACACATAATCAACGGCAACTAAGATATATTCATAACCAAACGATGCCGGAAATGGGCCCATGAAGTCTATGCCCCATACATCAAAAATTTCCACGACAAGATTGCTCGTTTGCGGCATTTCATCACGTTTGCCGATATTTCCCAAACATTGGCAGAGATCACAGGACTTGAAAAATTCATGAGAATCCTTAAACAAACCCGACCAATAGAATCCCGATTGGAGAACTTTGTAAGCAGTCTTCTTCCCTCCAAAATGGCCACATTGTTGATCGTGGCAAAATGATAAAATGCTCTTTTGCTCCTCCTCGGGAATGAATCTTCGAATAATTCCATCTTTCACGAATCAGAAAAGGAACGGGTCATCCCAAAAATGATCCCTGCACTTAGAAAGAAATCTCTTACGTTCTTAGAAGGATAAATCGGCCCTCACATGGCCAAAAACCAAATAATTGACAATGTCAGCAAACCAAGGGATATCATGCGAAGAAATAGCACACGTTAATTCATAAGGAAAGACATCATTTATAAAACCCTGTTTTCAGAACCCTTCCTATCTTTGATTTCGACGTCGAATTCCTGAACTAAAAGTATCCAACGTATCAAACGTGGCTTACTTTGAGCTTTGTTAAAAAGCTAATGAAGATCCGCGTGATCACAAAGGACAATAACTTTTGAACCAATAATGTACGATCGAAATTTCTCCAAAGAAAACACCACAGCTAAAAGTTCTTTTTCGGTGGTGGTATAGTTCCTCTGAGTCTCATTCAACATAAGACTCGAACAAAAAATCACATGGAGGAGACCATCCAATCGTTTTCCTAAAACGACCCCCATGGCGTCATTTGACGCATCACACATAATTTCAAAGTGGAGAAGAATCATTTCATGGTTAAAAGTGGTATTGATCCAAATGATTACTGCTTCTTCAAGAAAAACGTACTTGAGATGACTCGGAAGAGGCTTAAGCTCGGACTTTGGTTCTATGTTCAGTTTCTCATTTTCAAGCTCACAAAGGTCAATCATCCCTTCAGAATTAGGCTCAAGCTAATCGCCGTCCCTGGCGAGCCAAGAGTCGTCGTCGTGATCGAGAAATCTATGGATGTCAGATTCCTCTTCAAATTTATCTTGCACAATTGTATCAATGGAGTCCAAAAATGAACACTCGACATTCATGGATGAAGATGGAGTTGCCTGGGAATCATGAATAGAGAATGTGATCGATTCTTCCAAAACGGACAAGGTCATGCTTCCATTTTTCACACCAATCAACGTGTTGGTCGTAGCCATGAAGGGTCGACCTAGCAAAATCGTATGCTCTTGGTTATCATCTTGAACTTCGCCCACGTCTAAAATCACTAAGTCAATGGGTATTATAAGGTTCCTAACTTGCACGAGAACGTCCTCGACAATTCCCTTCGGGTACCTTACTGACCGGTCTGTCAACTGAAGTCGCATCTTTGTTGGCTTAAGTGCACCTAAATCAAACTGCTGAAAAATAAACGAAGGCAATAAATTTATTCCCGCCCCAAGATCAAGCATATCCCGAGTTTATTTTCCATTTCCCAAAGTAATTTTTATACAAAAACTCTCGGGGTCACTTTCTTTTGGGGAAGGGGATTTCGTAAGATTACGCTTTCCACATTTGAAATACAAATTTTTTCATTTTCAGAAAATCTTCTTTTTTTTGATGCCAAATCTTTAAAGAACTTGACATATGTGGAAACGTTTATTATAACATCAAGCAAAGGCAAATTAACATTAACTTTGGAAAGCATATTATAAAGGTCAAAAAATTTCTTATCTTGCTTTTCCTCTCGAAGACGACTTGGATATGGAATGGGAGGTCGATATGGATTAGAAGTCTTGTGAAGAGTCATCTTAGGCTCAACTTCCTTTTCATCATTACCCGGAGACTGGGTGATAGTCGTCTCTTTGCCTTCTTTCTCATTTAGCTTCTTGCTTTCTCCATTGGTTTGAACTTGTGATTAGTTAAAGTTCTCATCAGGAGATGCAATGTTATTATTCACAACTCGCCCACTCCTAAACACTTTGATGGCTTGTGCTTGCAAGGATTGACTTGGAAACTTTCCTTGCTCATTCTTTGCTACTTGCTTGGCGAGTTGGCCAAGGGATGTCTCAAGCTTGTCCATCCGTTTGTCATTGCGTTACAAAGTTGACTTAGTGCGTTGCATAAATGTTCGCAATGTCTCCTCGAGCATTGGTGAAATGGGTGCTTGAGTCGGTGGAGGTGGAGGAAATGGTATTTGACCTTGTCCTTGCCCCGGCGGTTGTGATTGTTGCATTGGTTGAGTCGAAAATGAAAATTGACCTTGTCCCCATTGTTGTTGATATGGCTGTTGAGGAACAAAGTTGTTTTATGGCCTTGGGTTCGGTGTCGTATTCGCCACATTTTGATTGTTCGACCATGAGAAATATGGATGATTCCTCCATTCCGGATTGTAAGTGTTCGAAATTGAATTATTATTCCGTGGGTATTGATTTTGATATCCCTGCCTTTATTGATTTGCTTGAAAGCCCTGAATAGCAAGTGCTTGTTCATTATTTTTCTTGGTTGGTTCAAATGTTGCTTGACATGTATTAGCTCCATGACCGTACACTCCGAAAATACCGCACGTTTCTGATATCATTGGTGATTGGTACACGCCTTGAGAAAGAATCGTGTTTTGTGTCTGTAATGAGGCTACTTGCCTCGCCAATTAAGCGATTCTTCTAGTATCGTCAGGGAATACGTTTGACATCTCGATCTCATGAACAACTACTTTCTTTGGTCGTGAGATTTTTTGTTGAGGATTGTAGCTTATTGAGTTGCATATGTCCCATACTTCCTGAGCGGTTAGTGATCCGATCTCTTCCCCTGCTGCATTGTCTACCATATACTAAAACGTAAGAATAAGACCATCATAAAAGAATTGGTTGACGAGCTCGGGTGGATAATGATGATGTGGGCACTGTGTCAAAAGTCCCTTAAAACGTTCCCAAGCTTCATGGAACGTTTCTCCTTCAGTCTGATTAAACGACACTATCTTCACTCGAAGTTGAGCCATCGTTTGGTTCGAATAATACTTCCCCATGAAACGATCATACACCATGTCCCAATTTGTAAGAGAATCAGGCTCCAATGATAAAAAACCAGTTCTCAGCACGTTCCTTCAAAGTATAAGGAAAACACCTCATTTTAAATTGTTCTTCACAAAGTCCTTGCAATGGAAACGTTTGGATGACCGAATAGAATTTCCGAATAAAATTTATCGGATCTTCATCAGGAAGCCCATAGAAAGAAGGCAAAATATTGAAATGAGTGGCCTTGAGTTCATAATCTCGGGCCGTTGGGCCTAGGCTAATGAATGATGTGGACGGGCCAATCAAGGGTCAATCGAATTCGCGCATACGAGCCGGTGAGGCTCATGATGATGGAGCGGCCTGTGAAGTGGCACGTACGGGCCTCGGGGAGGATGATATTGTTGTTATTGATTGAACGGTTGTTGATGAAAGAAGTATGGAACTTGTTGCCGATTTAGTTGCATGTCGTGATTGTTAGCTTGTTGATTGAAATGGTCTTGATTAAACGGTGGTGGATTTTGATTTACATTCGGGTTCGGTGCATTAATTTGTTCATTTTGAGTATCCGGCGGATTCGGTTTTGTAGGATTTGCTCCAGGCGGATCCATCGATGATTCTGCTATCGAGGTGAGTCTTGCTCGATTTACCCGGTGAATGTTGTCGATTAAAGGAACTAATTCTCCACCAAAGGACCTACGTCCTTGCATTCACTAAAAAAAAATTAAAATCGTCGAGACAAAAGAACACAAATTAGACAAACTAAACAAAACATATACGAACAAACATTTTTCGACAACCTTTGTCAATTCCCCGGCAATGGCGCCAAATTTTGAATAGAGATTTTTTGCTTTAAAAATAAAATCTCGTCCGCAAGAGAACTAAGATATTGTAGGCGATAAGCTTGACTCGAGTCGAATCACAAGGAATTGTAATCGGCGTCGACAAATGTTTGTTCAACAATCCTATAACTAAACACGCGATCCATAATTGGGGTTTTGGTTTTTATAACTACGAATTTGAAAACGAGCATACAAAATCTGAAACTAATTAAAAGTGATAAAAACTAGGATTTATAAAATGAGAAAACAAACATGATTAAACTAGCGAATTAAAAGTAAATCGTGCTTGAATCACTAAATTAATAACAAGCCGAATGAAAGTACAACATTTAAACCAAATCAAAAGGCAAATAAAGAAGTGCAGGAAACTTATAATTCGTATGAAATCAGTAGAAGATGAATGATCTACAGCAATGAAATGATATCTTCAAGACGAACGGACGAGAAACGAAGGAAATGACTTGATCATCAACCAAAATCTTCAATTTTAATTTGGATGGAAAGGGGCTTGAGGCATCTGAACGTTTTTAAACCTTCCCCCAAGTATGAATGGTGTTATTTAGAAGAAACCAACGGCTATTTATAGATTCTCCTGAAAATAACTACTCAACCGCTAGAGCATCGACCGACGTGGGTGGAGCATCAATGTCGACGCGAGTCAGGCTGCTCGCGTCGACCAGGCAGTGCTCGACCGACACGTGCACGGATCGATGCGACTGCAAGTTTGCATCTATAGGTATGTCGATCGACAGAGCTAGGATCAACGCTACTGCAGCTATGCGTCGACCTAGCGTCGACCAACGCAGGCATCTCCCAGCATCGACGCGATGTTGGCTGTGGGCGTCGGCAGCATGTCGTGCATCTCGTTTTCTTCGTTTCGAGCTGAAACACAAAAATAAAGCAAAATTAGACTATTACTTATAAAATAAGGTAGAAAAACATTAAACATGACACGATATGTAAATTATCAAAAGGAAAAAAAAATAGAAGAAAACAAACCTAAACACCCTAAAATCACACAACACACGATGAAAAAACACACGAAAATCACATACAAATATGTTCAAATCAGTAGTTCTGACCGTGTATTCTGAAAATGGGAGGACCACCTCCTTTGTTTACATTTCTGTCAATCTTACCCCCCATGGACGTAAAACAGAACATACTGTTATACGATCTAATGTTATCCTGAAAGTGTTTGATTTCACTGTTAGTTCCATGCAATAGTTCACGGAGAAACGCAGGTGGCTCCATCAATCGAGGGAGGTCAATGATGCCGCGACTACAACACCCATTGTAGTCTGGATTCGTTGCGTTATTCTGGGACCTCGACCTCTCCTCGTACCAAAACATCGCACCGCAAAACTTACAACGATAGTTCACATCTCCAATATCCCAATACTCTGTGAATTAATTAAATATATCATACTGGAAGACTGATGTTGACAACGATGGTAATATTCATGGGAGTGATATCAAAAGCACAATAAAACAAACATGTACCCGATGGTAATGTGTTGTTGCTGATTGGTTTGTCCGTGAGATCAATTACATTACATGAGCTACCGGTCCCTCTACTGATATTCTTCCTACGCGCGTACGGTCGTCTATTAATTGGAGCTGCAGCTCAAAATTTAAAAAGCTCTCGGTAACGAATAATTTTAATAAAATATAATCAAAACACGATTCAAAAATTCATTAGATTACGACTGACCAGCACTTGTAGAGGTTTTTTTCTTTCGGCCGTTGGACGATTTGTCTATCTCCATGATTGCAACACCAGGAATATTTGGAACAACGTTCTTCCTTCGTGTATAGGGTCTTCTCTTGACCGGGGTTGTAGACAAAACAACTCAAATCAATAGATCAATTTTAATTACGAAACTTATAAATCAATTCCAAAAGTATGTTTTATTTTTTTAGTCTTGGAAATTAACTGACCAATGCTCAAATTAGACGATATCTGATTGACATGTGCCGGATTGTCAATATTCGGGACTAAGTTCCTCACAAAGGTACTATCATCAACAATTATACTGTCCGTTGGAAACTCTTGAATTAGAACCATCACAACCATTGTTTGAATGTTCATTGGGGGGTCCAAATAACTACCTCGAATGAATAACTACGATTTTCATAAGTCACAAACATTCACGTTAGATTTACCAATTTCAGCGTAAATTATTTTAATTCAACATTGGAACGGAATTAAAAAATATACCATTAGTGACATCACTAAAGGCTGAGCGTTGAAAATATGAAATGCTATCACCAGTCTTATGTCTTTTCGACTCGATAGTTACATTCTCATTTGGTATAGAGGAGCCTATAAGAATTATTGGATAGCCATTAGTTCCAATAAATAAAATAAGACAAACATCGGTTTTAGGCGTACATTAACATAACTACATATAAATCATTGAATCCAATGTGTCGAGATATATACAATCGTGAGAGCAATTTAGACTCACCTCCGTTAAATGAGCCGTATTTTCACTTGCGCTCGCGCTTCATAACACTCTTAAGGTCATGTACATAAATGTATTTTCAGACACATTCACACTGCCTATGACAATCATACAGTTAGAGAACAAATTGTAAATATTTAAATAAATAAAATCATAAATTTTGAATAGTAGAAATTTAACAAACAAATCATAAATACATAAGAAAATGAATAAAAAGATAAAAAAAAGTTAATTTAAATTAATAAAAATGAATGAACCTTGAACTTATAATCTTAAATCTATACATTCCCAAATATAAAGTAGAAATTAATTTTCGATATAAAGAAAATAAAATAAAATAATAACCTAACTCTCTAGGTTATCTAAATATATATAGAAAATAAAGTCAACAATTAAATAATTAAAAATATTTACATTGAGTTAATACTAACATAATTTTTTAATTAAATATCGAAATATATTAATAGATAATCAAATCTACAAACAAAATTAAATTAATCTACTTGCAATAGAATTCGAAATTAAATATCGAAATATATACATTAACGCATAATTAATTTATATATGACCAAGACAATTGTTAGAATATATTAAAAAACACCATAATACAATAATAAGATTTCTATAAATAAAAAAAATAAAATTAATTTATAAATAAATATTATGGGCTTTAATTAATAATTCAATACATTTTAAATGATTAAGTCCAAACCAAGAAACAATTTAATTTGAGTCCAAATTTAATTCACATAAGCACAATATTCTGATATTATAGTGCAATTAAACTAACATAACATTATAATAAGATATTATTCTAATATCCCTTTTCAGATCAAAATTAATAAAGTATATACATAAATACACAAACACATACATCCTTTCTGTATATGCATAAAAAATGAATAAATCTATTATTCGAATACCTTATTTCAATTCCAGATTATATAAAAAAAATCATAAGAAATATCCAAAATTATTATTCCAATATCTTATATTAATTCGGAATTAATAAATTATATATATACTAACACACACATACATTTCGAAATTAAAAATTGAAATATATATATAATAACGCATAATTATTTTAATTTAAATTCGACCATTAAAATTTATTTAAAAACATCATAATATAATTTTAAATTTCATATATATTTAAAATAATTAAAATTAATTTAGAAGTATCTTTTTTAACTTGAATTAATAATTAAGCACATTTAAATAATAATGTCCAACCCAAAAGAATATTTAATTTGATTCCAAATGAATTCCCAAAAGCCCAATAGTAGGAGTCCAATTAGAATTCGGGTAAGCCCAATATCAAACTCGGATCCGAGCCCATAAACCAACCCACACAACATCGGACGGTCAGGATTTAATACACTTAATCTAATAGCCATGATCAGACCCGTGCAATTAAACCTAGGTATAAAAAGCCCTAACCCTAAAAACTCGGCCCTCCAACCTCATTTCTCCCATCACCTAACCCTACCCTCGCTCCTCTGCAGAAATGCTCTTCACTCCTCTCCGCCGCTCATCCTAGCTCTCCGCTTATCTCCGCCGGTCACACCAGACATAACCTCCCTAAAACCAATCAACCATTAACGCCTCCATAATTTTATTTTTTATACCTCGTTGGTTCGAAATCGATCTCACTGATACACTTTGATTTTCATGAAAAAAAGGGAAACATACCACAAACCATCAGACCGATGAACGTCAGAAACAAATTGTGCCAAATGTAAAATTTGCAACGATTCAGTTCAGGTAAAGGTTCTTCAACCTATTGTTATATTAAAAATATAACTTATTAATTACCTGTCATCGATCCTCAACAACATCAGTCTGTTCTTATTAAAATCTTGAAACTAATTTTCGATCTGCGTGAAAATCATCAGACCGTGCTAGATCTACTAAGAAAATGTATAGATCTGATTGTAAATAATTCTATCGTATTGGATCTATTCAAAAAATGTAGAGATCTATTTCAAACCCAGTCTAATGTGTTAGATCTATTAAAAAATGCGTCGATCTGTTTCAAAACCATACTATATTTTAGATCTATTAAAAAAGTATGTCGATTTGGTTCAAAGTCAGTCTATTATGTTAGATCCATTCAGAATATTTTTATTTTTATTTTTGTATTTTCACCTTTACCTCTCTGTTTATTTTGAAACATAATTTTTTGGTATTCTAATGTATCTCTCTGTTTCATTGGATACTCATTTCATTCGAGGATCTATTTACCAAAGATGGATTACGGATCCAGTCGAAGATTTTAGGCTGGACAATGATGTTCAACGATCCTTAAACAGGTAAAAATTTTCAAACTTCAGATTTATGATTTCTTTTACATGCATAAAATAATTTTTATAAGTTATATCTTTCTTATTTAAAAAGTGCTACTGCCAGTTATCATTTTTAATATTTTTAAAATTAAAAAAATAATAAATAAATCTTCAGATTGCTGCATGTACAATTATCTGAAGGGTTTCTTTTATTTTGAAATTGAACAGGTGTGAATTTTTACACTGATTGCCAATAATTACATGTGACTTGCATATTTTATGTTTAATCAAATGCTATTGTTTGGTATTTGAGTCTGTATGCTGTTTAATCCACATGGAAAGAATTGATTAGCTAAATCACTGAATGATTAACCTACGAAGCATACTGAAATGTGTTATTTTTTTAAACAACATTAGTGCTAAAGCTTTTTATGATTTGAAATTATTAATATTTCAGTGTACTTTTAGTATGTTAATGTGTTCTTATTTTGTTATGTTTATATTAACAATTTGTAATTGAATCTCTTCTTATATACTGTATTTGCATGCTCAATTTTTGTATGATTGCTAATGTTTGGTGTTTTTTCTTCAATGATTGGCTGAGCAGTACATTTTTGAGAAGTTTTAAATCTTTAAACAAAGATGATTGCTTGTTGATTTATATGGAGTGTTTTCTAATACAGTATTATGCATGCTGTTTGATCTACATGGCAGGATTTTTTATGTAACCACTGAAAGCCTAATCTGTAATCTGTTGATATATGGGTTGTTTTTATAAAATAATGTATTATATAAAATAATTTATGTTCAGCACATAGTAAACTTTTTTATTCTGTTCTAGTATGTTGAAAGTTGTAATCTCATTGCTTTTTATTTACTTAAGTTAGTTCAGTTTAACATACTTCACTTTCACATGGAAAATGCTACTCGGGAAAGGGAGGAGGCAAGCAAGAACATGCAACAGAGTACTATAAATTGAAAAAAGATAAGTACACAAATAAACTTTCTGCACATAATACAATTCATACTTTCACAACTTGATTTATTTTAAAAGATATGTCAAAGTTTATCGGCTGGAAACCTGACATGACCTATCGTAGTATGATAATGCCTCTGAATGGAGTCCAGGATCTAAGTAGGTGTAACAACGCCACAAATGAAGACATATCTTTTAAAAAACTAACATTTGAACATAGCACTATATAATCTATTGTTTTATATTTACAGTGCAATATTATTTTTTATATGTTTAATCTAAAACTTATTACATTAATTATGCAGGTTAAGGAACATAGTACTCTGGATAACAAACACAGCAGGAAAAAAGATAAGTACCACAATGTCCATCTTAACATTATACAAAAAGATTTTATACTTAATAAAATACAATTAAATACTAATTGTGTATTGATGCATCACAGGTTCAGGAAAACTGGCAAAGACACACATCTCAGGAGATACAACTCATAGGACTGCTCTTAAATAGGTAAAAATTTTATGCACATGATTCCTTTAAGTTTTTCAAAAAAACTTAATAACATATTAATAACAATTTAAATATGTTATTAATTTCTGTAATTTACTAACTGCATATTTAAAGGGTTGACAGAAAAATAGGTACGACAGATTCTTAATGATATTAAACTTAAAGCATAAAAAAAAATTACCTGCCATTCTACTGTCTGTTTGTGCCCTTTTTGTATGGTATCGGTCTTCCTCCCCATAATGTTTACTACCAATGCGCTTCTCCAAATGTGTTATTATCCGTTATGTGTTTATTTTCAGATGTATGTATGCGTGTTTGTTCTTTTAATAATAGTGTAAACCCTATTAAGTTGTCGGCTACGCGGCAGTAAAGTTATGATGTTAGGGTTAGTTATATATAATCTTATAGGCACGCGGAGAGATATTTAAAACAAATATTTTTTTAAATATGTAAGATACGAATCTATATTTTTATAGTTAATAGTTAAAAGATAACCATAATACTTATCTTCTAAATAAAATCTTCGGTTATTAGAATTCTTAAAAATAGAAAATACATTTTAAAAAACACTGATGATTTACCTGTAAAATATAAAAAAATCTTTTCTTATTTTAAATATACCATATCACAAACTTCTAAATAATGAATGATTTGATGTTTTACCGGAATTTAATTTAAAAAATATATTTTTTCAATAGCTATTATTATATTTTATACAGTTATTATGAAATATTTATTTTTAGATAATTTATCGAGTTTTTATAACTTGGATATTAAGAAATAAAAACAATTTGTGGTCTTTACAAAATATTAATATATTCTTATATTTTTTTCATGAATATTTTTTATGCTTCAAAATATCTACAAGTTTTAAATAATATTCTTTTCCGTATCAAACTTTTTTTTTTAAATACTTGTACATTAAGTAATAACTTGTTCGTTTCTAATATATTTTTCTCAACAACATTTATATAAACAAAAAAGTTCAAATAACCATTTCAGTTTCTTTCATAATTGAAAGACGTAATTTCTTATTAAGCTTGACGTTCATAAAACGTAGTTCACAACTTTAAAGTGTACTCAATTACCATTGTTTGGCGATGATTAGAGAGTGCGTTAACTTCCTGTAATTTATCTAAATTATGCTATGCCACTTTAAGTACTTTATTTCTTATCAATAATTCGTTAATATCGGCGATGATCAGAGAGTGCGTTAAATTTCTGTACTTTATTAAATTATGATATGCTAATGTGTTTGTGTATAGTATTGTTGACTGTAATTTATTAACTTATTTTATCTGATGTATGTTCTAGTTGATAAATAATTCATGTTATAGATTATAGGACACTCCATTCGGAAATATCTTAGCGGATGGATTAGTCGTTGTTGTTCTTGCGTGAAAACAAATAAACCCTCCAACAATCCTTTTTAAAAAACTTCGAAGATTAATATTTAAGTACTAATATTTCATAATAAAATATGTATAAAAGATGAAGAAGCAATATACATTCACATAAAGGACTGTTATTTGTAATTTGTAATAGTAATCTAAAAACAAAAGTTAATAATAATAGAACGTTTTTATAAAGTAATTTAAAATCTGAAAAATATCAGGTTTTAAATCAATAGATATCGTCTGAGCATATAATGCTTTCTACCTCAACTCAAAATAAATCCAAAATCCCAAAAACAATATTTAAAGCAACACCAATCAAATAATAAAACTAAGCATAAAAATAAATAATTTAATAAATAGTAAAGAAATGTTTTATTCCTCATCATCCCTCACAATTCCTCTAATTCTTGGTTCGTCTTCTTCATCTTCCTCATCAATCCCAGCAGCATCACAACCTTCTTCAAAGTCTAAGACTTCCTTCCGCACTGATTTTCCATTTTTAGATAGAACCCTAGATGTCTTCGACGAAGTAGAAGCTACCCCATCGCCATCGAACATCAGCTTCCTCACGGTTGAACTATCACCATCCAGCTCGACGAAATCGACATTTTTAATAGGAGTAGTAACCTCGTCCTCGGAACAGGCGTCCTGTTCAATAGTTTCAATTTAAAATCAATCAACGCATGTAATTTCCAAAAATCTGTTTCGTATTTGATTTTCAAAAATACAAATGATCAACTACGTTACCATTCCATTGTCGGTCTCCTCCCTTTGAATCAAAGTCAGGAAGTCCCATTCCTTCAACAAAATAAAAAGAGTTGAAAAACAAAATGTTTTCAAAAAGTTTCAAACATTTCAATAAAATTTAAATAATTTGATAGACTTTACTATCTTTGAAGGTCTATAAATTTCGAAAATAGTCTAACTCACATCCTCCTCGACGGTCCACTTGTTGTATTTTGCCACTAAAGAGGGTTCGGTAATCAATCGCACAACAAAAAATGCGCTCAATTCATTGTGAATTTGGCCCATTTTGACCTTCACCTTGAAAAGAACCGTTTGATCTATGAGTTTGAGCAATTCTTCGGGCAGATCTTCATCGGTGCGATTCTACATTGCCAAAAAAGACCATTAAATCTGTTTAAAATACAAAAACCATTTGCCAAAATCTTTTTGAAATTTATGCCCTACCTCCAAAAATTCGACTCGAAGGTCATGGCAAGACCTTGCAATCAATATTTCAACCTCTCGATCCCAACATAGTAGGGATGCGTTAGCTGTGGAGTCCAAGACTTCAATCCTTACTTTGTACCTTCATATCAAGAAAAAAATGATATTTGATAATTGTTTAAATATTTTTTTTGGGTCAATCATTTACTTCAATAACTTAGTTTATTATCTAAACACGCCCGAAGAAATCTGACTCATGCATCCACCGCACTTGAATTGATTCTCATCTTCCTCAAGCTTTCTATGGCACTTCGTGCATGCGTTGTACCACCAATCATTGATAAACGAACTAATAATAGCACATACCCAAAATGTGCACGGCTGTATTGAAAATAGTACTCTATTAAAGAAATAAACATTAAAAATAAAAATTTAAGAACAATATAAATGCACAACAATTGTACCTCTTCAGCGGTATACAAATAGTCGACCGGATGGAAGACGACATTGCCGGTGGCAATCTCATCAACCTCACTACGCGATAGCGTTAAACTATCGCGGCTAAAATTCTTCGTTGGATTAACCGACCCCTTTGGAATTCTATATTTAATAAAATTCACAGTTTAAAATATCAAATAAACAAAAAATATATTTTTATCAAACACTAATAGAATAGAATTCAAAAAACATACATGCTTCTAAGTTCGACAATTTCCGGCACCGAACCGGAAGTAACCAACTTTGTCACCTCAAATAAATTTTATAGAGTGACGGAATCTATAATTATTAAATTACAATTATTTCAATAGATTAACGAATGGTTTAATGAGATTCTTTCATAAAATAAAAATTAAAAGAGCAATCTTTTAATTAAAAGAATCTAAAATAATTAAAATAAACAGAATCTAAAAAAAATGATTCTGTAAATTTCCTTAGAATATACAGAATCTAAAATCTATTAAAAAAACATGATTTAAAAACAAAAAATAAACAGAACTTAAAAATAGAAGTATAACATATGTTGAAATTGAAAATAGTTCAGAATAATAATTCGTATAAAAAAATTGCAATTAGAAAATATCTTAGATTATACAGAATCTGAAATCTTTTAAAAAAAGGTTTTTAAAAACATAAAATAAACAGAATTTAAAAATTGAAGTATAACACATGCTGAAATTGCAAAATAGTTCAGAATAATAACTCGAATAAAAAAACTGCTATTAGAAAATTTCTTAGAATATACAGAATCTAAAATCTAATTAAAAAAACAGTTTGAAAAACATAAAATAAACAGAATTTAAAAATAGAAGAATATAACATGCTGAAATTGAACAATTGATCAAAAATATAATTCAAATAAAAAAACTGCAATTGGAATCATAATTATATTATTACCTCTATAGACCTTCGCACGACACATTTGCAAGATCATTACGGGAGGTTCCGCGGACAGCCCACTTTTGAAAGCCAAAACTTGGTCAACGTATTCCCCCCAAAGAGTACGACTTAAACGACGACCACTTTAATACCAAAGAGTAAAAATAAATGATTAGATAAGAGATAACAATATATAAAACAATRTAAACAAATAACTTATTAATTAATTAATTAGGCAATTTTATAACTGAAAATTACCTCAAGTCTTCGAGAATAATCTTGATCAATCTTGCTCGACGTCCTCCTATCAGTTCTTTATCTTGCGGGTTACGGATTTCCGCCACCTTTCCAATTACATCTACAATAAATCTTTTTAACTAATATAGTTAAAAATAAATGACCGATTTGTATATGTTTGTTATTATTCAGAAATATTAACAAACTAACCGAACAACACCGTCTCGTCAACTTTTTTGACGCCCGTCAGTGTTGAAAATGGTCGAAAATCAAAGACGGAATTCGGGAATGAATCCTCCTTCATGTTGACCAAAATTGTTTTCGCGTGGAAAATAATTTCGAATTTGGCCAAAGTGGTGCGGAACTTGCCAGTGTTGTTCTCTACGTAATAGTTTCTAATCGCATAAACGCGACCTTCAACTATTCAGTTTTCGAACAATTTGACATTGATCTTTTTTATAACTCCAGTAATGCGGCCTCCCTATTTTTGAGTATTTAGAGACAATTTCTTTTAATATAATACGTCAATATAATAACATCGAGTAGTTAATCGAATATATATACATCTATTTATAAAAACAAAATCAGATTCAAATAATTACCTCGGAATCATGGCAAACGATTTCCATAGAAGTTTTTTGTTCTTTGTCATCGAATCCGGATCTCGCAAAAAATCGGATGACTCTAAGCTTAAGAGCTTTCTTGTTTGTACGGTCAATTTCTTTCGTCAGTCCGAATAGCAGAGGCATTGTCCCAAAATCCCTAGCTGCCCAAGTTTTGAAAATAGAGAGGAAACAAAGACACATTCGGAAGAGAATGAAATTGATATTTTGCAATTAATAGAAACCTATTTTTATAGGGTGACTTGCGTGAAACCCTAAGAATTTTATATTTGGAATTTTTGTAACCGAGAAAAAAAATTAGATTATGTATTCCTTAAATATAGACAATGCATATGTTTTACGTATTTTATTAGATTTTTTATGTGGTTTTTGTAATTAAAAACCGTGTTGCTTAATTGTCCACAAATAAACGTCTCTAATTAGGCTAGAAAATAATACAATCTGATATCTAAAGAATCTGAGAATAAATAACGATATTATCTTTGGTTCCTTAATCATTAAATCAGATCGTATTTAATTTATTTTGTAGATTTCTGTTGGTTTTGGAATTAAAAAACTCAAAATTTTATTGTCAACAAATAAAACTGTCTATTAGACTAAAAAAAAAAAAAAGACAATCTGATATTTAATATATATATATATATTATATATATATATATATATATGATTATCTCTAGTTCTTAATATAATGCGATTTTTTCAATCTGCCAATGTCGATTTTTCCCCTAAATATATGACCTTAATTATAGACTGCATCTGTTTTACATATTTTAGTATATTTTTTTATGGGGTTTTTGTAATTATTAAACCGTGTTGCTTAATTGTCCACAAATAAACGTCTCTAATTAGGCTAGAAATAATACAATTTGATATCTAAAGAATCTAAAGAATAAATAACGATATTATCTTTGGTTCCTTAATCATTAAATTTGATCGTATTTAATTTATTTTGTCAACAAATAAAACTGTCGATATTTTTCCCTAAATATATGCCCTTTTAGTATATATACCGTGTACCACATTTAGAAATACATTTTCAATAAAAAAAAATCCGATTTAATGTATTTAGTTCTGTAGGGATTCTGATTCTGAAAGAGAATCGGATTGAATCAGCTGTCTATTTTTTCGAAGACTATGGATTTGAATGAACCTGATTAATTGGAGCTTAATTGTGCAAGGAGATCAGATTTTAAAGTGAATTAATTTCGTATGCTTTATTATTTTTTTGCCAAATTAGGTGTATTTGGGGCTGTAATTTAATTTTTTTTCATGCTTTTTTTTATTATTATTCTTTATTCAGGGCCTGTAATTAATTTAATTTTTATGTTTCGTTTGTCATGCTCGCTTTAATATGTTATTTTATTGTGAATCATATATATATATATATATATATATATATATATATATATAAAATGAATAAATGAAAAATTGATAATCTCATTCTGTTAAAAATTCAATTTATATGGCTCAAAAATATGCAATTCAGAGATATCTTAAAATATAATTGATTTTCAAAAATCGTCAAATGGATCAGAACTAAAAAATCAACAAACAAATTTTGTAACAAATTGTAAATTATAATAAATGGTATCCTAATTTACCCATGATACCCGGATTTAGTTGCCCGCATTAATCTACAGGTGTGATATATATATATATATATATATATATATATATATATATATATATATTGTTGTTGTTGTTGTAAATAACCCTTTATCTTTTGAGGACTTTGCTTTCTGGCTTATATTTTTGTTGTTATGACGATCGGTAATCATCATCGGAAACTGCCTGGTTTAGTTTAAAATTCCAAATATTTGACTTTTTTCTTCTTTCAGAAATTCATGATACCTCCTAGTGTGATGCCCGGTGCAGCAACTCCAAAAGTCGTGTGCCTAACACTAGTGGTTACTACGGATGGTCTCAAGGATGATGAGAATTATGAAGATATTCTGTAAGACATGAGAAGCGAATGCGAAAAGTTTGGTAATTACGTTAAATTAGTTTTATTTATTACCTCTGAATTTGATGTGTCTATTTGAGATAAAATCTGGGTCTGGAGAATCTGTTAACGAACTTATGGATATTGGTGACGATGTAGTACATCATTATTTTCTTATATTGATATCGCCATTTTTTGTATCTGTGGACATATTATTTAATTCTTTGAATTTTTTACAATTAAATTTATGATTTATAATTGTAGTAAATCTCATGTATACTAAAGATGACGTTCTAAATGGCAAAGTTTTCCAGAACATATTTTAGAAAATACTATTCTGGAAAGTTATACTTTCCAGATCGGTTTTTCAAAAATACGTTCTGGTAAGTTATACTCTGCAGAACGGTATTATAAAAATAACGATCTGGAAAGTTGTGCTTTCAAGAACGGTTTTTTCAAAAATCGATCTGGAAAGTTATACTTTCCATAACTGTATGTTAAAAATAACGATTTGGAAAGTTATAATTTCCAGAACGGTATTTTATAAATAACGATCTGGAAAGTTGTACATTCCAGAACGATATTTATTAAATAACGATCTGGAAAGTGTAACTTTCCAGAACAGTTTTTTGAAAAACCGATCTGGAAAATCATACTTTCCAGAACGTCTTTTCTAATAACCGTTCTGGAAAGTGGCGGATCAACATTGGATGGTACCGTTCTAGAATAGAATAATTATTTTCTAGAACGTCTTTTTTTACCCTTCTAGAAATTCTGCCAATCCAGAAGGGTAAAAAAAGGCGTTCTGGAAAGTACAGACTTTCTAGAACTATGTCACTACAGAAGACACAAAAAGGCGTTCTGGATAGGCAGAGTTACCCTTCTGGATATGCAGTTTCTGCACTAGTGTAGGCTGGTCTGGGCTGCTCTTTGCTTTTTCCTGTTCTGATTTGACTTCTCTGTACTTTGATACAATTTTGTCATTTTGTAATTTTAGGGTTTCCTTGTTTTAAGGAAACCCTATTACTATTTCGTTATGAATCACATGCATTTGCGTCCTTTATATACGTGTTCTTTCCTTATGCCTTTCATTATGGCTTCTTCTTCTTTACTCAAAGAAATTGATATTGTAAATAGGAAAAACCTCTCACTCTTTGCTGAGAACTTTAAACTTTCTGACAAACTCTCTACTTTTCGCGAAAAATTCTCTCAAGTATGTAGGCTTCTAGATAGGAAAAGGCAGAAGAAACGCTATTACAAGCGTGAGTGGGTTGAGCTCCGCCAGCTCAACCGCCAACTGGAAGAGGAGAAGGTCGATTTACTCGATTCAGTATGTCGGCTGACCACCGCCGCTACCGAGGCTCATGCTGCCTCTGGGCGAGCAGATAAGTATCACCAGCGCCTCCATGAAACTGAAGTTGTGGCGTATTCGCCAGATTTTGGCTTCTGACAGGGGGGCTTCCTCCTCCCATGGCTGATTTTAATTTCCGTTCTTAATGTATTTTCTGGACTTTTTGTTGTTTCTGTGAGCATTCATTTTTGTCTTCTTGTGCCTTTATCAAACTCTCCAAGCTTTGTTTGTGAAGAATGGAGTAGGTTTTTCATTTCTATTTTTTTTCTAGTATTCTCGAAGTTTAAGTTTCAGTAAATGATCTTTTCTGGCAAAACCCTTACCAACAATTAGGTCTGGCTCTTCAAGATAGACCTTAGCCAAATCCTGGCTTTCACTGGCAATCAGGTCAGGAATATTGGTGCATATGTTCTTAGCCAATACTGGCTTTTACTGACAATAAGGTCAGGAAAATTGGGGCATCCGCTCTTAGCCAATCTTGGATTTTACTGACAATCAGGTCAGGAAAAAGTGGGGCATCCGCTCTTCGCCAATCCTTGCTTTTACTGACAATCAGTCTAGGAAAAAGTGGGGCATCCGCCCTTAGCCAATCCTGGATTTTACTGACAATCAGGTCAGGGAGAATTGGGGCATTCGCTCTTATCCAATCCTAGCTCAATCAGGTCAGGAAAAATTGGGTCATACGCCGTTAGCCAATCCTGGATTTTACTGACAATCAGGTCAGGAAAAATTGGGGCATCCGCCCTTAGCCAATCCTGTCTTTCACTAACAATCAGGTCAAGAATTTTCACACTAAAACATAGGTAGATCGAAACCATCATTTTTATATAAGTAAATTATGTAGTAACCTTACACATAATATTTCCGTAAGTTTGATACATTCCACACTCGGGGTATTCGGGGTACTCTGGCCCCATCCATTTTTTTTAACTCATAAGCTCCGCCTACCAGGACTCTTGTGATTTTAAATGGTCCTTTCTAAGTGCATCCAGTTTCCCCTTGGATTTTCCTAGATCAGCCCTGCGCAATACCAGATCTCCCACTTGAAAAAAATCTCTTTATTAATATTTTGTTATACGCTGCTCGAACTCGTCCTCTCATATGTTCCATTCTAACGGCAGCACGTTCTCTTTTCTCCTCCACCAAATCCAACGCATCATGTATTAGTAATTCGTTATGATCTGCATTAAAACTCTGTATTCGGTGGGTTTCCAGGACAATTTCCATGGGAATTACCGCATCCATGCCATAAACCAGGCTAAAGTGAGTTTCACCGGTGCTCTCCTTAGGATTAGTGCGATATGTCCATAGGATTGAGCTGAGCTCTTCTACCCATTTACCTCTCGATTTCTCCAGGCACGCTTTGGTCCCCTGTACTAAGATGCGATTGGTCACTTCGACTTGTCCATTTTCCTGAGGATGGTAGACAAATGTGAAGTGTTGATCTATCTTCATCTTGGTACATCAGGCTCGGATTTTAGTTCCCATAAACTGTGTGCCATTATCTGATACTAGGACTCTAGGGATACCAAACCGGTACACTATGTTTTTACACACAAAGCCCATCACCGCATCTTCCGTAATTTTTTCCAGAGCTTCGGCCTCTACCCACTTGCTGAAATAATAAATGGTGACAATCAAAAAATTCTTCTGAGCTAAAGCTGTAGGGAAAGGTCCGACCAGATCTATCCCCCCTTTTGCAAAGGGGCAGGGAGAGATCATTTTCATGAGCTCTTCCTCCGACCGGTGGACCAAGGGAGAGATCTTCTGACATTTGTCACACTTCCTAACAAAGTCTTCTGCTTCCTTTCGCAATAATGGCCAGAAATAGCCAGCTCTCATGACTTTGCTTGATAAGGTCCTGGCATCCATATGATTACCACAATAGCTTTCGTGGATTTCTCTAAGAATATGAGCGCCTTCCTTCAGGCTCAGACATCTCAGAAGAGGTTGTCCTAATATTCTACTATACAATTCTCCCTGAATCAGGCAAAAGCGTGAAGATCTAATCCTTACCTTCGTTGCTTCTCTTTTACTATCTGGTAGCTCTCCTTTCTCCAGATATAATCTGATCGGGTAACGCCAATATATCTCTTCATCTAACGCATGCACCTCTTCCTCTCCAAACTCCCGGTATGCCATTAGGAGAGTGATTACTCTTTCCTGACAGTTCATTGCTGAGCTGGCTCCTTAGCCAAGTAATCTGCTCGGCCATTTTCATCTCTAAGGATTTGATCGATTGTAAAAGAGTTCATGGCATTAGTCAATTCGCAAAACTGAGCCAGGTATCTCTGCATATGCTCATATCCTTTTTCTAACTCCCTATTTATTTGTTTGCATATATGCTGTGAATCTACTCGCGCACGTACTTGGTCTGCCCCTAGTTCCTTTGCCATCTGGACTCCCCTCAGCAAGGCCTCATACTCTACTTCGTTATTGGAGAGGGGGTAGTTCATGCGCACTGCATACTCTGTAGTCACCCCTTCTGGGTCTATCAATACTATCCCTGCACGACAACTGAGATTGCTTAGAGAGCCATCGGTGTAGATTATCCATTCTTTGGTCCCCTCAGAAGAGCTGGTCATCTCCTACATGAAGTCAACTAACTCTTGGGCCTTAATTGCAGTTCATGCTTCGAAGCTAATATCGAACTCACTGAGCTCGATTATCCACTTCACATAGCGCCCCAAAGCCTCTAGCTTATCCATGACGGCCTTTAGGGGTAAGTTAGTTCTGACCAGTATGTTATGCGAAAGGAAGATGGAGCTTACGAGCCGTCCCGACCAGAGCTAACATGGCTCGTTCTACCTCTACGTACCGAAGCTCAGCATCATGTAAGATCTTGCTCCAGTAGTATACCAGTTTTTATATCCTGCCTTCTTCCCTGATCAGGACCGTGCTGACAGATTGCTTACCCACGGATAAATACAAGATCAGGGGCTCTCCCTGGACTAGTTTAGTGAGCAATGACATACCGACCAGTTACTCTTTCAGCCTCTAAAATGGATCCTTGCACTTTTCATCCCACTGGAACAGGGCTCTTTTTCGTAAGGCTTGAAAAAATGGCAAGCTCTTCTCAGCTGAGCGTGAAACGAACCTGGTCAGGGCTGCTATCTGCACGGCTAAGCATTGCATTTCCTTAACATTTTTTGGGGGCTGCATATCCATGATAGCTTTAACCTTATTTGGATTCGCTTCTATCCCTTTTTCCGTGACCATATGTCCTAGGAACATTCCAGCTCTGACCCCAAACATGCAATATTTTGGGGTTGAGCTTCATTTTATACTTCCTCAAAGCATCGAAAGTTTCCTTCAGGTCATCGACGTGTGAGGCTTCTTTCACACTCTTCACCAACATATCATCCACATAGACCTCCATATTGCGCCCGAGCTGATTTTTGAACATTTTGTCCACTAGCCGCTGATATGTGGCACCCGCATTCTTAAGTCCGAACGGCAAGACCACGTAGTAAGAAGTTTCCTTCGGGGTTATGAAACTAACTTGTATCTGATCTTCTTTGGCTATCCTAATCTGGTGATATCCCTTCGAGGCGTCCATAATACATAGCAGCTCACAACCCGATATGGAATCGACCTGTTGGTCTATCCTCGGCAGCGGATAGTGATCTTTAGGGCAAGCTTTATTAAGATCGAGAAAGTCAATACACATCCTCCAATCCACTTCTATCTTTGGTACTAAGACTGCATTAGAGAGCCATTCTTGGAACTGTATTTCCCGAATATACCCAGCCTTTAGCAATTGGTCCACCTCTGCCTCAATAATGGCTTCTTTTTCCAGTCCAAAGTTACACTTTCTTTGTTTTACCGGCTTTATTTTCGGGCTAATGTTAAGGTGGTGCTCAGCTACTGATGGGTCTATCCCGACTAAATCCTTGGGAGACCAGGCAAAGATGTATGTGCTGCCTCTAAGCAGAGTTACCAAATCCACCAATACTTCAGGGCTGAGGGTAGTCCCTACGCGCAGGATACCACTGTCGTCTCCTAGGACTACCTCGATTATCATCAAATTTTCCTCTCTCGGAGCTGGGTCAGGTCTGGTGTCTTCTATCCTTGCTCTTTTACCTCTTCCCTTTTCTTCGTTGTTTCAAACACTGTCTTCGTATGTGCGTCTTTCCGTGTATTGGTCACCATGGACCTCGCCTACTCCGTCCTAGGAATGGAACTTCAACTTCATATGGTAGATAGAGATTACAGCTTGAAATTGACTCAACGATGGTCGCCTAAGCATGACATTTTTCGAGGAAGGTGCGTCCACTATCAGAAAATGCACCGACCTAGTTTGTCTAAATGGTCCATCCCCTAACATAACCAGGAGATTCACCGCTCCCAACGGTTTCAGGGCTCCCCCTGCGAAGCCAAGTGGTGAAGTCGTGACCTCCTTCAAGTCCATATTTAGGTCCAACTGTCGAAAGTATTCATAAAACATAATATCGGCTAAACTACTCGTATCTACGAAGATTCGTCTTATGGTGCAGTTGGCGATAGTGGCTGTGATAACCAAAGCGTCCATGTGAGGGGCCAAGATGCCATTTTCATCTTCTGACCCAAAGCAAATGTTTGGGCTTGGTGTTAATTGCCCAACTTCACTGCCTTCCTTGTCAGGTCTTTCGCAGCGCGAACATAGTTGTTCTGGGTTCTCCTAGAGTGCTCATCCCACTCGCCTCCTGTAATCATTAGGATTTCACCCCTTATCTCCTGAGTCTAGTTATTCCTCCTTCCATTGTTTCGCCCGCTATCCAGATCACGCTTGTTTCCATGGAGTCGATCCCGTCTGTGAGAATCAGATCTGGACTCCGCTCGTCTCGCCTGTACAAACTCCTTGAGGTGCCCTGCTTGCACCAACCTCTCTAGCTCATCCTTCGGTGGGTGCACTGATCTATATCGTGACCATATTTGTTATGGTATCGGCAAAATCGGCCAGATCTCTCTTTCCTTGGCTTCTGGGAACAAGTTCTAGGCCATTTGAGATCAGGATGTCACTCAATTGCCTGCAGAATTTCTCCCTGAGGTGAAGCCAGGGGCATGTATCTATCAAACCAAGGTCGTCCTCAAGCTAGATCAGTCCTGGGTTTCTTCATCGGGGTCCTGTCCTCCCTATCAGGTCGTTCCCCTCTCTTCTCTCCATCCTCCTTGGTCTTCAAGGCCTCCTCTAGATGAATATATTTTTTGGCTCTTTCCAGGAGTTCTCCAAATTTGAGTGTTGGCTTTATGACCAACGACTGGAAAAACTTCCCCCTTCTGAGTCCCTGGGCCAGAGAGTTAACCAAGAGCTCCTACGATGCTGATGGCACCTTGAGCTTTACATCCGTGAATCGCTTGATGTACGCGCGCAGATCTTCATTTTCTCGCTGTTTCAAGCTGAATAATTCCAACGGCATATTCTGGTACTTCCTGCAACTGGTAAATTGGTGTAAGAATTCCGAGCTAAATTCGTCAAAGTTGCTTATAGAACGTGGAGGCAACTGGCTAAACCAGATCTGGGTGGATTTTGTAAAGGTCGTCGGGAAGATCCTGCACATGACCGCGTCAGAAAATTTGTGCAAGGTAGCCGCGATCTCAAATCGGCTCAGATGATCCCATGGGTATGTTGTTCCGTTGTACTTGACTCAAACTTTTGTGCACCCCTATTTAATAAATGATTTAAAAGCACGTCAGTTTGCTCGCAAGTGTACGAGGTAACTGTAGGGTGATGAGTTTGACTCGAGTCGTATCTCTCGAGGAAACAACTGTTCGGTCCTATCAATGTTTTTCTCAATTTTGAATAACATACATGTACATTTGGGGATTTGAAAAGATTGATTCGATCATTATAAACTAAGTCGGTAATTTGAGCTAATTAAACTAATTACTTTAACTAGATTACCAATTACGAACTAAGCAGTATACTAAAGTTATTTTAAACTAATTATTCTAAATTAACAACTAAGAGTAAKYACTAAATTATCGATTAACGCTACGAAGTTTAAAAGCTAATTAARGTATCTAAAGCATGAATTTAAGAATCTATCACTAACATACGAATCATACCAATCCAAGAACATTAACYAAGTGTAAATCMCATAAATAAGCTAAATTAACCAGTATCCAAAATACGAGCATGAAACGATTAAGCTAACTACGAAATTAACTAAGCAATTAACTAAGAAATTAACTAAAAGTTTAYAGTACTTATTGTAACTACGAAAAGKAATGAAAGGCTCRAGCTATTCCGGAGTTTGAACGCTGATCTAGGGCGAAAATGGACTCTCGAGCGCGAAATCGGTGTTTCGGGCGCGTAGAACTTCGATCCTTGATTCGCGTCTCCAAAGCTTGTTATAAGACGTGGATTTATTATTTTTATGAGTTAAAATACTCTATAATGGTGTTGGGTCTTTTCCTCTCCTCTCTCCTTTCTCAAAATCCGAAGAAATGAGGTTTTTATAGATATTAGGAGTCTTGGCGCACAAGAAACCCTAATTTCCGAAATCTTGGCCGTCGCGTCGACGGAGCGTCGACTGACGCGAGCAGGCGCTCGGTGGATGTCGGCAGTCTTGGTCGGCAGCGCTTGGCATGTGCGGTCGGCAGGGTGCGCGCGTCGCTGGCAGGTGCGTCGACGTTGTGCGTCGACATCGACGCTTCAGAACTTTGCGTCGACGTTGCGTCGGCCTTGGTGCGTCGACGTCGACGCTTCAGAACGTTACATCGGCAGAGCGTCGTCCTTGCGTCGACTGACGCGAGCATAGCTCGCTGGCATGGCTAGCGTTGACGGTGCGTCGACGGTCGCGTCAGTAGGCGCGACTGAGCGTCGGTCTCCGTTTCTCAATCGTTTGCTACTTGTTTCACCGGAAAGCTTGTTCTTCTACTCTTGAACATCGAACTCCGTCCTTTACGCGCTAAACTCTTCCGGTTACTTAGCTGTAAGGTGAAAAACAACGAAACATCACCTAATTGCATCAATTAAGACCAAAATACGGTAAAATAAGCTGGAATTATAAATTTACGGAATTAAGCTTAAACCGTCCAACTTATACCAAAAACAAATATAAAAACGAACTAAAAAGCTAATAAAAATAAGGACAAATCTACTCTAATCAGTACTCAAAGTCCATGGACCGGTAAGAAGCAGGTAGATCATCGTGCATGACCGCCTCTGTAAATGCGGTGCCTCTCCGCGCTTGTTCCGTGCCTGTGCTTTCCATCTTCCGCTTGACCTCCCTGACCTCCTTTTGCAGGTTATGCATCTGCTCAGTGAGGTCGGGGTTGGTTTTGCTTTATATTTCGCTTTCTGAGGCAGAGAAGCTCTCCTCTTCTTCTTGAGGGGGAGCTCTGGCCACTCGCTGGGCCATACGAAGCGGCTCCATCTCCAGCGGCTGGTTTACCTTGGAAGGTGGTGAAGAAAGTTCTGTGATTTTCTTTTCCACCGCCACCTCTACCGCTTTTTCGATGAAGTCAAATAACAGCTTCAAAAAGGAATCATTCAGCGGTCCTCCGTCTGTCTGCTGGGATCCTCCCAGTGGTTGTTGTTTTGTGCTTGGCCTGGCTGCTGTAGATGGCCCTCCTATCTCCGGCATATCCGTTGGCGTGCAGAACTTGGTGTTCTGCCCATTTCTGCCACCAGGTTTCGCCTGATTCCATCCAACGCCATGTTTTCTTCTCACGTCTTAGACTTGTTTTCCCACAGACGGCGCCAATTGTTTTGTCCCAAAAATTGCACCAAGAAAACCGGCACCTTTCCTTGAGGATTTTCCGACCTACTTCAACAAAAACACGTTAGAAAGGACCACCGGGGGTTTTTCGGTGGAAACCTCTCCGATGCTTATGTCAGTAAAACATTTTTGTCGGAATAAATAAAATCAATGGACGAATGCTGGGAGAATCATACCTCCTTCAGCCCCAAAGCTGGAGTATATATAGTTATTCATCACGTGGGATCTTTTCGAGATTTCGGAAATGGAACCCGCGAATCTTGGGCCGTTATTCAAACTTATCTGACCAGAAAGCTTCTGCCAAGGGCAAGACAGATCTGGCTTTACGTTTCTCAAATTCCTGACCTGCTCCCCTTGGAACCTTATCCAAGGTTAAGGAATCAGATCAGGTCAGGGCAATATCCCTCAGGGCTATAGGCTTGTTCTCCATCTCAATCCCTCTTTCCTTCTTGAACCGAGCAAGATGTATCTCTCCTGAATCACCAAAATCCAGGTCAGGATCAATACTTTCAAGCCTGATCTAACTTATCCCCTTTTTCCTTTAGGAGTAGAATAACAACTCAGGTCATGCCAACCAGAGCTATTTCTTTACACTTGTCCAGGTCAGGCATATTCAGGTCAAACCACAAAGAAATAAAATATTTATCTTAGCCTCTAACATAATCAATTTAGTGAAATTGGATTGAAATTCGTTCTGTTTATAAAAATCACCATCACCGCGGCTGTCACGACACCACCGTACGGACGGAGGGTGACGAGTGCGATGACAGATCGGGTCACTACCATGGCTGATTAGCTGACCTTACCGCCAGTGAAAGATATGACCATTCAGACATGGTGGCGAGAAAGGCGACTTTGATGCTGTACGGAGGTTGTCGAATTCTATGGCGGCAAACGAAGAGGCGAGAAGAGAGATGCATGCTGCTGCTCCTCTGTTGCTGTTTGACGTTGTACAACGGTGATAATAACCTTGGTTGCAGGCTTGTTAATGGCGGGTGAATTGTTTTGGAGAAGAAAGGATACCCTTGTTGGGTCATAACATGTTGGGCCTAAAATAATTTAAGTCATGGGCTTAATAAATTGGGTTAATGCAATTTCCATTTGGGATAGACAACAAAAACCTAAGGCCTTGTATTTGGGCCTTTGTTGGAATCAATATTTAACCACGGGCATTAATGATTGGACCATCTTGAAATGGGCCTTTTAAAGGAACAAATTATATTAGGCCATTTGGAAATATGCCTATCGTTTGGTTCAATCTGGTGGACCCAACACCAATATGTGTTTATTGGGCTTCATTAATTAAGGAAGCTAAGTTTTGACTTGGGCTGAAATTGACGAAGAATTTTGCTTTGATGGGTCTTAATTGTTTGCCAGGTAGTATTATTAAATTTGGAAGATGACTCTTTGGTCTTGGACCATGGATTAGAGTTATGGACCCAATATCAAATTGTTTCGGACCAGATAGCCCTTCGGGCAATCGATTCATATTTATTGGGCAAAATATTTGGGCTAAATGGATTAAAATATTATTTAAATCTAGTTTTGGACTAGGTTTAAAATAAATTATGAGGTCTAAATGTTGAATTGGGAATGAAGTTTATTAAAGTGTGAATTTTAAGATTGATCTAGTTCGACTTAGAAGTTCTATAAACTTATAAATGTGAACTCATTGTTTGGGTAAAATTTATAAAGTTTGATGTGAATTAAATTTGGATTCAATTTATGAATTTGATATTAAAATCTAATTGTTGGAGTTTCGCATATCACTTAAGTTTTCCAACGATGGAAAATATGACCTTGTTGGTCAAGTACAGTGGATATTAAGATAGCTAACATGAGATAGTTAATCTCATACGAGTATTGAATTTATGAAATTCATGTAAAGCTTGAAATCCACGAAAGCCAAAGAAAGATTATGAGAAGTCATAATTATTGGTTTTATGTGCTTATTTAGAAATTGGGTATTCTAGCATTGAAACTATGATATAAAGCCCATAATAAATTATAATAAAATTGATAAATACGAAATTACAATTAAATGTCAATTTTGAATTAAAACACAATCGTGAGATTTGTGTTGAGGCAAATATGCCAAAAGTATCTTTTCATTCGGTGAAAAGAGTTATGCACCTCTAGAGTTAATTCACATTGATATTTGTTATATGAAGCTCGTGCAAACTAGAGGTGGTAAAAAGTACTTTATTACTTTCATTGATGACTGCATAATAATTTGTATGCTAATGGGCAAAGACGAGGCTTTTGATACTCTCAAAGTCTTTAAAGTTGAAGTTGAAGATCAACTTAACACTTTAATTAAGGCAATTCGAAGTGATCAAGGTGGAGAGTATGTTGTACCGTGTGACTAATTTTGCTCTAAATATGGCATAATTCATCAAACAATTGCTCCTTACACACCTAAATCGAATGGCGTCGCTGAAACACAAGGAACGAACACTGAAAGAAATGATGAACGCGCTATGTTAATCAGTTCATGTTAACCCCAAATATGTGGGTTGTGGTGGTGGTGGTGATTCTTTCCGCTAACCATGTTTTGAATAAGGTACCCCCACTAGTGCAGAAACAATTATTCTAGAACGCCCTGTTTCAGTTATTCTAGAATGCCCTGCACATGCGTTCTGACTAGAGTTGTTCTAGAATATCTGATTTTCCAAAACAGCTTTCTGAGGCGTTCTAGAATATGCTATATTCTTGAACGGTTATTTGAGACGTTCTAGAAAAACAATTTACCCGTGAATATAAATTTTCTGGTTAATCTGTTCTAGAAAATAATATTCTAGAACGGTTACAAAAAAGACGTTCTAGAATATAAATTTTCTAAAATGTCTTTACGAAAGAGACGTTCTAGAATATACATTTTCCAGAATGCCTTTGGGAAAGACGTTCTAGAAAATTAACTTTCTAGAAAATAAACTTTCTAGAACGTCTTTACGAAAAAGACGTTTTATAATATACAATTTTCAGAATGTCTTTTCGAAAAAGACGTTCTAGATTTTCTATTTTTTCTAGAACGGCTTTTCGTAAAACCGTTCTAGAAAGTAGTAAAAAAAGTTATTAAAAAAAAAAAGAAATAAAAGCACCTTCCAACAAATACACTAAAACCACCAATACCTAATTAACCAACAAATACTCCAAAATTCATGAAAAGCAAGATAATCACAAACTTAATACCAACATAACCAAAACATATCATTATCTAATTTACAAGCAAAAAAACATTTCAGTTATATTTTTCTCTAATCCTATATAAAAGGTGAAAGTTTCACAGTTTTACTAATGGAAGCAATTGCTATAGAGATCTGAGTGCAACAATTTAATTGTAAACTGTTGAAGTACGGATGCTTCAGTGCATCGCAAGCAGTAATTCTTCCTTTTGGATTCATGCAGAGCATTTTCTGCAAAAACAGAATACTTAAATCAAAAACAAAATCCAAGCATGATATCAATTCAACAACAGTGACTGGATAATTTCAAGTTTGGACCAACAAAAGGAATGAAGAAAGTTGAACTTACAGAGAGAAGGTCTAATCCTTCTAGGTCAAGTTTAGGAACTCTCACTTCAAGGCCACATCGTTTTGAGAAAGTGGGTAACTGAGTGATTGCAACATAAGGATAAAGGTGAGCGTATAAATTATTAAAAGAAAAGAAAAGTGAGATTAATAAGTTCTTCTTATTAAATATCCATCGTTTCAATCAGGGTGAAATTGCATTAAAGGTATTAAATCATACCAAGAAAAAAGACAAAGGAAAAATCAAAACAAAACAAAAAAAATGAAACTTTATCCACTTTGCTATTACCTCGTCCGATCCGTATAATTTGAGAAGAGTTGATGTTACACCTCGCGAGTATTTCTAAACCAAGCACTCTTCAAATAGGAAGGCCAAAAATCAGCACAGTAGTTATAGATGTCAATCTAGGCAGGTGACGAACAAGTTAAAAGATCTCATACCTTTTTCAGAAGGTAAATCGACCAAGAAGCAAAGGCTAAAAAAAGAGGTGTCGTAAACACACAAACAGTTTGCACAGACACATGAATATTCAAGGAGTTCAGTATCCTTCCAATAAAAGACAAATTTCACATCAATCCTAACTACCAGAGCAAACCACTTTATGTGCCTGATTATTTTCTAACTAAAAAGAATCTCTTATGCTCTTAGTTATTTTAAAAGCAACAATTTATTTATGTACACACTGCCATAAGGTTCCTGTAGTAAATGTAAGTCCAGGGTAAATAGTTCCACCAATCACACGTCCAAGAGGATACCTTTGACATATTTTAGAAAAACACACTCAATTATTTTGATGTTAAATTAGAACTGAAATGCAACGATAATCTTTTCCACACAAATATATCAACTATTACCATGTACGGTCATCAAACCAAACTACTTTAAGCTGAAAATTTGTGTCCTTGTGCACACCCCTCTTTCTAAATACTTTAAGCTGAAAATTAACACACACAAACGTTGCTATTTAGACAAATGGGCCGATTAACTAAAAGCACAAGCCAATCAACGCATGCAAATTATTACCTCGGCCATAATGGTTTTGAGAGCCTCCTCACTCGAATCCTGCTGATATAACGAGATTTTTCTCGCATCAACGGCAAGATCTCTCACGACATCGTATGCATCCAACGACTGAGGCTCCTTCTTCTCGATGCTATCACTTAACCAAGCTTCCCGCACTATCGGTATTCCCTCCTCCCTAATTTAAGCCCCGTTAAAAAAAATAAAATTAATTCATATAAAACCATTTTATTTAATTGATTTCACTTAAAACAATTAACTCATCACCCCCAATGTCTAAAAAAACAGTGAATGAGTTCTTACATTGCTTCAGCCAACTTGGACGATCCACCACGTTCTCTCTCAGCAGATGATACAACAAGACAATTCGCCCCTGAAAAAGACCACACGTCTAAGTAAGCTAATAAAACACAGCTCGGGATATTTTCACTTCAATATTTTATTATAATTAATTAAATTTTTTTTTACCAATAATGGAGTTGACAACTTTTCCTCCATGCTTCTCTATCTTGTTCTTCCAGTATTGTTAATAAAAACCCGCGCAATTAAAAACAGACAGCTAAAATATAATTCAGTAGCGGAAACATCAAGGCTACAAAACATTTTTCTTTAATTTAAAAAATAATATATATACATGTGTTCGGCTTAAACGGCCCGCTAGAGATATCATCATCCCCTTGAACAGTATGTCCTGGCTGAAAAAAATAAATATATACATGTGTTTTCCTTACAATGCACTTGGTGTTACTTACGTTCGTGATGAAAAATCGAGAAAGGCATCGAGCAGTTTGAGAATGCAGTCAAACTTCAACCGGGTTATGTCACCGCATAGAACAACCTCGACGATGCGTACGAGAAAACCAACGACCTAAAATATTCTCTGAGGGCGTTCGAAGAGGTTTTGCTGTTCGATCCTAACAACAAGATCGCTCGTCCCAGAAGGGACGCTTTGAAGGAAAAAGTGGACATGTGCAAAGGAGTTCCAGTAAAATCAAAAAAGAAATGATCAGACTTATTAGAAATTGATTCTTGATATTTGTTTGAAGCTTGTAATTTGTAGTAATCGGAGATATTCTTTCAGTTTTCATGTGCAACTTTTGTAGAGATATTATCGGCTCTTGGTTACCAATTAAACATTTTTCAAGAGAGTAATGGAATTATTGTCTTGTAACCTCAATTTCAAAATTTATAGAATGAAACCATAATCGTCCAAAAATAATCCACCAACATAACGTGTGATTTTAATTTTTCATTTTCATTAATACATTTAATTAATCATTTTGATATTTGAAATCAATTACTCATGTATTATTTATACAAGTGTAGATATAGAAAATTACAAATAAATTAATATCATAAGTATACATCGAGGGGCCCGTAAAACAGTATGTCCTGGCTGGAACCCATAACACACAGCAACATCAATCCTCAAGGATTTTAGCAAAAGCTTTAAAAATAAGTGATTCAACATTTCGAGAATCACAAGTTCAAATCTAAAAAATCCTTGACTAATCAAAATCAAATGTAACCGAAAATCACTAGCAGCACTTAATTACTTGTTAAAATGATCATACCAACCAAGACTCTTGAGCAAAACAAAACATCACATTTAAATTGAAGAGTAAAAATTGGAAGCAGAGAAAAGGGGTGACTAACCATCTAGGCACAACGGCATCGTCACCTCCGATCAAATCCTGGCCGTTGGCTTCGAGAATCTCATGCATCTGCTGGATCGAGAGATGCTCGCTTGTGGCTCTACAAAACATCTTGAAATCAGCTTTGACCTCTTCGGTTGAAAATCTTTAATCGTAACTATAAAATTTTAGTTTTGACATGAGCAAACCAAACTACCCAACTACCCATAAATCACGAACAAACCACATAAAGTAGCGAGAGCATAAGGAACTATCAAAATCAAACTCTACGGGCAACAAATTCACATAACCATATCAAAGATTTATTTGAACCATTAAGAATAATCATAAAATTTAACCTCAATTCAACAAAGTGTTAAAAAAAACACTACAATTNAAGAGGATTGTCACGTTTTGGCGTGTACTTCTTTTGATTTGAATAATTCTGGATCGCATTAACCTCCTCTTGCTGCTCACTGTTGTTAGGACAAGTGTCTGCTAAATGCTGGAGGGATCCACACTGGTTGCAATTCGCAACCATTTTCTGCGCAGCGGCCTTGCTAGCCCGCTCGGCTTTCCAAGCAGCTAATTTCTCGTCAAAAATCTCCTCGCATTTTGCTTTAACTAATTTGCCATTGTCTAAGTCAGGGTCGGGGATGGAAACTTCATTAACTCTCATTTTACGAGGCCGAGAGTTGGTTTTTCTGGACTTTTCGCTCTGCTTCTCCAACACTTGTCTTGCCTCGTGTGCTGTCAAGTCTCCAAAATCTCCTCCCGCTGCTATCTATACTTCTCGTTTCACATTGTCCAATAAGCCATCGAAAAAGAACTGGTTAGTCATCTCCGGAGAATAGTTGTGGTGGGGGCACGCTTGCAAAAGTGTCTTGTAGCGCTCCCATGTTTCATGAAATAGCTCACCATCCAACTGTTCGAAAGTAGCAATTTGCCTCCGAAGATGCCCCGTCGTTTGGGCTGAATAATATTGGTTTAGGAAATTTTCGCTAATCATATCCCAGTCGATTAACGAACCGGGCTCTAAGGATAGTAGCCACGATTTCGCCTTGTCCTTCAAACTGTACGGAAAGAAAATCATTTGGACCTCCTCTTGATGAAGGCCATGAACTACGAATCGGCCAACTTCATCAACGAAATAATTTAAAAATGCCAAGGGGTCTTCATGCGCATTCCAATGAAAGGTTGGGAGTAGGTTGAGTTGATGTGGTTTAATTTCCACGGCCCTTGCGGTCGGTCCAAGAACAATGGCGGACCTAAAGGGTACAACCTTTGGACGTGCCAAGTCGCGCTGTCTAAGTGCTCGATCTCCCCTTGGTTCTCGAATTTGGTCATAAGCTCTCTCGTAGTGGTCGTTATGTGCGTAACGGTGCTCGCMCTCYTWTCTCCTTCRGAAATTYTTTTGCTCGTAACCATGATCTTGATTTTCCAACCACTCGTTCACGTGCCTTTGATTGTTCATATAGGCGTTTCGCTGCAAAACATCCTCGTTCCCAAATGCCACGTTCTCGACGTTGTGCRGACGCATGAKATTGTTGTTTATCTCTTCGTTTTGCCTCAAATTCTCCATGTTGAGCGGGTGATTGACTATGTTGTGCTGCTGGTTCACTCCTTCGTTTCTCCTTTCGTCACGTCTAGTAGAGTGTGACCTGTTTTGTTCACTACCATACCCAGTTCGAATGGGGCGCGGTGGTGATCTCGGCGGTGAATCGCCGTTCCGAACTGAATGTCCTCCCAACATAATGTCGGGAACTTGATCGCAAGCAAAATTGGTTGCTGTCGAGGAATTGTCCTCGGGAATAAGAACGAGTCTTGGTCTTGGCGGATTTGAACGGTGAATGTTGTCGATGAATGGCACAAGGTCGCGTTGAAGTGATCGCCTTCCTTGCATAAACTCAACAACACGTCAAAGTACCAAATGGCAAAAACCAAGTAAAAGCAAATAAAATAATAAATTAAACAGAAAATAAAACGAAAAACATTTTTAATTCCTACTCGTTGCCTCCCCGGCAACGGCGCCAAATTTTTGACTCAAACTTTTGTGCACCCCTGTTTAATAAATGATTTAAAAGCACGTCAGTTTGCTCGCAAGTGTACGAGGTAACTGTAGGGTTATGAGTTTGACTCGAGTCGTATCTCTCGAGGAAACAACTGCTCGGTCCTATCAATGTTTTTCTCAATTTTGAATAACATACATGTACATTTGGGGATTTGAAAAGATTGATTCGATCATTATAAACTAAGTCGGTAATTTGAACTAATTAAACTAATTACTTTAACTAGATTACCAATTACGAACTAAGCAGTATACTAAAGCTATTTTAAACTAATTATTCTAAATTAACAACTAAGAGTAAAGACTAAATTATCGATTAACGCTACGAAGTTTAAAAGCTAATTAACGTATCTAAAGCATGAATTTAAGAATCTATCACTAACATACGAATCATACCAATCCAAGAACATTAACAAAGTGTAAATCTCATAAATAAGCTAAATTAACCAGTATCCAAAATACGAGCATGAAACGATTAAGCTAACTACGAAATTAACTAAGCAATTAACTAAGAAATTAACTAAAAGTTTAYAGTACTTATTGTAACTACGAAAAGKAATGAAAGGCTCRAGCTATTCCGGAGTTTGAACGCTGATCTAGGGCGAAAATGGACTCTCGAGCGCGAAATCGGTGTTTCGGGCGCGTAGAACTTCGATCCTTGATTCGCGTCTCCAAAGCTTGTTATAAGACGTGGATTTATTATTTTTATGAGTTAAAATACTCTATAATGGTGTTGGGTCTTTTCCTCTCCTCTCTCCTTTCTCAAAATCCGAAGAAATGAGGTTTTTATAGATATTAGGAGTCTTGGCGCACAAGAAACCCTAATTTCCGAAATCTTGGCCGTCGCGTCGACGGAGCGTCGACTGACGCGAGCAGGCGCTCGGTGGATGTCGGCAGTCTTGGTCGGCAGCGCTTGGCATGTGCGGTCGGCAGGGTGCGCGCGTCGCTGGCAGGTGCGTCGACGTTGTGCGTCGACATCGACGCTTCAGAACTTTGCGTCGACGTTGCGTCGGCCTTGGTGCGTCGACGTCGACGCTTCAGAACGTTACATCGGCAGAGCGTCGTCCTTGCGTCGACTGACGCGAGCATAGCTCGCTGGCATGGCTAGCGTTGACGGTGCGTCGACGGTCGCGTCAGTAGGCGCGACTGAGCGTCGGTCTCCGTTTCTCAATCGTTTGCTACTTGTTTCACCGGAAAGCTTGTTCTTCTACTCTTGAACATCGAACTCCGTCCTTTACGCGCTAAACTCTTCCGGTTACTTAGCTGTAAGGTGAAAAACAACGAAACATCACCTAATTGCATCAATTAAGACCAAAATACGGTAAAATAAGCTGGAATTATAAATTTACGGAATTAAGCTTAAACCGTCCAACTTATACCAAAAACAAATATAAAAACGAACTAAAAAGCTAATAAAAATAAGGACAAATCTACTCTAATCAGTACTCAAAGTCCATGGACCGGTAAGAAGCAGGTAGATCATCGTGCATGACCGCCTCTGTAAATGCGGTGCCTCTCCGCGCTTGTTCCGTGCCTGTGCTTTCCATCTTCCGCTTGACCTCCCTGACCTCCTTTTGCAGGTTATGCATCTGCTCAGTGAGGTCGGGGTTGGTTTTGCTTTATATTTCGCTTTCTGAGGCAGAGAAGCTCTCCTCTTCTTCTTGAGGGGGAGCTCTGGCCACTCGCTGGGCCATACGAAGCGGCTCCATCTCCAGCGGCTGGTTTACCTTGGAAGGTGGTGAAGAAAGTTCTGTGATTTTCTTTTCCACCGCCACCTCTACCGCTTTTTCGATGAAGTCAAATAACAGCTTCAAAAAGGAATCATTCAGCGGTCCTCCGTCTGTCTGCTGGGATCCTCCCAGTGGTTGTTGTTTTGTGCTTGGCCTGGCTGCTGTAGATGGCCCTCCTATCTCCGGCATATCCGTTGGCGTGCAGAACTTGGTGTTCTGCCCATTTCTGCCACCAGGTTTCGCCTGATTCCATCCAACGCCATGTTTTCTTCTCACGTCTTAGACTTGTTTTCCCACAGACGGCGCCAATTGTTTTGTCCCAAAAATTGCACCAAGAAAACCGGCACCTTTCCTTGAGGATTTTCCGACCTACTTCAACAAAAACACGTTAGAAAGGACCACCGGGGGTTTTTCGGTGGAAACCTCTCCGATGCTTATGTCAGTAAAACATTTTTGTCGGAATAAATAAAATCAATGGACGAATGCTGGGAGAATCATACCTCCTTCAGCCCCAAAGCTGGAGTATATATAGTTATTCATCACGTGGGATCTTTTCGAGATTTCGGAAATGGAACCCGCGAATCTTGGGCCGTTATTCAAACTTATCTGACCAGAAAGCTTCTGCCAAGGGCAAGACAGATCTGGCTTTACGTTTCTCAAATTCCTGACCTGCTCCCCTTGGAACCTTATCCAAGGTTAAGGAATCAGATCAGGTCAGGGCAATATCCCTCAGGGCTATAGGCTTGTTCTCCATCTCAATCCCTCTTTCCTTCTTGAACCGAGCAAGATGTATCTCTCCTGAATCACCAAAATCCAGGTCAGGATCAATACTTTCAAGCCTGATCTAACTTATCCCCTTTTTCCTTTAGGAGTAGAATAACAACTCAGGTCATGCCAACCAGAGCTATTTCTTTACACTTGTCCAGGTCAGGCATATTCAGGTCAAACCACAAAGAAATAAAATATTTATCTTAGCCTCTAACATAATCAATTTAGTGAAATTGGATTGAAATTCGTTCTGTTTATAAAAATCACCATCACCGCGGCTGTCACGACACCACCGTACGGACGGAGGGTGACGAGTGCGATGACAGATCGGGTCACTACCATGGCTGATTAGCTGACCTTACCGCCAGTGAAAGATATGACCATTCAGACATGGTGGCGAGAAAGGCGACTTTGATGCTGTACGGAGGTTGTCGAATTCTATGGCGGCAAACGAAGAGGCGAGAAGAGAGATGCATGCTGCTGCTCCTCTGTTGCTGTTTGACGTTGTACAACGGTGATAATAACCTTGGTTGCAGGCTTGTTAATGGCGGGTGAATTGTTTTGGAGAAGAAAGGATACCCTTGTTGGGTCATAACATGTTGGGCCTAAAATAATTTAAGTCATGGGCTTAATAAATTGGGTTAATGCAATTTCCATTTGGGATAGACAACAAAAACCTAAGGCCTTGTATTTGGGCCTTTGTTGGAATCAATATTTAACCACGGGCATTAATGATTGGACCATCTTGAAATGGGCCTTTTAAAGGAACAAATTATATTAGGCCATTTGGAAATATGCCTATCGTTTGGTTCAATCTGGTGGACCCAACACCAATATGTGTTTATTGGGCTTCATTAATTAAGGAAGCTAAGTTTTGACTTGGGCTGAAATTGACGAAGAATTTTGCTTTGATGGGTCTTAATTGTTTGCCAGGTAGTATTATTAAATTTGGAAGATGACTCTTTGGTCTTGGACCATGGATTAGAGTTATGGACCCAATATCAAATTGTTTCGGACCAGATAGCCCTTCGGGCAATCGATTCATATTTATTGGGCAAAATATTTGGGCTAAATGGATTAAAATATTATTTAAATCTAGTTTTGGACTAGGTTTAAAATAAATTATGAGGTCTAAATGTTGAATTGGGAATGAAGTTTATTAAAGTGTGAATTTTAAGATTGATCTAGTTCGACTTAGAAGTTCTATAAACTTATAAATGTGAACTCATTGTTTGGGTAAAATTTATAAAGTTTGATGTGAATTAAATTTGGATTCAATTTATGAATTTGATATTAAAATCTAATTGTTGGAGTTTCGCATATCACTTAAGTTTTCCAACGATGGAAAATATGACCTTGTTGGTCAAGTACAGTGGATATTAAGATAGCTAACATGAGATAGTTAATCTCATACGAGTATTGAATTTATGAAATTCATGTAAAGCTTGAAATCCACGAAAGCCAAAGAAAGATTATGAGAAGTCATAATTATTGGTTTTATGTGCTTATTTAGAAATTGGGTATTCTAGCATTGAAACTATGATATAAAGCCCATAATAAATTATAATAAAATTGATAAATACGAAATTACAATTAAATGTCAATTTTGAATTAAAACACAATCGTGAGATTTGTGTTGAGGCAAATATGCCAAAAGTATCTTTTCATTCGGTGAAAAGAGTTATGCACCTCTAGAGTTAATTCACATTGATATTTGTTATATGAAGCTCGTGCAAACTAGAGGTGGTAAAAAGTACTTTATTACTTTCATTGATGACTGCATAATAATTTGTATGCTAATGGGCAAAGACGAGGCTTTTGATACTCTCAAAGTCTTTAAAGTTGAAGTTGAAGATCAACTTAACACTTTAATTAAGGCAATTCGAAGTGATCAAGGTGGAGAGTATGTTGTACCGTGTGACTAATTTTGCTCTAAATATGGCATAATTCATCAAACAATTGCTCCTTACACACCTAAATCGAATGGCGTCGCTGAAACACAAGGAACGAACACTGAAAGAAATGATGAACGCGCTATGTTAATCAGTTCATGTTAACCCCAAATATGTGGGTTGTGGTGGTGGTGGTGATTCTTTCCGCTAACCATGTTTTGAATAAGGTACCCCCACTAGTGCAGAAACAATTATTCTAGAACGCCCTGTTTCAGTTATTCTAGAATGCCCTGCACATGCGTTCTGACTAGAGTTGTTCTAGAATATCTGATTTTCCAAAACAGCTTTCTGAGGCGTTCTAGAATATGCTATATTCTTGAACGGTTATTTGAGACGTTCTAGAAAAACAATTTACCCGTGAATATAAATTTTCTGGTTAATCTGTTCTAGAAAATAATATTCTAGAACGGTTACAAAAAAGACGTTCTAGAATATAAATTTTCTAAAATGTCTTTACGAAAGAGACGTTCTAGAATATACATTTTCCAGAATGCCTTTGGGAAAGACGTTCTAGAAAATTAACTTTCTAGAAAATAAACTTTCTAGAACGTCTTTACGAAAAAGACGTTTTATAATATACAATTTTCAGAATGTCTTTTCGAAAAAGACGTTCTAGATTTTCTATTTTTTCTAGAACGGCTTTTCGTAAAACCGTTCTAGAAAGTAGTAAAAAAAGTTATTAAAAAAAAAAAGAAATAAAAGCACCTTCCAACAAATACACTAAAACCACCAATACCTAATTAACCAACAAATACTCCAAAATTCATGAAAAGCAAGATAATCACAAACTTAATACCAACATAACCAAAACATATCATTATCTAATTTACAAGCAAAAAAACATTTCAGTTATATTTTTCTCTAATCCTATATAAAAGGTGAAAGTTTCACAGTTTTACTAATGGAAGCAATTGCTATAGAGATCTGAGTGCAACAATTTAATTGTAAACTGTTGAAGTACGGATGCTTCAGTGCATCGCAAGCAGTAATTCTTCCTTTTGGATTCATGCAGAGCATTTTCTGCAAAAACAGAATACTTAAATCAAAAACAAAATCCAAGCATGATATCAATTCAACAACAGTGACTGGATAATTTCAAGTTTGGACCAACAAAAGGAATGAAGAAAGTTGAACTTACAGAGAGAAGGTCTAATCCTTCTAGGTCAAGTTTAGGAACTCTCACTTCAAGGCCACATCGTTTTGAGAAAGTGGGTAACTGAGTGATTGCAACATAAGGATAAAGGTGAGCGTATAAATTATTAAAAGAAAAGAAAAGTGAGATTAATAAGTTCTTCTTATTAAATATCCATCGTTTCAATCAGGGTGAAATTGCATTAAAGGTATTAAATCATACCAAGAAAAAAGACAAAGGAAAAATCAAAACAAAACAAAAAAAATGAAACTTTATCCACTTTGCTATTACCTCGTCCGATCCGTATAATTTGAGAAGAGTTGATGTTACACCTCGCGAGTATTTCTAAACCAAGCACTCTTCAAATAGGAAGGCCAAAAATCAGCACAGTAGTTATAGATGTCAATCTAGGCAGGTGACGAACAAGTTAAAAGATCTCATACCTTTTTCAGAAGGTAAATCGACCAAGAAGCAAAGGCTAAAAAAAGAGGTGTCGTAAACACACAAACAGTTTGCACAGACACATGAATATTCAAGGAGTTCAGTATCCTTCCAATAAAAGACAAATTTCACATCAATCCTAACTACCAGAGCAAACCACTTTATGTGCCTGATTATTTTCTAACTAAAAAGAATCTCTTATGCTCTTAGTTATTTTAAAAGCAACAATTTATTTATGTACACACTGCCATAAGGTTCCTGTAGTAAATGTAAGTCCAGGGTAAATAGTTCCACCAATCACACGTCCAAGAGGATACCTTTGACATATTTTAGAAAAACACACTCAATTATTTTGATGTTAAATTAGAACTGAAATGCAACGATAATCTTTTCCACACAAATATATCAACTATTACCATGTACGGTCATCAAACCAAACTACTTTAAGCTGAAAATTTGTGTCCTTGTGCACACCCCTCTTTCTAAATACTTTAAGCTGAAAATTAACACACACAAACGTTGCTATTTAGACAAATGGGCCGATTAACTAAAAGCACAAGCCAATCAACGCATGCAAATTATTACCTCGGCCATAATGGTTTTGAGAGCCTCCTCACTCGAATCCTGCTGATATAACGAGATTTTTCTCGCATCAACGGCAAGATCTCTCACGACATCGTATGCATCCAACGACTGAGGCTCCTTCTTCTCGATGCTATCACTTAACCAAGCTTCCCGCACTATCGGTATTCCCTCCTCCCTAATTTAAGCCCCGTTAAAAAAAATAAAATTAATTCATATAAAACCATTTTATTTAATTGATTTCACTTAAAACAATTAACTCATCACCCCCAATGTCTAAAAAAACAGTGAATGAGTTCTTACATTGCTTCAGCCAACTTGGACGATCCACCACGTTCTCTCTCAGCAGATGATACAACAAGACAATTCGCCCCTGAAAAAGACCACACGTCTAAGTAAGCTAATAAAACACAGCTCGGGATATTTTCACTTCAATATTTTATTATAATTAATTAAATTTTTTTTTACCAATAATGGAGTTGACAACTTTTCCTCCATGCTTCTCTATCTTGTTCTTCCAGTATTGTTAATAAAAACCCGCGCAATTAAAAACAGACAGCTAAAATATAATTCAGTAGCGGAAACATCAAGGCTACAAAACATTTTTCTTTAATTTAAAAAATAATATATATACATGTGTTCGGCTTAAACGGCCCGCTAGAGATATCATCATCCCCTTGAACAGTATGTCCTGGCTGAAAAAAATAAATATATACATGTGTTTTCCTTACAATGCACTTGGTGTTACTTACGTTCGTGATGAAAAATCGAGAAAGGCATCGAGCAGTTTGAGAATGCAGTCAAACTTCAACCGGGTTATGTCACCGCATAGAACAACCTCGACGATGCGTACGAGAAAACCAACGACCTAAAATATTCTCTGAGGGCGTTCGAAGAGGTTTTGCTGTTCGATCCTAACAACAAGATCGCTCGTCCCAGAAGGGACGCTTTGAAGGAAAAAGTGGACATGTGCAAAGGAGTTCCAGTAAAATCAAAAAAGAAATGATCAGACTTATTAGAAATTGATTCTTGATATTTGTTTGAAGCTTGTAATTTGTAGTAATCGGAGATATTCTTTCAGTTTTCATGTGCAACTTTTGTAGAGATATTATCGGCTCTTGGTTACCAATTAAACATTTTTCAAGAGAGTAATGGAATTATTGTCTTGTAACCTCAATTTCAAAATTTATAGAATGAAACCATAATCGTCCAAAAATAATCCACCAACATAACGTGTGATTTTAATTTTTCATTTTCATTAATACATTTAATTAATCATTTTGATATTTGAAATCAATTACTCATGTATTATTTATACAAGTGTAGATATAGAAAATTACAAATAAATTAATATCATAAGTATACATCGAGGGGCCCGTAAAACAGTATGTCCTGGCTGGAACCCATAACACACAGCAACATCAATCCTCAAGGATTTTAGCAAAAGCTTTAAAAATAAGTGATTCAACATTTCGAGAATCACAAGTTCAAATCTAAAAAATCCTTGACTAATCAAAATCAAATGTAACCGAAAATCACTAGCAGCACTTAATTACTTGTTAAAATGATCATACCAACCAAGACTCTTGAGCAAAACAAAACATCACATTTAAATTGAAGAGTAAAAATTGGAAGCAGAGAAAAGGGGTGACTAACCATCTAGGCACAACGGCATCGTCACCTCCGATCAAATCCTGGCCGTTGGCTTCGAGAATCTCATGCATCTGCTGGATCGAGAGATGCTCGCTTGTGGCTCTACAAAACATCTTGAAATCAGCTTTGACCTCTTCGGTTGAAAATCTTTAATCGTAACTATAAAATTTTAGTTTTGACATGAGCAAACCAAACTACCCAACTACCCATAAATCACGAACAAACCACATAAAGTAGCGAGAGCATAAGGAACTATCAAAATCAAACTCTACGGGCAACAAATTCACATAACCATATCAAAGATTTATTTGAACCATTAAGAATAATCATAAAATTTAACCTCAATTCAACAAAGTGTTAAAAAAAACACTACAATTAACCGTAGATGAAACCCTAGACTAGACTTTAACAAACTCTCCAGCCATCAAAAGAATTAGTAAACCAAAGAGTCAATGAATCAAACTGCTTCCCTTCAAACGACTGCCTAAAATCCCAATTCTTGGGGGCAACATTGTATGATGTAAGTGGGACACCATCGCTGCTCGTAATCTCGAAGGAAAGCGGCTGGTTTTTCAAATCCAAGTTGATATGATAATTTTGCCCTCAATTCCTCCCCATCGGCAGCCACCCCGTCCACGACCCATTGATTTTCACAGCCTCCACGTCCCCTGCACTGGAGGCATTACTAATCAGCACCGATAGGAATATCCCGACGTTGACTCGGAGTCCGCCCTCCATCCTGCACATGATCCTTCCAGATCGTGATCTTCTCGAATGCCTCGATCGTGAAGACGAAGTGTGCATTCGGCGAGTTGCACTGGCCGCCGCCGTCGGGCTCGAGGCCGTAGTTGGGGGCGCAGAAGTTGGTGCCGGTGACGATGATGGAGGTGCCGGGGATGCACAGTAAAAAAAAACTAATAGCCTAGACATGGTTTTTGTCCACAATGATTACAGGCACAACCGAAGAACCCAAACACATCCCTAACACCCCCAAAGTGGGCTCAATCAAACCTCAAACTTCAAAGACGGCCTATGAATTAAGCCCTTAACCAACAACACCTACAACCAGGAAATTAAGAAACAAAAAAAAAACAAAAATGAGATGGGCTCAAGCAGTCAACCCGACAGTTCCCCAATCATCGAGGTCACTCCTCAACGGCCACGCCCACCGAACCAGCTAATTAGATCACCCCCTTGATTAGACCCGACCCTCACCCTGGCCACCGAACCAACACAGAAAAATGAGAAGCCACAAAAGAAAACCACAAGAAAAAAAGAAAACATAGGAAAAAATGAGAAAACAAATAGGGCACGAGCAAAACTCAAACTCCGGTAACCACTATGAGAAAACCCCCTCCCCCGATGATTAAAACACAAGAAGAAAAACGAAAAAAAACTCAAAGGAAAAACACCAAGAGGCAAAGACAAAACGCGAAACTGGAGAAAAAAAAATAAAAAGAGAAATAAAAATAAAGAATTTAATTTGCAGCCTCCCCCTTCTCTAAAGGCCTCCATCTTCAACCCGATCCTGCCACCTACTGTTAAAGCAACCACCGACCCACACGTCAGCCTCAAATCAGACCCTCCTCCACTACCGTCGTAAAACAACCATTGAGGTAAGGAATGCAGTATTCTTTCAACATATATATCCTTTCAAAGAAAATAGTGATGGTTCTAACAAGAGATCTCGTGATGTTAAAGATGAAGCAACACCTCTTGCATTTAAAGATGCATCAGAAGATGGTGATGATGATGAACCAAGGCGAAGTAAGAGGGCTAGGACTGAAAAAATATTTAGCCCGAATTTCATTATTTATATGCTAGATAATGAACCTCCTACTGATGCTCCCATGTGGAAGAAAGCCATCAATCCTGAGATTGATTCAATTATGCACATACATGGGAGTTGTCTAATCTTTCTCATGGTAATAAGCCCCTAGGATGCAAATGGGGCCTAAGTAGAAAGTATAAAGCTGATGTTTTGATTGACAAGTATAAAGCTAAGTTGGTGGCTAAAAAGCTTTAAACAAAAAAAGGATACGATTTCTTTGTTACTTACTCACCTGTAACTAGAATTGCTTCTATTAGGATAAATTTGGTTATTGCTGTATTGCACAATCTTAAAATCCATCTTTTTTTAATGGTGAGTTTGATGAAGAGATTTATATGGAACAATCTGAATGATTTTTGGATCTTGGTCAAGAGAATAAGGTGTATAGACTTGTTAAACCGCTGTATGGATTGAAACAAGCACCGAAGCAATGACATCTCAAGTTTGACACTGTGATGATGTCGAATGGCTTTCGTATTAATGGATGTGATAAATGTGTTTATGTAAAGAGCACACCTAATTCTTTTGTCGTTCTTTGTCTTCATGTTGATAACATGTTGATTTTAAGTAACTCTCGTGATGTGATCAAAAGTACAAATAACATGTTGAAAGAGAACTTTGATATGAAGGACATGGGTTTACCCAATTGATTAACACTTATTTATGCTCATTTTTAGTAGTATTTTAGTTACTTTTTCTTATTTTTTTCGGTATAAGTTGGATAGTTTAAGCTTAAATTCGTATAATTGTGTTTCCAGCTTATTTTACCATGTTTTGACCTTAATTGATGCAAAAAGGTGAATTATCTCTGTTTTTTGCCATACAGCTAAGTAACCGGAGAGGCTCAGCACGTAAGAGATGAAGATTGATGATTAAGAGACAAGAATCGAGCGTTCCGGTGAAAAAGTAGCAACTTTTTGGAGGCTAACGGTTAGCTTAACGGTAGCCTTTCCGTTAGGGAGCACCGTAATACTTAACGGTAGCCACACCGTTAACATCACCGTTAACCACTCCGTTAGAGGACGACTGCAAGCATAACAGTAGGATTAACGATTACACGCCCACCGTAAACATCACCGTAAAAGAGGGACTGCGAGCATAACGATAGCTTTAACGGTAGCTCCTTACCGTTAAGTGCTACCGTTAACGTGCCCAGTAACCGACCTATGTGACTTGCAGCCCAAGAAATCGGAATTCTATAAATACCAAGCTACAAATCCGAGTTCCAGGCGTACTTAGGTCATTATAAACTTACTAAAAAGCATTTCTAGGGTTTAGAAACACGTTTCAACACCCTTTAGCATAGATTAAAGATCAAGATCAAGGATTCGACGCTTGCGAGTTTTGAAGACGTTTGATAGCGCGCGGCCCATTCTTCGACCAAGATCTACCATTTTTCTTCGGAGTAGCTGGAGATTTTCATCGCTTTTACTAGTTTCAATAAATAATCCAAACTCTTTATTGCTTTCTTAGTTAATTCTAGAATTAGATAAATTGATCTTAATTTACTTTATGCTTGATACTTGGGATATTTTGGATAATTTAGTTCTTAATCTTTCAGTTTTTAAATTGTGTTTATTTCATGCTTGGATATTGGATAGTTGAATTCAAGTTATTATGCAATTAGGTTCGTACTATTTAACTCCGTTCTTAAGATTCATGATAGTAGTTGCTTTAGGTTATTCAATTTTAGTTATGCTTTATAGATTCGTTGTTGCTTATGCTATTTGATTTAGTTTAATTATTGTTTTTCAATTCTAGTTGGTAATTTTAGTTTAAGTTAATTAGTCTAGTTAGTTTAAATTTGATATTGGTTTACTCCCTAGTTTATAATTAAATCAAAACTCTCAAAAAACCCCAATTTATATATTATATGTTTAATTGCGATTGAGAAAAACATCTAAGATATCGAACAGTTGTCCTCGAGAGAATCGACTTGAGTCAACTTACCACCCTACAAGTTCCTCGCACTCTTGCGAGCAAGCTTGAATGTTTTAATAAAAATATATATATATATATTTGGGGTGCACAAAAGTTTGAATCACCAATGTGATCCTTGGAACCAAGATCATAAGGAACTCAAACTGCATAGTTCTCTTTCAGCCTCACTATGTAGAAAGCATACTGGTGAGATTTAATGCGTTTGTTGGTAAAATTACTAAAACTCCATTTGACAATAACCTTCGTTTAGTGAAAAACAAAGGTGATCCAGTGGTTCAACTGGAATATGCTAGGATTAGAAGGGTACTGTGATGTGAATTGGATATCGGACTCTAATGATTCACACTCCACGAGTGGGTATGTTTTTACCATCGGTGGAGGTGTTGTATCTTGAAGGTCCACTAAGCGAACATGCGTAGCCCGGTCCACCATGGAATCAGAATTCATAACAATGGATAAAGCTAGTGAAGAGGCTGAGTGGCTTTGAAATTTTCTCGAGAACATTCCATGATGGAGGAAGCCAGTATCAATGATAATGATACACTGCGATAGTCAAGCTGGTATCGCAATGGCTTACGATGAAATGTATAACGGTAAATCGTGACATATTCGTCGGAGATACAATACCACTAGAGAATCGATCTCAAGAGAAATTTCCATTGATTATGTGAAACCAAAGGAATATATAACGAATCTATTTACAAAAAGTTTAAACCGAGATCAATTTTATACATTGCTAAAGGGAATGGAGTAAAATCCACAACCAAAGAATGGTCTTTAGTAGATACCCAACCTTGATGACTGGAGATCCCAAGAACTTGGTTCAAAGGGACAACCAAACTTTAGACTGTTCAGTCTTGAACACTTGGTACCTAGTCGTTAGTTAACCCATCCCTAGAGAGCATATCCAAGTGATATACCTGATAAAAGTGGTAAGGGTAAGTCTTAGACTTTTAATGACGGTCTATACATATTAAGGTGGAGAATAGCATAATACTTCTGATAGACAAGATTACCTTTTTAAGTGGAGAGGAGTGGTCGCCTCGACCGGAGCACTTAAGAATCCCAAGAGTATTCCAAGGCCAAAATTGACACAACTTAAGAACTTGAGAAGTGATGTAAACGTTGTTATGCGAGTATCATTGTCTTGGTATGTTCGTAAGCGGAATAGCCAATAACACTGTCAACTGGGCTGCGGGTTTATCCGATGGTACTTCACTATGGAGGGTTTAAAGCCAAAAGCTACCTGACCAGATGTAATAATGTTTAGCGGAAACTGAGCAAGTGAGTTACATGCATCTAACATTGAATTTGCACCCATGTGGGGATCGTTGGGGAAAATGGATTTAGTAAAGTTATATATGTTAGTTTTGACCAAATATTCAAAATATATACGGGTCGTTATTTTTGAAAACGAACGTCAAATTTTTAATCTATGTTTCGAGTAGATTATCATGGTATATTTACTTTCATAAATCCATGTTCGGGTGATTGAAAAGTCAATGACCAAAGTTGGACATTTGGAAGATAAAGATGGTGTAGAATTTTCGTAAGTAAAGAGGAAATGTCAGACTTATGAATGATATTCATTGTTTTATGGAAATTGAATTATTAGACTTTAATTAGTTTGGGCCTCTTCTGCAAGCTTCCAAGTCTTTTTATTGAGTAAAATAAAGAGATTGACTTGTATTATGAATTCTAATTCCTACAATTTCCTGCCTAATTAAAGGGCCCCCAAACCTCTATATATCAACTCCTACATAGTGTAAAAATATAAGATATACATCAAAACATGTTTTAAGCGCACTTTTGCATACATATTACAATCCTACCTGCCTCACACATCATATAGTCTGCAGTTAGGATTTTGCTCAGTTGTCCGGCCAGTTCTCGTTCGCTAGGGTGACCAGATTTATTGCTCCTTACAACATCGTTGTCGTTGTATTTTGGGAGATTCTGTAAAATTTGAAGGTCTATGATTTTGAAAATAAGTCTCAGATTCACGATGTTGTTATCAATGTTAAACAACACTGGTTAACAACATCGACCAGAGTAAAATAAAAAATATGCAGCGAAAAATAAATTGAAGAACACGAGATAACAAATTCAGTTCACAAGTAAAAGTACTTGCGAACTTGGGTGTACAAACCCGAAAACTATATTACTTTCTTGTTCTTTCATCAATACAAAAATATTTAGTAATATATGAAAACTAAAGTATCAAAACACATGATACTAAATACTTGTCGCCTAGGTTGAACAAGCTCTTCTCCGTTGGTCACGCAACTTCGAATCACTTGTCGATCTCGATCAATGGCTCCAAGTAGTCTTCGTGTTCTTGATCCAAACTTTTGTGCACCCCTTTTTATTAATTAATTTAAAAGCACGTAAGTTTGCTCACAATAGTACGAGGTACTTGTAGGGTGATAAGTTTGACTCGAGTCGTATCTCTCGGGAAACAACTGTTCGGTCTTTCGGATGTTTTTTCTCAATTTACGAAATAAAGTAAAATACATGTACAATTGGGGTTTTAAAAGATTTTGTATTGGTCATTATAAATTAAAGCAGCAATTAAACTAAAACTAATTACTTTAAACTAGATTATCAACTACGAGCAATAATTAAACTATCAGTAATACGCAACCATAAATTAAACCTAATTAACGAATCTAAAAACATGAGCATAAGAAATTATCACTAAGAAATGTATCATATGAATCTAAGAACAAATAACTAAGCATAAATCAATCGCATAAGTAAACTAAATTAAACCAATATCCAATATCAAGCATAAAACGATTGAGCTAATTAAACTAGTTATATCATTAACTAAGAAATTAACTAAGCAATTAACTAAGAAATTAACTACGAAATTATCTAAGAGTTTAGAGTACTTATTGGACTAATGAAAGCAGTAAAAAGCTCCATCTATTCCGGAGTTTGAACGTTGATCTTGGGCGAAGATTGAATCCCGAACTCGAATTCGATGTTTTGGACGCGTTGTTCTTCGATCCTTGATCTCCATCTTCAAATCCCGTTATGAGATGTGGGATTATGTTTATTCTCAGCTAAGAAATCCTAGGTGGTCGTGTATATCTCCAAAAATTCGAAATATGGAGGGTTTATATAGATATTGCAAGTCTTGGAACACAAGAAACCCTAAAATCCGAATTCTGGGCCTCGCGTCGACGGTGCGTCGACTGATGCGTGCCGGTGCTCAGCGTCGGTGCTGCGTGGGTGTGCGCGTCGGCTGAGCGGGTGCGTCGACTGACTCGGGCTTGCATCGACGCTTCAGAGAATTGCGTCGACCGTGCATCGACTGATGCCCCTTCGGTCGACGCTTTAGAATGTTGCGTCGACGTTGCATCGACTGATGCCCCTTCGGTCGACGCTTCAGAATGTTGCATCGACATTGCATCGACTGACGCCCTTTCAATCGACGCTTCAGAACGTAGCGTCGGCAGTGCGTCGGCCTTGCTTCGACTGACGCGGATCATGGCTCGCGTCGACGGAGCGTCGACGCTCGCGTCAATCGACGCGACAGAGCGTCTGTCTTCGTCTCTCGATCTTTTGCTACTCGTTTTTCCGGAAAGCTCGTTCTCCTATTCTTGAACATCGAACTCCGTCTATTACACGCTGAATTCTTCCGGTTACTTAGCTGTAAGGTGAAAACAACGAAATATCACCTATTTGCATCAATTACGATTAAAATACAGTAAAATAAGTTGGAACTATAAAAATACGAAATTAACTTAAATCGTCCAACTTATACAAAAAAAAAAATAGAAAAACGAACGAAAAATCTAATAAAAATAAGGACAAATCTACTCTAATCAGTTCTTCAGTCATTGCCGTGCGTCTTGCATTGCTGTGCGTCGTCCTTCAATATCCCGTGCGTAAAGATCGTAGTTAGCTTTAGGACTCTATTGTCTTAAATAGACAATCCTAGAATCCTAAACTGGGTGAACAAATAAAAACAAATCCTAAACACAATTTGGGAAACTAATAAAGTCTTAAACATAAACTAGGAAATACAATATATTCCTAAATCTAGTTTCCTAACTTATTTTGTGCCCAAGAAAGGCAAATAACAAAATAGAAATTATTGCCAAGAATAAATTTCTCAACAATCTCCCCCTTTTGCCTTTCTGGACAAAACACTATGACGCAACCATAAATGAAAATAAAACACTAACTCCCCCTAAGTTAGAAAACTCCCCCTGAACAAAATACCCAATGTTGTTAAAATTCAAACCAACATTACATACCAACATTGTTCAGAATAACACTTAACAAAACAAATCAAAATAAAGGAACTTAATGACTTCGAACCCTCTTCGAACGATGAGGGGATGTCGAAGTTCCTTCACCCCTTTCCTTCCACTTCCTCTTCTGTATTCTCATCATTCTCCTCAAAGCCTTATCGCGAGCGCGAATTCGCTTCCTTCGCTTTTCCTGAGCAAGACTGGCCAAAGCTTCGGCAGCAACAACATCTCCTCCATCAACATCATCTCCAGCAGCATCGTCAGCAGCAACATCTTCAGCATCAGCGTCAACATATTTAGCAACATCAGCAAAATCTTCAGCAGCGTCATCTTCTCCCCCTTTTTGACCAGAAAGCAAAAGGGCCTTCAAGAGAGGGCTATGAAGAGCCTTCAGCTGAGTCATCTACAAATCAATAAAAGCCACATGGGACGAAGGACCTGTGCAGAAATGTGAACCATGTTGGGATCGACCGTCCTAACACCACTACCAACATCGGCGTGAAGCGGCTCCTGCCAAGGAAGATCAATGACCCTGGCACCGGTAACATGCTGACCTCTCAAAGAAAACCAGTCAGCTTCACCCGTGAGCACATCATCAGGATGAAGCGTCATCCCTTGGTCCTTGAGCAAGCTGAAAACCAAAGATGAAAAACACAACGAGGCCGCAGACTTTGTGGTGGCAAACTTAGCAACAGTGTCAAAAACTGCTGGCCAAAACTAAAAGGAATTCCCCTCCCAAGCCTAAATAAGAACTTGGCCTGAGGCCGCATAACACACGTCGTGTTCTTGGAGGGGACCCAATTACAAATAGCAAGCTTATGCAGAATAGAATAAAGAGAAGACAGGCGAGTACTAGGAAGCTGTTCAAACCACGCATGAACCAACCCACCAGACAAAACCGAAACAACCTCATTCATATCATCGACAGTCGATTCACCCCGGTATGGCTCAGTGCCAAACAACTTATCAATCAAAGCCGGGGTGAAAGAGAACACTTGGCCACGCACAAAAACTTTGCCATAGTTCACAGACTCCAAATCAACAATAGATGGCAAAAGATTTGCATAAAACTCGACCACAATATCCCGGACAAAAGGCATGCCAGTTGAAACTGTGGAGTACATACCTTTGTGTTGAAGAAAAGCGATGAGGTTGTGCTTCTCAAACAGTTCAATCTGGACTCGCCGCTCGGCGATCATATGGCGGGCTTGGTAAGCAGCAAACAACTCCGCAGCCTCAGCAGTAATAATCTTCTCCGAAAAAGCATATATATCCTCAAGTTCAAGGACCGGAGTAAGAGTGCCCGTGGAGGACTTGGAGTGATCAGAGGCGTCGGAAGAAGCTGGCGTGGGAGCACGAGAAGCAATCGGAACAAAGGCAGCGTTGGAGGACGAAACAGACGGCGAATGATGTGATGTTGGTATGGGGGAACCAACATGAGTAGCAACATCTTCCTCCACAACAACTTTCTTTTTCTTCTTGTTCTTCTTGCAAGCATTCGGAATATCTCGAAGAGGCACATCAAACGAAGAATCAGGGGAATACTCAAATAAATCTGGATCAAACGCAGGTTTATCCTCATGAACCGGAGACGAAGAAGGAAATTTAAAACAGTGGAGCCAGAAGAGACCTTGACCTTAGCCGGGCTAGGTCTCTTGTCAGCCTTCCTCACAAGCTGTTTCCGGCGAGTGAACTTCTTTTCCGGCAGACTCAGGGCAGAAAAAAAAAGGCGGCTCGAACCCTTCAACCGGAGCAGCAGGAACAAAATCTTCATCATCAGGGTCGGACATCACAGTGACATTCTCTTGGAATTTCATATGTTCAATAGGCACATGGCGGCGCGGTCCAGCCTTGCTTTTCGGAACGGCAGGCGGCACAACGCTGGGAGGAATATTGCGCAGATGCCTGGACCTTTTCAAAGTAGGATTCCCCACTCGCCCAAAAGTCTCAGCAACAAACGCCAAGTTGGGGGGATCATCAACATTAATTTCGTTCCCAGGATATCCTGGGAACACTTGCAAAACAGGAACGACGTCAATCGGCGGCGAAATTGGCACAGCAGCGCTGGAATCTTTTCCCGACGAGGGTGGTGGCGATGTTGATAGCGGTGGTGTGATGGAAGAGGAACCACCACCGATCTCGACGCGAATATCCAGGCCACCAACTCGCACATAGGTTGCAGGTACTTGTTCTCCGGTGCGGCAGAGTTCTGCCGGTAATTTTGGAATAGACGAAGGCGACGGCGGGTTTGACATCCTGCAATTTCTCAAAAGCACACAAGAAAATCGAGAGGATTGGAGAGAGAGAAGGAAGTTTGAGAGTTCAATTTGCAGAGGGGTATGGAGTTGTGATCAAACGGTAAAAAGGTTCAGGTTCTTATGCCCAAAAAAAATGACCGTTGAAGGAGAGAGAAGGTAAGAAAATAAAAAAGAAAAAATCCTTAATTTCACTACCCAGTGGATTTTTGACCCCAATTCAGATTTTATTTCCAAAAAAAACACTACTCCCTCTCAATGTAGGCAACGTGACCAAAACGTGATCAGACCCACTACTCCACATCATTATCCCTTTTTAAAAAAATAAAATAAAATTACACAACTCTAGTTACAAAGTCGGCCTAAAATACAAAGCTGGATTTAATGAACCATCAGCCCCGTAATACCAATCTTGTGCAATGTTAATTTTCACTCACCAAATTCACCTCGTCATTACCTGTCCAGTCGTCCAATTTTAACTCCACTGAAACACTTGGTTATCTCCAATCAAAATAAAATTAAGAGTTTTCAAGATAGACAAAGAACACAAGCAACAAGACGCACAACAAGATGGCATCTTCACAAAGTATGTATGTCCTACGGGATGCCTAAAAAACATGACCTAAAAGAATATACAAAAACATATTAAGATTTCAGTTACCTGATCCAATGTTGCTTTTTATTACTGACAACATTATAAACCAACATTGCCTTAGGTGAAGTCAATGGAAACTTACCCCTTAACCCAAGTTAATGACTACGTCAACATCTCTCAAGAAGGTGATATTTAAAGATTGGATCATTTTGTATCAAGATTTTCCTCATCCTTGAAGGGATTTGAATCTTTTAATCTTCAGCAATTGCTGTTAAAAAACCTCTTATTTTTTGACCTGGGAGAAAACCAGTTTCTGCAAGCAAATCCCACAATCACCTAATTGAAGAGGTTGGTTCTTTTTGCCATCACTTTTATTGCAACACAGGACCTTATTGCACTTTTAATCAAACTCAATGCATTAGGATTATGTATGAAAAGAAAGGTAAAAATGCATGCAAAAGTATACGGATGTTGTGACTGATGTTGATAATAGGTGTCACAACATTACAAACCAACATTGGTTCAGACAATGCACATACCGAGATCTTTTCTCAAACGCGAGAAGGTCTCGAAATCTAATGCCTTAGTGAAGATGTCAGCAAACTGATTATCTGTTCCAATATGCTCAAGGCTAACAATCTTCCTCTCAACTAGGTCTCGAATAAAGTGGTACCTTATGTCAATGTATTTGATTCGAGAATGCTGGACTGGATTTTTAGAGATGTCAATGGTACTGGAATTGTCACACAGCACGGTCAAGATACTACTGTGCAGACCATAGTCCTCTATCATCTGGTTCATCCACAGTAATTGTGTGCACGCAGTTCCAGCTGCAATGTACTCGGCTTCAGCTGTAGAAAGAGAAATACAATTTTGCTTCTTGCTGTACCAAGAGATTAAATTGTTACCTAGAAAAAAACACCCCCCAGTAGTACTCTTTCTATCTACCACATCTCCAGCCCAATCCGAATCAGTTTACCCTACAAGTTCAGTACCCGTATATTTTGTGTACCACACACCTAGTTCAGTTGTACCAACAATATACCTAATTATTCTTTTAACTGCTTTTAAGTGTGACTCTTTTGGATTAGACTGATATCTAGAACATAAGCACACACTATACATAATATCTGGTCTACTTGCTGTCAAATACAACAAACTCCCTATCATACTTCTATACATGGTGTTATCAACACCCTTACCAACTTCGTCTCTCGACAGCTTCACAGTTTTTCCCAGTGGTGTTTTCTTGTGAGTTTCACTCTCTAAACCAAACTTTTTAACTAAATTCTTAGCATATTTGGCATGGGAAAGGAAAATACCTTCATCAAGCTGTTTGATTTGTAAACCAAGAAAGTATGAGAGGTTACCTTCCATGCTCATCTCGAATGTATCGGACATCCGAGTAACAAACTCCTTGACCATTTTCTCGTTAGTGGATCCAAAAATAATGTCATCCACATAAATTTGGACGATTAAGATGTGCTTATTGGATTTAAGAAGGAACAAAGTTTTATCAACTTCCCCTCGTCTAAAGTTTAAGTAAAGCAAATGTTGAGTTAGCCTTTCATACCAAGCTCTAGGAGCTTGTTTTAAACCATAAAGAGCCTTTTTCAGTTTTAAAACAAGATTTGGTTTTTGTGGATTCACAAATCCTTTAGGTTGCTCAACATACACTTCTTCACTTAAGAATCCATTTAAGAAAGCACTGTTAATGTCCATTTGATACAATGAAATCTTCATATAACAAGCAACAGAAAGCAAAAGCCTTACCGACTCAATGCGGGCAACAGGGGCGAAAGTTTCATCAAAATCGATTCCTTCAATTTGTGTATACCCTTGTGCAACTAGTCGAGCTTTGTTCCTCACAATGTTGCCTGCTTCATCAGTCTTGTTCTTGAATATCCACTTGGTTCCCGTCACGTGGGAATTTTCTGGTCGTGGAACTAAATCCCAAACGTCGTTTTTGGCGAACTGGTCCAGCTCTTCTTGCATTGCTCTTTTCCAGAACTCATCCTTGAGTGCATCCTCCACTCGCTTGGGCTCTATTTTAGAAAGGTACAAAGACTCACGAATCTTAGAACAATTAGTAGACAGACATACGTACCTGACCATCTCCTTAAAATTTATATGTCTTCGTCTTGTACTCCTTTCATCTAAATCACCGATAATTTGGCCCACGGGGTGATTTTTCTGGATCCTGGATGGGATATCTCTCTGATGAAGATCAATGGGATCAGCTAGACCTTCGTCTTCTGAATCAGAATCTGATTCTGTAACTTGGCTCGATGTTGGTTCTGATGTTGGTATCTCAGTGTCAACATTGGTACCAACATCACTCAAATCTCTAAGTTCAGCACCTGCATCTCTGTTCTCAGTACCTGCACTATTATCTGAAGGAGGAGTGATATTTTTTTGAGGATTTTGATCATAAACCAAATCATTATCCTCGGTAGGTTTGACTGCACTCGTTAGATCGTCGAACTTGATATTAACTGACTCAAACATGTTTCTTGTTCTAAGGTTGAACAACCTATATGCATGATTGTTTAGGGAATAACCGATGAAGATGCACTTATCACTTTTTGAGTCTAGTTTAGCTAGATGATTTATGTCATTGAGAACATAACAAATACATCCAAAAACATGAAAATAGCTCAAGTTCGGTTTCTTACCCATCAACAACTCATATGGAGTAGCACATGACCCTGGTCTAAAATAAGCCCTATTTGTAATATGACATGCAGTGTTCATTGCTTCAGCCTAAAAACGTTTTGCAATGCCATTAGAAATAAGCATAGTTCTAGTCATCTCAGCAAGAGTCCTACTCTTATGTTCGGCTATGCCATTTTGTTGTGGAGTAATAGGTGAAGAAAATTCATGACTTATGCCCTCAGAAGTGCAGTATTTAGAGAAAGATGGGTTTTCAAACTCTTTTCCGTGATCAGTTCTAATCCTACCAATGTTCACATTAAACCTTACACACAGCTTCTTTGCAAGTTTTTTGAAAGCCTCAAAAGTTTCAGATTTTTCTTTTAGAAATTCTACCCAAGTAAATCTAGAAAAATCATCAACAATAACTAACACATACCTCTTACCACCAAGGCTCTCAACCTCAAGTGGTCCCATGAGATCCATATGTAGAAGTTCAAATCAAGATGATGTAGTGAGACTTTGTTGGACTGGATGTGGCACCCTTACCTGTTTTCCTTTTTGACATGCCTCGCACAAAAGAATAATCTTGGTGTTGAGCTTAGGCAGCCCACTCACAGCTTCTTCTTTGGCCAACCTGTTCATCATCTTGTAATTCACGTGTCCAAGCTTTTGATACCATAACTCAGCATCACTTAATTGGGACAGTCTACAAAAAGCATCACTTTGGATTAGGTAGCAATTATCTGAAGTCCTTTGACCAGTGAGAATACATGGTCTGTTATCCTCATAGACTTCACACTTCTTACGGTTGAATTTGACACTAAAACCTCCGTCGCACACTTGACTTATGCTAATCAAATTTGCAGTAAGTCCTTCTACCAGCAGCACATTTTCAAGAGTCACAATGCCTGGAACATGGAGAGTTCCTTGGCCAACAATTTGGCCATTTGCCCCTCCACCGTACTTTACTTTTCCTCCTCGAAATCTGACAATGTTGGAAAGCAGCTCTTCGGACCCAGTCATATGCTTGGAGCATCCACTATCGAAATACCAGGCTCCAGGGGCGTGGGACTTCAGGGAGGTATGGATCATGTTATACTTGACGTTATTCTTCTTGACCCACACTTGTTTGAATCTGGTGTTGTTATTGATGTTGGTATGACGGAAACCAACATTGGAATTAGCAGCCGCATTAGTTTTCTGAAATTTCCTTCTCTCGCCTATGATCTTCCAGCAAAACGGCCAAATGTGTCCGGGCTCGCCACAATGATGGCACACGAACTGTCTCCTCCTCTTCTTATGTCGCTTGGGCGATTTATGCTCCTGACTTGGCACTTGTGGTGGCTGATTTGGTTTAAATCCTATTCCATGCTTCGAGGTTTCAGGAAAGCTGATCTCCAAGATTTCATCAAGCTTCTCCTTGCCTTTGTTCAGATTTGAAATGGTTCCTCGGACCTTTTTCAGCCAAGTTCTCACCTTCTCTAACTCAGCATCTTTCTTGGTGAGCGATGTTTCCAATCGAACAATTATGTCAGTCTGATCTTCCTTTTCTTTGGTCAGCTTTTCTACTTCTTTCACGAGATCCTTGACCTTGAGTACCTGTTTTCCCCAGCTGACAAACAGTTGCTGGTGCTCAATACTCAGCAGCTCGTACTCATTATGATAATCAGGGGTTTCAACATTCAAGCATACGATGTTGGTTTCAAGGCTATCAACATGGACATCGTCGTCCCAAACAACATGGGTAAATAAGGATGGAACAGGTTCAGTTGACTCGAAATCATTTACATCCTCAGTAAAATCAGTAGCAACCATGCTTTTCTTCCTAAGAGTGTTAGGACACTCATTTTTGTAGTGTCCCCAACCTCTACATTCATGACACTGTACTTCACTAAGAGGTCTCGTGGGATTGGATTCGTTTGGAATTGAGGAAGTGGACTGAGATGTGGGAAGAGCACGTCCAGTGGATTTTGGCGTGGACACCTGTGGCCTGGTCTTCGTAGTTGAACTTCCAAGGCTATTCTTCTTCTTCAAGAAACTGTTGAAACGTTGGGTAACAAACGATAATTCGTCTTCACAAAGCGTAGTAGATTCCATCTTCTTCAGAATTCCATTGAAATCAAAGTCCTCTTCATCTTCATCGTTGTCTAGATTAGTCTCGGAAGAAAAAGCAACATTCTTCTCTTTTGAGTTGGAGACAAGGTGTTCCATCTCAACTGCTTAAGGTTTCCAACTAAGGTGTTGAATTCAATGTTATCAACATCTTTAGATTCTTCTATGACAACCACCTTCATATTGTATTTCTTTGTAATAGATCTCAGCAATTTCTCTACAATACGAGAGTTAGTTATTGCCTCACCAAGCTCTCTGCACTCGCTTGTGATTTCTGACAGTCTCATGGAATAGTCCATGATTGATTCTTTCTCATCCATTCTCATTGCTTCGAACGTGGACATCAGCATTCTCAGCCTTGATTTCCTCACGCTTGCAGTTCCTTCACACATCCTTTGGAGTGCGTCCCAAGCGTCTTTTGCTGAATAGCAATTCTTTATGACTCTGTAATATCTTGCATCAACATAACTGCACAAGGTGTTGATACTTTTGGAATTCCAATTCGCAGCATTCATTTCGTCAGCAGTCCAGTCTTCCTCCTTTTTTGGAATAGTGTCGCCTTCTCCATCAGTGACACGTGGCTTTTCCCATCCAACGAGGACGATTCTCCATGCTCGTTCATCAATTCTCTTTAAGTGCCAACGCATCCTTTGTTTTCAGATAGAATAATTCTCCCCGTTGAGGATCGGTGGCCTTGGGTTGCCTTGAGCATCCATAGCACATAAGAGTAAAATAAAAAATATGCAGCGAAAAAATAAGGATCAGTACCTTGAGCATTGAGCATTGTTATCAGCGAAAAAATAAGTCTCAGATTATGTGCCTTGAGCATCCATAGCACATAAAAATAAGTATCAGTACTTAAGAGGTTAAGTAACCCGCTCTAGATGCCAATTGTAAAATTTGAAGGTCTATGATTTTGAATAAGTCTCGGATTCACAATGTTGTTATCAATGTTAAACAACACTGGTTAACAACATCGGCCAGAGTAAAATAAAAAATATGCAGCGAAAATTAAATTTAAGAACACGAGATAACAAATTCAGTTCACAAGTAAAAGTACTTGTGAACTTGGGTGTACAAACCCGAAAACTATATTACTTTCTTGTTCTTTGATCAATACAGAAATATTAAGTAATATATGAAAACTAAAGTATCAAAACACATGATACTAAATACTTGTCGTCTAGGTTGAACAAGCTCTTCTCCGTTGGTCACGCAACTTCGAATCACTTGTCGATCTCGATCAATGGCTCCAAGTAGTCTTCGTGTTCTTCAGTCCTTGTCGTGCGTCTTGCGTTGATGTGCGTCGTCCTTCAATATCCCGTGCGTAAAGATCGTAGTTAGATTTAGGATTCTATTGTCTTAAATAGACAATTCTAGAATCCTAAATTAGGTAAACAAATATAAACAAATCCTAAACACAATTTAGGAAACTAATAAAGTCTTAAACATAAACTAGGAAAAACAATATATTCCTAAATCTAGTTTTTCTAACTTATTTTGTGCCCAAAAAAGACAAATAACAAAATAGGAATTATTGCCAAAAATAAATTTCTCAACAGATTCGATATCGTAAATCCAAGAGCACGCGTACGGGGTAATAAGAATTTTAAGGGAAGAGTTTGCTCGTCTCGACACTTTTTTTTTTTTATTTACGTTTATATATATATTAATTTATATATATATATATATAAATATATATATATATATATATTACGTTTATATATACTTTAATTCTGTTAGATCTGTTAGTTCGAATTCTTTCGCTATATTATCTCGAGTTATTGTTGTATAACCAACATTTAAATTACGGGATTCAAAATTGATTTTCTCTGATTTTGTAAGTTGTGTGTACTACATCGCGATTATATAGTCCATTAACAGCTCACCAATCTTGTCAACATTCTCAAATCGTGACAACAATTCACGAGCAAGAGAACCTCCATGTCAAGTGCAAGTTAAAATCTTGCCAAACAAGTAGGATGGAGAAAAGGGCATATTAAATTGAATAAGAGACTGGGAAAACAGTGTAGGTCCCCCTTGTGAGATATGATTTGTCTATCAATCCCAGGTCCAGCTGCACATTTTGACTTCAAAATATTCATTTTTTTCCCATGTCAAGAAAAAAGTGGATTGGTTTTATTTATTTATTTTCTGTATTTTGTTTCCTTTTTAGCGTGGGTTGGCTTAATTATTATTTTTTCCCCCTTTTTAGCTTTTTTTTTTGTGTGTGTGTATGCCTGTCGTAGTTTTTATTTGTTGCATCATTCTATTGTTGTTGGTGGTTAAGGTGTGAAAGTTGTAAATGAGTAAGTTGTGATTGATTTGTAGTGCATGGAAGTTAGTTGTATTTAGATGAGTTTGTGTTGTAGTTTGCTTCTTGGTGAGAATGTTTAAGTTCACCCAATTGGGGAGTTTGTCTACTCGTGTGAGAATGACTGTCTTCTTGCAAATATTTGGATTAACTATGATTAGTGGTCGGCAAGGTACAACTCCAAGAAAGAAGCATTCGAACGATATGCTTTAATTTGCTACCTCCAACACGAACCCACGCTAATAGCTTCCGGCGCAAGGCACACCTACTCGAATTACTAGTCCATATAAGCCTAGAGCAAGCCCAATGGCCTTTTGACACCATGTGTCAATCGAGATTCTTGGCACATATGTCACTTATAAATATGTAGAATACTTTTCAAATTGATTTTTACCTAACCAAATTTCCCAGGATACCAAAAGGAAAGGAAACACATTTATTATGTTATACTTGTAGTTTGCATTAAAACACACACACACGCAGTCGTACACCACACAACACTCATCTAACTTGAGTAAATTAGCCGTCCCAACTTCCAACCTCTTTCTCTCCCTCTTTTAATTTTCTTGGTCAACCGTCCTCAATTTTTGACCATACATATATATTTTATTTGTAGTATAAAATTTCGACAGTTTGGAATGGAAATTGAGAAACCAAAGTAAAAACATTTTGGTAGTCCAACCAACTTTAGAAAAGCTAAATCAGCAACTTTGGACAGTCAAACTGAAAATAGTAGTAAAGTAATTCTTAAATATATATAGTAGTACTTAACATTGTAACAAATCAATTTGGAATTGAGCCAATGCATACAACAAAAGAAGGAATTAGGAATCAAAAAGACAAGAAGTAAAAAAGCAAAAGCAAACTATATAATAACTTAAAGAAAGATAGGCAATCATAATCCCCCACCCTTTTCCCTTTAAAAATATGCCGAAACACACCAAATCCACCAGCTATGCCCTTTTGTTTCCCATATTATATACTAACACAAGTTGATACGAAATTTCACACCGGTCTTGGAAAAGATTAAAACAAAAAGAAGCAAATCCAATAACATAACGTTGTACAGCGGAACAAATTAAACTCTACCAAACATATCTCCTTCGAGATTAGGACGAAACCCCAATTAGTATTTAACCCTAATTAAACTTGCAGATGATATGATAATAATACTTTAATCAATCTAGGAAGATTCTAGAATCATGGCACTAGGTGTTTCTGCATTAGAGAGAGTGTGATTGTGGTCTCCTTCGTACGTGACAATCAGCATGGTCGGATCATCGGCAGCCCTCTCCACATGTTTCCGAGCTGGGCAGCCTCTCACACTACTGCACTTGTAGTAACCTCTGAGAATTCCACATTTACGGAACAGATCAATAATCATTATTTTGTTTATTAAAATTATGAACTCAGACTGCCTCTTTCTCTATAATTCATAGTTTATTATTCTAGATTGATCATCAGGGTTCGTTTTCACTTTTTGAACCTAAGTTAGTAACATAATGTGGAATTTGACTTGTGGAATGAAAGCTCTTTTTGATCATTCAAATCAATGTTCAAATAATTACGAGCAAACACACTACACTTTTGAATTGGACTAGGTAGCCGCATGCTATCAACTGTTGTAATTTCGGCCGTCAAAATTATTATTTTTAGTTACCATTGTCATCATTGAAATTAAAAGTCCGATACGCACCAGCCTTTTGGGTTGAAATCGACACAAAACGACTCAATACTTAATTCAATATTTAGTCTTAAAAGCTTGTCTGAGTCCAGTTTGTGAACCTAACGAGCTAGCTAATTATTTATTTTTACTTTTCTCACATTTCCTTGTTCGATAATATGTAAAGCTCGGTGAAAAACTCGAATTACGATAATAGCTATAAATTAAGAATTGAATAATGACGTAAATGAAATACCTAGGATGTGGGGAACCTTTGATGGGCTTCTGGCCGTACTTTCTCCAAGAGTAATCATCCGGTGGGATGTCAGCCATCTTCATGCTTATCGCCGGTACCATAGTCACCCTCTTCAATCTCATCTTCCTAACAATTAACATCAAATTAAATATCACTACCAATCCATCAACACAATTAATTAAACGTAGCTTTATTATAACAATAATATTTACTCACCTTCTCTTGGAACAGTGGCAGCGGCAGGACGAGCCGCTGCACTTGCCGGACACGTCGCCGTTTTCCGACGCGCACTTCCTCTTGAACGACGACGAGGTCGAAAGCGGCGGCTTTCCGGCGGCGGAGATCGTATCCCCGCCGGTCAACGATGAGATGAACGAGATCGCCGGCGAGCACGAGAAATTGATCGTTTTGGAGCCCATCTCTTTGAGGTAATCCGGAGGCGGGACTTGCTGAATCGGAGTTGGGCAGTAGACTTTAGCGTAATTGTGGGCTTCCGCTGGGGGTATTTCAGTAATCTTCACGGAATTTGGGGCCCGCCTGAACCGGGCGTGGCCGGTCCGGGTCCGGCCGAGCATAGAGATAACTTTCCTGAACTTGCTCACCGCCACGTCCGCCACGGCGGCGTAATCCGCCTCCGCGGCGGCGGGTTTCGGCTGTCCCTCTTCGGATAGGTGATGCGAAGAGAACAATCTGATGAACTTCTCGACGTTCTGGAGACCGGAAGCAGCTTCTTCGGCGGCGTTTTTTTCTTCCGACGGAGAAGAAAAGCTGTTGCTGTCTCTGTAATTCATCATGAGCTCAACGGCCATTGCCGCGGGCGGACTAATGTTTTTTTTGTCTTCTTTTTCCTTGGGGGTGAAAGACTAATACGGGTCCATGAAATGAAAGAAATTAAGCAGGGGAGGAGAAAAAGGGGAAAAGTGATTGAGAGGAGAGAGAGAGATAAATAGAAAACAAGTAAGTACAAGGGTCAAAAGGGTGATATGGCATTGGTGAGGTTAAAGAGAAGATAAGAAAGTAAACAGTACCTCACTCACCACTCACTTTAACCTTAAATTTTGGTTTCAATAAGATGTGTCTCTATATTTCTGCTTCATTTTGTTATTTATTTTCACAATACATAACCCTATTCGAGCCTCATAGATTACATAATTAAAAATAAAGTTTTGAATTCCGGCAAGACAATTAATGCGGGTCAAAATTCTCATTCTCATATAATTTATATTATTCATTAATCAATAATCATTGCCTTTTAGTACAAGTTATGCAATTAATATTTGAACCGTTATAATATAATTAATTTTAAATTGATAAATTTTGTTTTTGTTACTTTATTCAGAACATATTTAAACATTTGTTCATGGACCGTTGGTAAAAACATGGTCGATTATTAAATAGACGAACACAAACATTATGTCCAGCGAGAATCAACAGCTTTGAACTTAAACCACAGTGGCGTTGGAAATAAGTTGGTAAACATTCTACATCCCTTGTCCTTTTCTAACGTAAGGTCTGTAAAATCGACATTTTCTACGGTTGGTGGGGTCCAGTCCAGTGCAATTGAAAGAAAGAGCTGTGAAAACAAAACATGGCCATTAGATTAGATTAGATTAGATTAGATGAGGTCAAAGATGTGGGCCCACGCCGTTGGATTCCTCTCAGCTCAGATAGAGAGACGTGTGTGAGTTTGGAGGATCGGTTGTTTGCATACGGGTGCGAAATATTGACTTAGAAATATGAGTGCGTTTGTATTCCTTTCGTTCTCAACATACTATATCCCAACCATGTTGTCAACATACTATAGTTTTTAATTAAAGTAGGCTTTGACAAGTTGGTTTAGATTTAAAGTGATTCTGTATGTTTAATAGTACCTTGATGTAACGAAGTACGTTTGGTATAATTTTTAGAAAATGCGTGAACTCATAAAATGGAAGCTGATGTGTGTATACCGAGTAGGAGGGGATTGAGGGACAATTTCTTAAATGTCACAAACCTAAGTAGTTGAAAGTTGACGGTTTAGAGTCATGGTTAGATTGAGCCTGAATAAAAGGGGGAAAAAGGTCCGAACTAGGGCTAACCTAAATCAACACAATTAATGTGTTCAGTCGTATTGTATTGTTATTATTGGTTGTGTTGTTATTAAGTTGGTTTTTCTAATAACTTTATTGATCAAACTTGTTTTAGCATGATAATTGGATTTTAAGAGATTATCAAACTATATTAATTTATTCTTGAATTAGATTAACTCGTACACTTCATCTATTGGATTATCGGTTATTTAGATTTTTATAATATACATGTAATTTGCAATTATTATTTCGTAGACCAGGTCTACTATGAGCAAGATGTAGTTCGTCGATAGATACATCACTTAATAAGTAAATTTATGTCAGTATAGATACATTAAATACAACACACACAAGGAGCAGTTAATGTGAGAACCACTCCTCGTGTGAGAACGAGCATTAAAAAAATACTAACGGGCAAAAATCCGTCATCATATACTTATGGGTTACATTTGCTGATGGAAAATGTCAACGGTTATAAAGTCGTCAGCATATGCTGAAGGGTAGGTGAAGACAAATTTTGCTGAGAGCCTATACCCGTTAGCAATATTATATATATGAGTGGGTTCAAATTAGAACATGTCCTTATTTGCGAACCTGCGAGCTAGTGCTTTTATTTTACAATCACAGTGCTTTATTAATATTTTAGTTATATACACCAGCAGTGCTTTTATTATACAATCTTAATACTTTTAATCAAATAAGGAAATATAAAAAAAATCTAATCCATCCATTGAATTTCATCTAACACTCATAATTGACCTTAGCTTCACAAATAAGGACATGGTTCTCGTTTGAACCTAATCATATATATATATATATATATATATATATATATATTATATATATATATATATATATATATATATATATATATATCTAATATATGATTAGATATATATATATATATATATATATATATATATATATATATATATATAGTATATATTATATATATTTAATATCATTATTATAAATATAACATATAAATAACAATACCAATTAATATAACTTTATTCTAATATTTTATTTATTATTGTCTAAATATATTATTATTTAACTTTATATAACATAACTTTCAATGAATATTATTTGATTGTAAACACTTTAAAATAATATTATATATTTATAATATAATTAATTATTTATAATATATATTTTATTATTAATTTATAAATATAAAATAATATATATATATATATATATATATATATATATATATATATATAATTATTTTAATGGATATATAATAATACTTATAATGAATATTTTTAATTAAAAATACAATATTTTGTAATTTTCTTCTATTTATAGGTAATCTTATTATATATTTATAATATCATTATTATAAATATAATATATAAATAACAATACTAATTAATATAAGTTAATTCTAATCTTACTCATGCCATATGTGGGTTTTAAATCGATGCGGGCTGGGTTGAGTTGGGCTCGGGGGTGGGTTGTGGGTTGGTCGAGCCGGGGGGCGGGCTATGCTAGGCCTGCTTGAATAAAATATTATTTTTTATATAAATAAAAGATACTGACGGATATGCTGATGGTTACACCCGTCAACATTAGTCAGTTTTTTATGGTATAGGTCAGATCTCATCCTTTAATTAAATGGATCTGGATGGCTATTATTAATCAGTGTTCTAAAAATCGCTTGGCGGCTGCTAGGCGTCAGGCCAGCACCTAGCGCCTAGGACGCCTAGGCGGGGCCTAGAATTTGAGAATGAATACCCTGATTTACAACATTATATTACATCCAACTATTTAATAGTTCAACATACTATCTGTTACACAATAAAGTCTATGACAATTCAAAACTAAAAGTAATAATCACAAGTTACAATTCACAAGTTTAAAGCTATTGTTCGATTCAAAGTTCAAAACAACACAGATGCATAAGTTCATTAGTCAAATAAAAATAACATAACATATATTACAAAATCAAAATAATCAAAAATACAGGCCCCAAAACGACGTCGTTTCAGGCCAAATAAAAAAATGTGGTCTGGTGCCGACTTGTGCGCCGAGGGCGCCCGACGATTTCTTTGGCCGATTTTTGAAAATCGTAGGCGGGTTGGTGGCGCCTAGGGCAATTTTTAAAACAGAGTTATTTATTATGATTATACAGGCAATTTTTTTTTTCATTTGGAATGTTGCAGCTTGAATAGTCAATGTGAAGGTATTATGATATTTTAAATGGAGAAAGAAATCAACAGATCCCTGATAATTTCATTAATTCCTATATAAAACTCTACTCCAAAAAATGCAAGTAGCAATGTGTCGCATAAGTAGCAGTGCAGTTTGTCGCATAAGTACACAACTTCCATTGCTATAAGTTTATTGTATAAACAAATACTATCATTTTACGCATGGGGGGTGGTTCTGACCCGATCTCGCTAGAAAACTATCAATGAGCATGTGCGTAGTTACACGTGTCTTGTAATTTGATCGACAACCAAGATACGATAGATCGATCAACTTGTTCGGTTCGAAACGCGAATCGAAGATGCGTCGTGATTTTTTGAAGGTGGCATGGGGTGCGTCTCGATCTCATAGAACCGCGAGAATCGGGTGTTGATCGGTAAATACGTATTTTCTATTTTTTTTCAATTTTTTTTTCTAATTTAAAAAAAAGGTGATTGATTAACATAAATTTGTCTTGATTTTTGTTAGTGTTTTAGTTTTTTTTTGTTATTAATTTTGGTATAAGTTGGATAGATTGAGCATGTTTTCGTATTTTCTTATTTCCATCTTATTTTATCGTGTTTTGATCATAATTGATGCAACTGGGTGATTATTCTCTGTTTTTCCCCATACATCTAAGTAATCGAAGGACCTCAGTACTGAATAGATGTAGTTTACAAACTGTTGCAAGAACTGAGAGATAAAAACGAGCGATTCGGCAAAGAAATAGCAATTTTTACCAGTTAACGGTAGGGTTAGCGGGTTATCTAACCGCTAAGGCTACCACTAAACCCTAGCGGCCGTTATACCACTATCAAAACCGCTAAAGAATGACAGAGATCTCCCAGGATTAGTTAACAGGTGGTTTAACGGTTGCCTGTTAACACAACCATTAAGAGACAACTGTAAGGTTTAACGACGAGATTAACGGTCCTTTTACCGTTAGATCAACCGTTAGGGGACTGCAGAAGAATGCTAACGGCAAGCTTAACGGTGGCCTAACCGTTAGCTTGGCCGTTAAGGACAGACAAAGACTTTCAGCAAGAGGTTAACGGTAGCGTTAACGGCAACCCTTACCGCTAAGTTAACTATTAACGGGCCAAGATTTGTAATTTTTAAGGAAACTTGTGCTCCGAGTTTTTGAAAACCTATAAATATCCCTCTATAATTTGTCTAGGGCATCACTACACATATTCGAAGGTTCCGAGATGCAAAGAGAGCCTATTTCCATTGCCCATTACATAGATAGAAGATCGAGATTGAAGATTCGAGATTACAAGTACCAAAGCTCATTCCTTCGTTCGTGATTCATTCTTCGATCGAGATCATCGTTCTTTTCTCCAGAATAGCTGGAGATTTACTGCTTTTACTAGATCTAATAAGTACTCTAAACCTTTTTAATTTCTTTCTAGTTTAGTTTTTCATTACTTTCAATTTTTAGATAATTGTTCTTTATTTTTCGGATCTTGAACTTTTGATGCTTGATACTTTGATTTCTTGGATAATATAGCTCGTAATCTTTCAACTTTCAATTTCATTTCTTTCATTATACTTGGTGGTTATAGTGATAATTTATTCATGCTATTTAATTGCTCTTTAATTTTCAAAACCCTTTTCATAGTTCTTAGGTAATTAAGCTTTTAGATTCTAGTTGGTTTAAGATAATTAGTTTAAGTTAATTTTTTTTAAATAATTGCAAGTGATTTTCAATTCTTAGTTATAAAATCAAAAATAGATAAAACCCCCCAATTATACATGTTCGTGTTTGCCTTATTGATAAAACAAGTATCTAAAACTCCGATTGGTTGTTCCTTGAGAATCGACTTGGTTTAAGCTTACCAACCTACAAGCGAACTCGACTCTTGCAAGCGAACTCTAAACGTTTGACAAACATATTTAGAAAAGTAGGTACAGAAAGTCCAAATCAAAATTTTGGCGCCGTTTTTGGGGAACAACGTAAAGGTTTTGAAGATGTTTGTTCGTTTTACTTTTTGTTTATCCATCTATTTATAGAATTGAACTTGGGTCAAGTTATTTCCATTTGGTACGTTTGATTTGTTGTTGAGTGCATGCAGGGCTGACGAACACTTCGACTAGAGCTTGCACCATTCATTGACAACATTCATCATTCTAATCAAGCAAGATCAAAGCCTATTTCTATTCCTGCAAGAGATTCTTCCATCGCTACTGACTTTGTTTGCGAAGAGATCCCTGAAATAATGTCAAGGAGAGGGGATTCTATTCATTCAGAGAGCCGATAATGAAGATTTCATTTGAAGCATTTTGACTTGAAGCTTTTTCCATTGAAGCATTTTCAATTGAAGTTTTTTACCCCTTTTAGCTAACAAAGATTTGATTTTTCAAAGGTATAAGGGGCTTTCCTCTTTGATAAATTTGACTTATTCACATTTAATGCTCTTTGACTTCTTGCAACTTCAAAGCTTTGTTTTTCCTTCTATTTTCTCTTTCAATATTTACAAGATTTCTTTTGTTTAGTAATTTCTAATTTACTTAAGGCTTTTATTTAGGGTTTAATTAGTTTCATTAAAATTAGCCATTTTGAAGCAAGCTTTTAATGTTCATTAACTTTTGCATTAGTTAGTAATTTCAAGTTGTCATTTCAATTCAAGTTTTAGCATTAAAGAACTCAAATCCAAAACAAATGAATATTACTTATATAAAGTAGATTAGTTAAATTGAGATTAACAAGAGATTAAGTAAAAACACCTATCACCAATAATATCTATTCTCGAGAGACACGACTCGAAAACAACTTACCGCTCTACAACCGACTTCGTACTATTGCAGAGACAATTTCTAAACTAGAGTGTTAAGAAATCTTTGATCAAATTTTGGCGCCGTTTCCGGAGATAGATTAAGGTTAATGGTGTTCTTAATTACTCTTCTTGTTATCTTTGTTAGTAGTTAGGTTAGATTAGTGTTTTAAATTCGATATTCGTAATCCTTTGTTGCGTGTTGTGTCTGCAAGGTAGGCGATCGCTTGGACGAGAATTGGCCCCACTTTGCCCAATCTCGAGAGGTTGAGACGAGACGTACGAGCCACGAGAAATCAAGATACGTTCGATGCCCTGCTTTTTAAACCTTTACCCCCGGTGATAGAAGAGCGAATGATGAGAAATTCATACGAGAATCCAATGACGCCCGCCCACGCTCACGACAATCAAGGGATACCCCCGCCTCAAGTATTATCCGGTCCCATATCATCACCTCACAGCCCGCCACTGCAAATTCCTCAACCCGTGTACGGAATGCCGCTCGACCAAGGGGGAAATGGTTTCCTAAACCAAGACCCCCAAAGCTCAAACGCCCAATCTCACGACCCTTATTATTCATGCCGTGCTCGTGTTCCGACACCCGATCCACAACTTCAAGTCTCACCGCGCTCGGACCCATCGTCACGTGGAACCCAATTCCACGGCCCGCACTACCAAGGCCCGATCATCGATGGCCCATCATATCAATTTCAACCTCCATTATAAGATCCAAGGCCGCATTACCAAGGGCCACACTTTTCCACTCCTCACATCCAAGAGCCTCGATTCCCACATCCGACCGGGCCCGTGCACTGATTCCGAAATCCCGAATCCTCAAGACATTCCATGGGCGGCCGCCGTCAATGAGAATTCGTATGCCGTGCAAGATCCGGGTGTCCATCCTTTTGCCACTCTCGATGGAGGCCCGACGAATAGCATCAAGGAGGTGTCGAGATCGTACATGGGCGAATTTTCCTCGTGCATTCGACTAAGCACCGAGGCCCTCGAGTACGACTTGCGGCTAATTGATCTCAACCGACTCCTGACTTTTCATGGCCTACCACAAGAGGATGCTCTCCAATTCCTTCATATCTTCTCCTACACCGTGTCGAGTTTTCTGCGCGAAGGGATCCATATTGATCAAATCAAGATGCGGTGCTTCCCGTATACGATGAAGGATAAGGCGGTCGATTGGCTTATGACATTATCGGCCGATTCCCTCACCAATTGGGACATGGTGACCGAGAGGTTCATGGAGGAGTATTACTCCCAACACAAGACGGCCGACTTTCGATCAAAGATCGTGTCGTTCTGTCAAGCAAGCGATGAGACCTTCTACGAGGCATGGGAGCATTTCAAGAGCTATCTTACGAAGTGCCCTCATCATCGGTTCATCAGCGATTTCCTAAATCAAATTTTCCACAATGGCTTGACATTTGCATCTAAACAAATGGTGAACAATGCTGCCGGAGGAAACATAGCCGAACTCTCGACAAGGGAGTTATATGATATCTTAGTGAATATGGTCACGGACAATCATCAAATGAGTAAGTTGGAGTGAAAGGACCAAGTGAAAGAAGTATCAACGAACGATGAGCCCGAGTGGGCCCGTAAGATTGCCGACCTCGAGAGTCAAGTGGCTTCTCTCACCAAGCCCTACTCGGGTTCGATGGAGACATGCACCACGTGCGGCATCGCGGGACATGGGGCTAGTGCATGCCCGATGACTTATGGGCAATCTAGTGAGTTCGACGAGCAAGCGTTCGCGGTCCAAGGTTACCAAGACCAATGAAGTAGGACCCAACGGAAAAACAACCTATATTCTCAAGCGTACAACCCCGGGTGGAGGAACCACCCTAACTTTGGGTGGAGGGACACGAATAATGCTCAAAACTCACCCGGGCCTCTGATGCAACAACCACGACCTCAATCCCCATTCAATGCACGACCACCACCATTTCCACTTTATCAAGCGTCATTTCCGGCCCCACAAGATAATTCGACTTCGCACCAACTGAGCATGGATTCCATCTTGGCCGAACTTTTGGGTTCTATCCTACAATTGAACAAGCGGCTCGCGAGTTTGGAGACACAAGTGGGGCAAGTGGCGACGGATGTTAATGAACTTAAACGGGCCCGTGACAAAGGAAAGCTACCAAGTCAACCATCTCAAGCTCAAGCCATGACTATTCTTCGAAGCGTCAAGGTGGTAGATAACAAAGTTGCCCATCCGAATGAGCCCGTAGCCGCTCCTAGCCCACCCACACCTTCTTCAAGTTGTGAGGCGAAGAAAACCGAGGCTACCAGGGGGGTTACACAAATCCACGACGCTGTATAGACCTCCGATTCGATACCCGAGTCGCATCTGATCGATGAAGCAAGATGCCCAATTACTTAAATTGTACAAGATATTGTCAAATGTTAACATAAACCTCCCCTTACTCGACATTATCCGAAACATGCCCGCATACACAAAATTCTTCAAGGAATTGACATCCAAAAAGCGATGGTTCGAGGACAATGAGAAGGTGTGTATATCGAATGCGACAAGTATCGTCTATAGCGACCCTCTCCCACCTAAGAAGGGCGATCTGGGGAGATTTTGCATCAAGATCACTCTAGGGAATGGAAAGGAGACACGAGGGATGCTAGACCTCGGCGCGGGGATAAGTTTGATGCCCTATGCTATCTTTAAGCAATTGTAGTTGGGCAATCTCAAGGAAACGAGGATGTGTTTACAATTGGCCGACCGATCGATCCAACACCCGAAGGGAATAGTCGAAGATATATCGGGGCAAGTGGGAAGCCTCATAGTCCCCGTGGATTTTGTAATCTTGGACATTGGATAAGTGAACAACGAAAGCCGTGAGCACACAATCTTGCTTAGACGACCATTCATGGCAACCACAAATACTTTGATAGAGGTGAAGAATGGAAGGTTGTCATTTTCAATTTTGGGGGACACGATGAATTTTTTGATCCATGACTTGGGTGTCGTCCCCCCTTCCTCTTTTCGAGCCGATTGTTCGATGATTGATCCGAGTTGAGGAGTCCTATGGGGAAGTTGTAGATGAAGTCATCGAGGACGACGAGTGGTTAACGTTTCAATCAGAGGGGGTGATGGAGATATTTGAGGTATCAAGTGTGGAACCGGCCATTACACCGAAACCGAAGCTCAAGACCCTCCGAGCTATCTCAAGTACGTTTATTTGGAAGATGGGGAATCAAATCCCATGATTATCTTTGCTGAGGTTTCCGTGAATGATGAGGCACGATTGGTTGAAGTGTTGAAAAAGAACAAAGGCGATAGGGTGGAGTCTTAGTGATATCAAGGGGATAAGCCCCTCCACGTGTATGCATCGAATCGTTCTCGAAGACGGGGCGAAACCATCGAGAGAGTGCCAACGTCGATTGAACCCGAATTCGATGGAGGTAGTGAAGGACGAGATCTTAAAACTCATAACCGAGGGAATAATTCTTCCGATTAGAGATAGTGAGTGGGTGAGCCCGTTCCATATGGTGCCAAAAAAAGAGTGGAATTACTGTCATCGAGAATGACCATGGAGAGCTCATGCCGAATCGTGCAACCACCGAGTGGTGGATGTGTATCAATTTCCGTAAGCTTAATGCCTCCACAAAGAAGGATCATTTCCCACTTCGGTTCATCGACCAAATATTGGATAAGCTCACGGGTCATCACTCTTATTGTTTTCTTGATGGGTTATCCGGATATTACAAAATTTCCATTTCACCGAAGGATCAATCCAAAACAACATTCACTTGTCCCTTTGGCATGTACGCTTTCCGACGTATTCCTTTCGGGTTGTGCAATGCACCATCCACTTTTCAAAGGTGCATGCTTTCAATTTTCTTCTATATGATCGACAAGTATATGGAGGTTTTTTTAGATGATTTTTCCATCTACGGATCCACACTCAATGAGTGTCTAGACCACTTGACACGTATTTTGGAGAGATGTGTCGAGGTATACGTGCTTTGGTGTTTCCACCGTGGGCATCAATTCCACATTTATCCCTTTCTCCGTGCCGGGATTCTTGGAATTCAGAAAATGAGGGGCATAAGTGTCGCTCGGGTCGGAATGGGGCCCATGATCACCTTGCTATCCCGTCACTTTGGGTTCGATCCCGAGGAACCCAATTAGGAGAGGATCGAGCCGTTGAAGATGGGTTGGAAGATGCCAAAGATCCCGGCGAACCCCCGACCCCCCGCCTCCGTAGCCACGAACAAGAAGAAGATGAATACGAATGACGAAATAACGAAGGCGTCGAGGATGATGAAGCCCCGAACACCGGTTCGGGAGTGCATTTCGGGGCAAGCACAATCCACGCGGCAATCCCGCATCGAGAAGGAGGCCCGAGCTCGGGTCACGACATGAGTTAGACCGAGTTCTAACGGCAAGTTTTTGCCCGTTTCGATCGGCTCGATGCGGCGCAGTCAAGGACCGATCGGGCACACCGTTCCCTCAATAGTCGCCTCTTATTGATCGAGAGTCGATTGCATAGAGATGTGGAGGAGGATGAAGAAGGCGGCGGGGAAGAGGAGGAGGAAAATGAGGACGAGGAAGAAGAGGAGGACGACGCAAACCTCAACCCTCGATGTAGGAGATGTAACTAATTCTCCTAAAATATCATTTTTAATTATTTTAATAAGTTTGTGTTTTGTTTTTGTTTATTGTTCGATTATGTTCTTTTATTTCTCACCTCAACCCTTAAAATTCTCTCTCTCTCTCTCTCTCTCTCTATATATATATATATATATATATATATATATATATATATATATAAATTTTGTATATAGTGTGCTTTTGATTTTTCACTCTCTTTTATTCCCCCTCTCCTTTAAAAAAAATCCGAACAAAATAGAAATTTCAAAAACTCAAAAAAGATTTTCACTTTTTGTAAATAGTTTGTTTTTGCAACCCCCCGTTTGTTCATTTCTTGTAGATCGCTTGCCTCGACTCCCGGAAGAGGACTTATGCATGACCCAATTGTCATCACAAGCTCGAAATAGGGGCGTTTTCTTTGCCCTTACACTTTTTACCCTTTTTATAGCTTAATTTGCAATGAGGACATTGCTAGGTTTTAAGTGTGGGGTGGTTAGAGTTCACCTTAGGTTTTTAAGATTGTTTGTATGCTTTCTTGTGATGATTTGAGAAGTATGTGTGTTATATTTCTTGCAACCTTGGCGAAGTGATGCGGTTTTGATGATTTGATTAGGAAGTTTGGAACCTCGATCGGATTTAGTGTACTTAGGTAATTTGATATGTTGGAAACTTTGTTTGGCTTTAGCTTCGTGCTATCCTTCAACTCAATTTAGAACTAGTGCCTTAACTAGTCTCGTCATCGAACACTCTCTATAGGGTTTTTATTTTGTATTTTGGAGTCGTCAATTGCTCCATGTGCTCGATCGGAAATATGTGTAAATTGCTAGTACAACAAGTGATCGGAGCCTTATTACCCTCTTTGTATTATAAAAAGAAAAGAAAAAGATAAAGGAAAGAAAAAGAGATAAAAAAAATAAAAAAAATGATGATGAATAAACAAGGATACAATATAAATCCTTGAATTTATTACGTAATAAACGTGCAACCCTTGCACATTTCTTTTTTCCTTTTTAGATTTCGTTTGTCAAAGAGAGTCATAGATGATTGAGGCTAGTAGGGAGCCGATTAACGGTTTGAACGTAGATAGACCTTAGCCGGGGCAAGGACGAAGGAACCGATTTAGAGGGTTATCTAGTACTTTTAGGTTTCGGGAGTTCATCTAAACTCTCCTTGTTAATGCATTTCTGTCATCGTTTTTGATCAAGCTAACGAGCATTGTAGCATGCGACGTCACGAATTAGGTTTTTGTGCATTAGTTTAGGATTATCCGTGGGTAGTTTCGTAATTCTAGATTAGATTTGCTTGAGGACAAGCAATCATTCTAAGTGTGGGGTGGTTGATTTTCAAGTTTTTGTACGTGTTTTCGTTACCTTTTTTGTCGTGTTTACATGTGTTTTGCTTGCATTTATGGGTTCTAGGAGTCGATTAGGCCATTTTTGTTAGTTTTAGGTTTTTGTATCATTTGCGCGATTTTTATTATGTTTTCATAGTTTTTCACTCGTTTTTATATTTTTGGCCATAAAATGACCAAGCGGGACCCGTGCACGCTTAGGGCATTCCATTCGACTTGTTATGGAATGGACAAGCAAGGGAACATAGCACGAATGAGGAACGACAATCGGCGGATGTCTAGAGGGGAAAATGAGAAAAACCGAGTCGGGAGCAGCCATGCCAGTTGATCGGATGGCATGCAGTCGATCGATTGCAAGTCTAGTCGATCGACTGACCAAGCACGAATCGACTGCTCGGTAGAAAGTTCAACCGTTGAGGATGAAGCAGTCGATCGATATGGTTTCAGTTGATTGACTTAGTCGCAGAAAGTTTCTTAATTTTTGACCCATATGACATTTTTGCCCCTGCGACTTGATATATATATATATATATATATATATATATATATATATATATATATATATATATTCCAGCCCTTTCACCACCAACCTTATCCTTCTTTAGTTGCACTCCTTTAATATCTTCCAAGCTTTTACTATTCCATTGCTTGAAAATCCTAGATTATAATCCTTAGTTTAATTTAGTTAGTTTTAGTTAGATTTTCATAACAAGTGTTGGAAAGGTGACATTTCCTCACTTGTGGTTCTCGTTATGTTGAAGATTTGATTTATCCTTTGAAGGTTGTAGCAAACTTGAAGCCTTTGTGTTGAATGCAAATTTGGTAGTAATCTTTATCTTTATGTTGTGTGTTATTCTTGTGTTGTTGTAATTGCTTTGGTGTTAGTTGTTAAGTTTTAGTTTGTATTGTTTTCCTAGCATTTTCAATTTCTCATTTCCATCTTCTAGCTTTTTCTAAACTTCTTCTAGCATAAAACTCCATTGAAGCATTTTCATTTGAAGCTTTTTACCCCTTTTAGCTAAAAAAGATTTGGTGTTTGAAAGGTATAAGGGGCTTTCCTCTTTGATAAATTTGACTTATTCACATTTAATGTTCTTTGACTTCTTGCAACTTCAAAACTTTGTTTTTCCATCCATTTTCTCTTTCAATATTTACAAGCTTTCTTTAGTTTAGTAGTTTCTATTTTACTTAAGACTTTTAATTAGGGTTTAATTACTTTCATTAAAATTAACCATTTTCAAGCAAGCTTTTAATGTTCATTAACTTTTACATTATTTAGTAATTTCAAGTTGTCATTTCAATTCAAGTTTTAGTATTAAAGAACTCAAATCCAAAACAAATGACTATTGCTTTTATAGAGTAGATGAGTTAAATTTAGATTAACAAGAGATTATGTAAAACACCTATCGCCAATAATATCTATCCTCGAGAGACACAACTCGGAAATAACTTAATGCTCTACAATCGACTCCGTACTATTGCGGAGACGATCTCTAAACTAAAGTGTTAAGAAATCTTCGATCAGCAGGCACCCAGTCTAATGCAACCAAACGATCAGTTGTTGGTTTGGAAGCAAAACCAGGTCGCTGAGACTATTCCAAACCGAGAAGGACTTGCGCAAGTCAGTGTACAAGTAAATGATCTTAAGTTCTGGTAAATGACCATTCTAAGAGCTTGAAGAATATTGAGGCAACGATGGGTCAATTGGCGACCCCTATGGAAAAATTATTGAACGAGAAAGGGAAACTTCCAAGTCAAGCATAGCAGGACAATGTTGTTCATGTTCTCCAAAGTGGAAAGAAGATCAATAATGGCATAATAGGGAAAGACAAAAAAGAAGTAGAGGTTTCCAAAATTCCGACGCCGGCTCCACCAAAAGAAGACATACCGAAGTCGGTAGACCAGATGCACAAATCACCTAATTTTTATGTCCCCGGGTCCATTAAGGGGACGATTCTGAACCAAGCCACCACTCAGACGCCAAATAACGAGCCCGACCAGTCCTCAAAAGCTACACCAAAGAAGTTACCGACCACGATTCGAGATACAGTCCCTTTTCCCAATCGCCTACGACCAGCAAAGGAGAATAAAAAATTCATGGAACTTTATAATTTGCTGAAAAACGTTAATATAAATCTTTCTCTGTTGGATGTGATCAAGACAATGCCAGCTTATGCGAAATTTTTCAAAGAGCTTGCATCAAGAGATAGGCGTTTGACGGCGAAGTAGCAAGTGGCATTGACGAAAGAAGTGAGTGCAATTTTCAAGAAATCATTACCACCCAAGGAAAAGGTTTCTGGGAGTTTTTTATCACTATTTCACTCGGGAATGGGCAAACAACACGAGGGATGCTTGAACTTGGCGCTGATATTAATTTGATGCGATATTTTCTCTATAGGCAATTTGATCTTAGGGCAATGAATCCAGCCACGATGCGACTCTAATTGGCTGATCGATCGATCAGGAAACCTTTAGGTGTTGTTAAAGATGTTTTGGTGCAGGTTGGTGAACTTGTGGTTCCAGTTGATTTTGTTATTTTCGATGTTGGTGAGTTACCGGACGGAAGCAAAGAACACACCATTTTATTAGGCTAGCTATTTATGTCTACTTCCCATACATTGATATATGTGCATAGAGGGAGGATGACTTTGTCAGTTTTGGGCGAATCGGTGACGTTCTCACTTAATGATATCTATAATACTCTTTCTTCATTCATGCGAGATGAATTTTCATTTATTGATCCGATTGCATCTTGCCTCCATGAGCTTAAAGGAATTACCATTTTAGACGAGTCACACGTCGAGGATGATGAAGAATTTTTGAGTGGGGAGGAGGTAGCTGAATTACTGGGAATTGATTTAGGAGAAATTGTTGATGAATTTGAAGATCTTAATGTTCAAATGTACGAGATGTCTAATGCACTTGAGCTCGAGCCTAAAGTGGAGTTGAAACCACTACCAAGCCATTTAAAATACGTTTTCCTCAAGCCCAACAAAACAAAACCCGTCATCATATACTCAACATTGACGGAACATGAGGAAATAGAGCTGATTTCGGTGTTGAGTAAGTATAAAGAAGCTATATGATGGAGCATCAGCGACATCAAAGGGACAAGTCCCTTTACTTGTATGCACCGAATCGAGCTCGAACCTGATGCGAGGCCGGTAAGAGACGGCCAAAGAAGATTGACTCCAACACTATATGAGGTGGTCAAGAAGTAAATTTTGAAGATAAAAGACAAAGGAGTTATTTTTTCTATCTCCGACAGTAAATGGGTGAGTCCAATCTATTTGGTTCCAAAGAAGGGTGGCATCACCATAATCGATAACGAGAAAGGTGAGATAGTCCCAACACGACTTATGACTGGGTGGTGCATGTGCATTGATTATAGGAAGCTAAACGCAGCCACCATAAAAGATCATTTTCCCTTGTCGTTCATTGACTAACTTCTTGACAAGCTCGCTAGACACAAACTTTATTTCTTCTTGGATGGCCTTTCGGGCTATTATCAAGTGGCTATTGCTTTGGATGAACAGAGCAAGACGCCATTTAAGTGCCTCTTTGTCATGTTTTCCTTTCGGAGGATGCCGTTCGGCTTATGCAACGCCCCAACAACATTCCAAAGATGCATGCTATTCATTTTCACTAACTTCATCGATGACTTCCTTGAGGTATTTATGAATAATTTTTCAATTTTTGGTTCATCTTTTGAGAATTGTTTGTACAGCTTATCTAGAGTGATAGAAAGTTGCATTGAGAAGAGTCTTACGTTGAGTTGGTAGAAATCCCGTTTTATGGTCAAGAGTAGTACCGTGTTGGGTCATGTTGTTTCTAGAAAGCGGTTGGAAGTGGATAAAGCTAAAATTGATGTTTTTGAAACTCTTCCTCCCCCTCGTGATGTTAAAGGTGTACGTAGTTTTCTTAGACATGCGGGTTTTTATATGCGATTCATAAAAGATTTTTCAAAAATTGTCGCCCGTTGTGTAAACTATTGACTCAAGATACTCTTTTTGTGTTTGGTGAAGCTTGCATGAATGAATTTAATTTACTTAAAGAAAAGCTTACATCGGTACGTGTTGTTGTTGCCCCAGATTGGACCCTACCATTTGAAATCATGTGTGATGCATCTAATGAGGCTGTGGGGTCCGTTTAGGGCAACATGTGGATAAATTACTCAGGGTTATATATTATGCTAGTTATATGATGAACGATGCCCAACGTAATTACACCACCACTGAAAAAGAACTGCTAGATGTTGTGTTTTCACTGATAAGTTTAGATCTTATATTTTAGGAGCAAAAGTAATTGTTCATACTGATCATGCCGCATTGCGCCATTTATTTGCTAAACCTCAAATTAAACCATGCCTTATTCGATGGAATTTATTATTGCAAGAATTTGATGTAGAAATTAAAGATAGGCGTGGTTGTGAAAATGTGGTAGCCGATCACTTATCTAGGATGGTAATTGAGAATGATGTGAATGAGCAGAGTATGATTGTTTATTTATTCCTATATGAGAATGCTTATGCTCTTGAGAATTTAATTACTCCTTGGTATACTCTTTGTGCCTAACCATTTATCCTACCAAGAATGGAAGAGATTTTACATAAGTGCAGGAGTTACTTTTGGGATGATGATTCGCACGTATTTGTCATGATTTTTGTATATATTTGACTAGTGTTTTAGTTACATTTGTTGTAAGTTTTGGTATAACTTGGATAGAATGAGCATATTATTACACTTATGTATCTCCGAATTATTTTACTGTATTTTATGTATATTTCAAGGATTTTGAAGTGTTTTGATCTTAAGATGGATGAGTGTGGGCCCGCGAGTGAATTTTCAAAGAAATTGGTCCCCGGTTTGATGTATTACCTCTGAAACTAGGTTACCCAGTGTCAGCACACCGGATTGACCCACTAATTAAGGTCACGTCCGGTAGGATATTTTTTACCGGACTCACATCCGACCGGATTGGTTGATGTATTACCTTTGACACTGGGTATGTCATCCACACTGGATTACCTAGTGTCAGCACTTGCCTGACAGAAAACTCCATCCGGTCGGATTCTTCAGACTATCCGTTCGGATGGAAGCAATACAAAACTTGAAATTTGAAAAGACTTTCAGTTATGAAAGGGTTTTTTGAAGGCTACAAATGACCAGGAAGAGAGGCTGAGATATGATCCATTATCCGGTTTGTGACAGACTGGGATGGGAACCGACATTCTCGAACCTTTTGAGGATGACAACCCAAGAGCGTTCTTGAATCTTTATTCATTTTTATCTTTCATTTCCAGATTAAAACTTTAGTTTTTTAGTTTATAGTAGATTGTAGATGGTTAGTCGTTGTTCCGATTTGTGGACGTAGGATTCATACTCATTAGTTTAAGCTCTTGTTCGAATCTTGTCAATTTTCTCCATTAATTCGTAAGTATCCAATGTTCTATTTCAATTACTCGAATTAATGCTCTGATCGTATGCTATTGAGGTGTTTGATATGTTATTTATGGTTATTAGTTTAACTGCAATTCTCGTAATCTTCGGTGTTTGATATTTGATCATAGTAATTGTTGCTTTCTTCATTTTTCATGTTTAATTCCTCAATCTTCTCGTATTTGTTCAGATGTTCATGGTGCGTTATGTTAAATTGTGGGATTGTTGATGATGGCTAGTTAGGATTTACGGGTCTTGTGTCTGGAATCGTTTAGAACCATTGATTGGGATTTTTGAGCGTTTGATCTACACTTTGGGATTGACAACCCCAACGTAAATATTATTTGATTATTCAATAAACTCAACATATGAATTTATATTGTAAAATAAAATAGCTAACAATAAATTATATCATATTCTTACCAATCATTTAAATAAGTAACAATCAACTATCATTATAAGCTACTCACCAAATATTATAAAAATAAAGACAACCAACTAATCCAAATAAGGTATCAATTATCCACTAATTAACCAAGAAAGCCATAGCCACCTTGTTTTACGTTAAAGGTATTTGTTTTTAGTGCATGTTTTACGTTAAAAATATTTCATATGCTTGGATGCCTTTCTCTACAATGTCATTTTTTTCCTCGGAGTTTTGCTGAAAAACAAACTTGATCAATCGCCATCAATCTAGAGTCTTAACGCAGCGTATGCCATGTATTCCAATCTTTTGAGAATGACACTTATCCTCTAAGAGACAAATATGAGACGGGCAACGCACGCTGATTTGCATCTTTTTGTACATATTTTCATTTTCGTTTTTGTTTCACGTTGTGTGTTTTTCGCTTGCTTTTTGTTGTTTTAGGAGTCGGGTTGGCCGTTTTTCGTATTTCTAGGTTTTCTTAGTTTTTGTACGTTTTCTTATTTATTTTCGTAGTTTTTTCACGTTTCCGTTTTTCTTGGCCGTAGGACGTCCAAGCGGGGCCCACGCTCGTTTGGGATCGTTGATACTCGACTCGGGAATGGACGGACAAAGCAAGGAAGCACAACGGACAAGGTTCGATAAACCGGCGGACGCGAAAAGGACGAGAAATCGAGCCGGGCGCTGGAATCCAGTCGACCGACTGAATGTTCAGTCGATCGACTGACCTTTAAGTCAATCGACTGAACCGGCTGAAATCGACTGGATTCCAGAGAATTTTGAAGTTTTTGACATGGCAGTCGATCGACTGCCGTCGATCGACTGGTGCCCCTAGATCGACTGAATTACAGGGCTTTTGGCCATTTCGACACAGCAGTCGATCGACAGCCGACAAGCCCGATCGACTGCAGTCGATCGACTGCTTTTTCTCAGTCGATCGACTGAAAAGAAGAAATTTTGAAGATTTAAGCAATCAGACGTCATTTCAAGGAAAAACAACTTGCAGCTAATAGCTTCTTCCCCAGGAAGCTCCAACCAGAAAAAGCAGCTTTTATCTTTTTACTTCATTTTAATTCCTATAAATTCTAATAACTAGATTTAGATTAGTTAAGTTTAGATTTAAGCTAGTTTATGTTCAAGCTTTGTTTCAAGCTATCTTTTGTGAAGATCCATCAACTTTTAAGCTTTCTCATTCAAGCTTTTGTGTAATCAACATTTGGTAACTTCTTTCCTTTAATTTAGTTTCATTTCCATGTTATTTCTTTTTAATATTGTGTTGTGCTTTGGATCATAGTTTAGTATCTCTTGTGTTTTTTTCAACTTTCAATTTAATTTTCTAGCTTTCTAGCTTATGAACTTATGCTTTTAAGTTATTAAGTTGAAATCAATTTCTAAATTTGAAAAAAAGTTTATTAAGATCTTCCTTTTAAACCCTTAAATTAATGTRAAGAATTTTGTTGACTTATTCAAATAAGTTGACTTTGATTTTCCCTCCAATTCCCTAATTCAAATTATTAAGTTTTAATAAGTTAATTAGTTTAAATTGATCGTTTTTAATATTAGCTTTAATTTCCTTTAAATGTTTTAATGTTTCTAAATCTTAAGTTTCAATTTAAAATCTTAGTTATAAAAACCAAAAAATGATTATCGCTTTCTAGGTTTAAATTAGTTTAAGTAAAACCGACGATAAGAACGATAAAGAAAACCGACGGCCGATCACATCCATCCTCGAGAGACACGACTCGGGACAACTCACCGCACCTACAGTCGACTCCGTACTATTGCGGAGACGATTTCTAGAGCGTCGAGGAATCTTCGATCACACGCCATAGAAAATTCACGATTTTTTTTTCTTTGACATTATATTTTAGTTTCTACAATAATACAGGTGTGTTGATAATTCTTTCTAATAGACCATTTACATTCAGCAAATAATTTGATATAGACACATATTTTGATTTGTACATACTTGTGTGTGTTTTTTATATGTTTACGTGTTTTGTTTTATATGTTGTAGTTGGGTTTAAGTAGTATTTTGTCTAATTTTATTTGTTTTACATTTTAGTTTTTGCATTTTTTTCGCATATTTATAGATATTTATGTTAGTTTGGATTTTCTTGACTTTTGGATAGTTGCGCGGACCCTAGCACGTTCCCCAGATTCACCACCAGCTCACATTAACGAAAACACAAACTAGACCCACAAAATGCAGTTCTTGATCAATGCATCATCGATGGGCCGTCAACACGCAAATTCTGCCCTCCTCGACAGTATGAGTCGATCGACCTACCGAGGACTCTTCGTCACCGTTGATCGACACATACCATTAATGAGACATCGACACACGATTATTTTCCACCATAAACTGCCATCGTTGATTGACATGTGATCAATGTCAGAGACACAATAAATCGATAGACAATTGATGGTCAATTGAAAAAAGCCTATTTTCGGCTATTTTTGTTAAAATTACTGTTTTGACCCTGTTAATCATTTCTAAATGTAATCTTATATTTCTCAGCTGAGGGGGAACACTTTAGACTTCATTTTTGGTACTTAGAACTATATTTTCACCTACCTTATCCTCACCTTCTTCAAGTTTGAACTAGAAAAACCCTAGCTTGTTTTCTTCATCTTTTGATAACCACAATTTAAATTGTTGTTAGCTAGATTGTGTGGAGTAGCTCTTGTGTTTATTGTAAACTTCGTAACTCTTCTAGTTTGAGACTTGGATGAACTTATTTTCTTTGGTTAATTTATGATTCATTGCTCTATTGCATTTGTCTTGAGAAATGTATGAATATTTGAAACTACCGACCCTCTTGTGTAATTTGTAGTTTGGAAGTTTGATATTTTCATATGTTATTAATAAATCTTTTTATTTCCTCCATTGTCATATTTTTGCTTTAATTTAAAGTTTGTTTCAATTTTTTGTTATAGTTTAGAAAGTAGGTGGTAAAGGCAAATGAGACTTAACAAATTAGTTGATTTATTGTAATTTGTTTCCAAGCATTATTAATTACCTTTGACTTTAGATTTTTTCACTTTGAATATTCTTTTTCCCTCTATGTCTTATTCTAGCTCATTTGTGTAACTTTCAATCTTTCAAACTTTTCATGATTTGCATTAATGTGTTCCTTAATATGTTGTTAAATCTTTCTTCAAACTTTAGTGTAGCAATGTTTCTCTAGTTTTCTAATATCAAAATCAACTATCATTGATTTTGTATTTATCATAATTGTATAAAAAAACATTTTAAATCTTATTGTCATTCCTCGAGAGATACGACTCGAGTCAAGCTTGCCACTTAACATTGTTGTTTTCTCTTGCGGATGAACTTTTCTAAAAAAAAGTAAGTGCAAAAAGTTCGATTTAAGTATTTTACCCACCAGACTATGAATCCATAAGTTTGTAAAAGAGATCGACATTTAGTGAAATCAAGTGGCAGCTCTGATGCCACTTAAAAGAATTGCAAACCTCGATTTACAGTTTTAGTTAAAATAAAATATGTGGTGTAAAGAGTATAAATTAAATAAAAGCGAAAGAAAAAGACACACATATAAGACTTTTGGCTATAAGAATAATTTATTCTCATAGTCGACCCAATAGAGCAAAAGTCTTTACTATTAAAACTTGTGTTTCAATGATTACGAAAGCTGTGATCTACTAAGTAAAGATAACTTAAAACTTCTTAAGAGTAGATATGATCTAAATTAGTATTACTCTTCTAAAAACTAAGATTCACAATCACAAGATGAATGTTAACGAAAATAGTAAAAACTATAGACAAAAATAACTGTCTGTAGGATGTTGACGACATTCATAGTTGCATCTATACTCAGGCAAAGCTTATAACAAGAATGAAATTAGCTCTCGAATTATTTAGCTTTAATTTTTCTCTCTAAGTGCATGTATCATTTGTAAGCAATCCCTAAACTGTATATACACCTTACTTGTACAAGAGACCTACAAAATAAGAAAAAAGATATATACTTAAAGCAAGTAAATATCTGTTTCACCTAGAAAATAACGGAACAAAACCAAATATTCCCAATCGCAAACACTCCGATCTTCCTGGAAATAAACCTGTACATTAGAAAGGACCACCGAAAGATTTCCGGTGGAAACCTCTCCGATGCTTAAATCAGTTAGGCGTGTTCGCGTATTTCAGTGGACAATGAAAGGAATGCGCAAGAATACCCTACCTCTCTCAGTATTGGGGCTGAGCTATTTATAACTTTCCCCAGCGGGGACCTCATCCGGGATCTCGAAAACAGAACCCGCGAATCTCGGGTTGTTATGCAAATAATCACGACAAGTAGACCCACCTGTTCCCTCCTGGGAAGTCAGGTCTCCTGACCACCCATAGGCCTGATCTCCTATAACCCTTCACTGGAGATTCAGATCCGATCAGAATAATTCTTCGTGAACCGGGCAGATCTGACCCTTCTGAATCTCATCCGAGAATTCAGGTCAGGTCAGGATCCCCTATCGGGGTAATCACTCCAATTTTTGTCAGCTTATTATCTTGACCTTCTCCAGGTCTACCCCAATCCAAGTCTCCTTACTCAGGCCCTATCAACTCGTCCCCCCCTAAATTGTTGGGGTAGATCTGTATACTTATAGGGCTTCTTTTAGGAGCGATTAGGGTTCTACACGTCTTCCCAAATTTCTGTATCTGTACAAATACCGAAAAATCCGTCTTTTGACCAGGTCTAATTATTGGAACTTATTTATGACGATCCATATCCAGAAATGGTTACCCTACCGACGCGTCTCTTTGAGTACTGTATCATTGATAGGTCAGTGGTGGTTAACATATTTAGTAACAGTTGGCGTTCCAGCTCAGCACCTAGGGTACTGTTCCTCTATCAGGCATTAAATGCGGGAACCCCATCAAGATCTCGCTTTTTTCTCGATTCTCATTTTTTGAAAATCCTCCTTTCCTTTTATCCCCGATGTTTTCTCTCTCTTCCTCACTTTTCATATTCTTAACTCACATACTTTTCGATCATCTTCACCGACAGGTACTTTTCCGATCCTTATTACTTTCTAATAGTGTCAGCACCATCATCTTCTTCTCCTTCTACTTCGGCCACAATGGCATCTTCTGAAACGTCGTCTAATTCCTCTACCGCGACGCCTTCTCCCTCCTCACCGTCTTCCCTTGAATATCTGCCTCCTATTCCCGGCCACCCTAAAATTTCCTCCATTCTTAGTGATAAACTATTGAGGAACTCCGTTATAAGTATAGGATTCCTGAGGAGTTCTCTTTGGTCAACCCCCGCCCTGGCATTTTATCATGCCAAGCGCCTGCCGACCACCTCAACGAAAATGTTTTCCATCTCCTCGGCTGCAAAGAATAATCCTTAACATTAACGAAAATGTTTTCCATCTCTCCCAACTCATACTTCCCTTCATTTTAGATTTTTTCAATGAGCGAGAAGAGACAGGTCCTCTGACTCGCGAGATTGGTAAAAAAATTTCCTGCTCTGACATCTTTATCTTGTCTTGCATTTGTCTTTTGCAGTCAACCTATTCTCTTCTTTTCAGCAAACATGATGTAAAGGATGATAGCCGCCCGCCAACAAGGGGCAGGATTAGCTCGCGAGCAGAGAATCCAAGAGACCGTTCCTTCTTCTTCGAGAGGGAGAGGCTCCGGCTCTTCCAAGGCGCCCCTCCATCCTGAAGTGGAGATGATCATCCACTCCAACTCTGGAGAGGAAAGAGCTGCCCCCGCGGCTAAGATGGCCAGGATTACCCAGGACAGAGCAGTTCTTCCAGCATCTGCGCTATCCAATCTTAATGCTAAACCTTTCATCAACACTTCAGTTCTGAAGTGTTCTGGGGATATAACCCTCCAATTCATCCGCGGGCAGTGTCCTACCTCTGATCGGTGCACCTCGGAGAAGATGTCAGATCCTGAGCTCCTAGAATCGTGGTGCCAGATTGAAGCTCGGGTAGATCCCTCTTCTCTCTTCTTCTTCTTTTTTTTAACTCCACTTCGTGATTAGGTGGCCGCCAAGAAGGTCATTCTTGCAGCTCGAGCGACGAGTTCATGATGAACTCTGACTTGGCACGAGAGCATAAGGTGCTGCAAGAGAAAAAGAAGCGCTTGTGTGCTCTAGCTAAGGAGCAGGGGTTTGAGCTGAAAAAGCTCAATGCTGAGATGGTGGAGATGAAGAAAGCGGAGGCAAAAGTTTCTGAAATGGCCCGTAGCGAGGCGCAAGACGAAGCTCTAGCACAGGCTAGGAGCTTGGCTGACGAGATCTTGGCCAAAGCTCGGGAAGGATGGAGACAGAGTTTCTGAACTCCGAGAAGGAGTTGAGATTGATCCAGCACACCCAGGAGGTGACCCGCCAGGATTTCCTGGGATCTGAGGAGCTCTACACATTGCTTGTCCCAGAGGCGATGTCCTACTAACATTTTGGCCTAGACGCCGAGAATAAATGGGCCACAGATCACCCTGACCTTCCCTTTGACCGAAATATGCCCCTTAAGACGCCTCCCGAGCCAACCTCCTTCACTTATGTGCCCGAGCAAGATCGTCTGCACAAGATTGAGGCACATGAATTTGCTGGGCACATCCTCGCCACTCTCGATGCTCCAGAACCAGAGCAATCTCAGCCAGATTGGGTCCTGACTCTTGCTCTTCCTGCATCTAATCCTTCCCCCAACTTCGCCGGCCTGGGGGAGCTGCCTGGTGGGGCCTCCCCATAAGATCTGCCTGCGAAGGAAGTCGTGTATCAGCTGGCGGCAGAGCTGGACGCGGAGGCCTAGATGCAGCATAGGCTGTCCTGCTTTGTTTTCTTCTTTTATTTCGATTTGATCTATATTATGTTTGTCATTTTCCAGAAAGATAATCTTGTACTCTTTTAGGGTTTCCATGAATTACGGAAACCCTAAGATTTTTTGAATGATTTCTTTGTATATATTACTCTTTGTTACGCCACTCTTATATATATGTGCTCTCACCTGCTTTATCCTTCGCTTCATTATGGCCCCTTCACCGTCACTCGAGATTGAAACTCTCAAAAAGAAAAATCTTTCTTTCTTCAACTAAAATTTTAAACTCTCCGAAGAAAATGCTCAACTTCAGGAGAAACTTCTGCAGATGCGCAATCTTCTGGAATGAAAAAGGCAGAAGAAACAATTTTACAAACGGGAATGGGAGGAGCTCCGCCTTCTCAACCGCCAACTCTAAGAGTAGAAGGCTGATCTCCTTGAATCAATAAATCGCTTAACCACCGCCAACGGTGAGGCGCATTCCGCGAGCCACCGGGCAGGCAGGTACCGTCAACATCTCCACGCGACTGAGCGTGAACTCTGGCGTGTTAAACGAGTTTTATCTTCTGATAAGAGGAAATCTTCTCATCTATGATGTTCTTGACGTATTTTTTGCCTTTTCTTGCAATTTTCTTCAGACCGCTTTTTCCTCATGTATATGTAATCAAAGTTGTGGAGTTAATAAGATTTCGCTATGTTTCTAATTATTTTTGCATTCCTAGTATCTGTTTTTTGATCTGTTTGCCTTGTGCTTTGAAAATCTCTTGGATAACCAGATTAGGACTGCCATGATCATACACCTTTAGTATTTAAAATTGACAATCAGGTCATAAAATTCATGGGCATCGGCCCTTAGCCAATCCCGAAGATTAAAATTTTAAGCTGGAAATCAAGTCAGGAATTTCATGGTCATCCGCCCTTAGCCAATCCTGGATTAAAAATTTTAAACTGACAATCAAGTCAGGAATTTCATAGGCATCCGCCCTTAGCCAATCCTGGCTTTAAAATTTTAAACTGACAATCAGGTCAGGAATTTCATGGGCATCCGCTCTTAGCCAATCCTGGCTTTAAAATTTTAAACTGACAATCAGGTCAGGAATTTCATGGGCATCCGCCCTTAGCCAATCCTGCCTTTAAAACTTTAAACTGACAATCAAGAATTTCATGGGCATCCGCCCTTAGCCAATCCTGGCTTTAAAATTTTAAGGTGACAATCAGGTCAGGAATTTCATGAGCATCCGCCCTTATCCAATCCTGACTTTAAAACCTGTATAAAGCAAAGACATGCGAATCAGAACTATTATAAATATTTGGCTTTGTTTTTCATAAATAATATTTCCGTAAGTTTGATATGTTCCAAGCTCGTGGTAGTTTAACCCCATCCAACTGTTCCAACTCATAAGCTCCACCCTTTAGTATCTTCGTAACCTTGTAAGTCCCCTTCCAAGTAGTATCCATCTTTCCCTTTGCTTTTCCTAAATCATATCTGAGAAGAACCAGATATCCCACTTGGAAATGTCTCTTGACTACAAATTTATCATAGGCTGCTTTGACTCGCCCCCTAATTTTCTCCATTCTGACGACATCTCTTTCCCTTTTTCTCTCTACCAAATCCAGGGCATCTTGTATCAATAACTTGTTTTGCTCCTCAACAAAGTTCTGAACCTTATGGGTTTCCATACTGACCTCTGCAGGGACCACAACATCCATGCCATACACCATACTGAATGGCATTTCTCCGGTGCTCTCCTTGGGGTTAGTCCGATATGCCCACATGATTGAACTGAGCTCCTCTACCCACTTGCCTCCTGATCATTCCAAGAGTTCTTTGATTTCTTATACGAGAATGCGGTTGGTCACTTCTACTTGACCATTGGCTTTCGGATGTTAAACAGATGTGAAATGTTGATCAATTTTTAGTTTAGAACACCAAGCTCTGATTTTGGCCCCCATGAACTGAGTGCCATTATCTGAGACCAAAATCCTTGGGATTCCAAACCGACACACTATGTTTTTCCACAAAAAACCCATTACTGCATCCTCTGTAATTTTTGCCAAGGCCTCAACCTCTACCCATTTGCTGAAATAATCGATGGCCACATTCAGAAATTTCTTTTGGGCGAGGGCTGTAGGGAATGGTCCTACTAGGTCTATTCCCCATTTGGCGAATGGGCAAGGAGAGCGCATTGTCATGAGCTCTTCCGCATGCCTATGTATTAAGGGTGAGTTCTTCTGACACTTATCACATGCCTGGACAAAATCCTCTGCCCCCATCCTCAGTTGTGGTTAAAAGTAGCCTGCTCTCAAGATCTTTCTTGATAAAGCTCTGGAAGTGATTGCCCTCCTTCGAGCTTAGGCATCGCAGGAGAGGTTGTCTGAATCCTCTTCGAAATAGCTCCCCCTTTATCAGGCAGAAATGGGATGACGTGATCCTCACTTTCATTGCTTCAATCTTGTTATTCGGCACTTCTCCCTTTTCCAAATATTCCTTTATGGGAGAGCGCCAATCTCTCTCCTCGTCTACTTAGCTTATCCCCTCTTCCCCAAATTCCTGGTATGCCATTAATAGGGTGATCATTCTTTCCTGGCAATCTACTGCCGAACTGGCTATTTTAGCTAAGTAATCCGCACAACCATTTTCTTCTATGGAATTTGGATGATAGTCAAAGTCCCCATGGCATTAGCTAACTCCCGAAATTGGGCTAGGTACTTATGCATGTGCTCATCTCTTGCGTCAAATTCTCCATTTATCTGCCTGTATGCAAGCAGCGAATCTATTCGCGCGCATATCTACTCTGCCCCTAATTCCTTTGGCATCTGAATCACTCTCAAAAGGGCTTCATACTCTGCTGCATTATTAGATAAGGGATAGTTCATCCGTACTGCGTATTTAGTTGTCACACCTGTTGGGTCGGCCAGTACTATGCCCGCACCACAACCCAAGCTTCTTACTGAGCCATCTATATAAATTGTCCATTATTTCTTATCATCAGGAGAGATGGCCATCTCCTGCATAAAATCAGCCAACGCCTGGGCTTTAATGGCTGTTCTTGCTTCAAATGTAATATCAATTATCCATTTGACCAAACGTCCTAAGGCCTCCGGGTTATCCATGATGGCCTTCAGAGGTAGGTGCGCAGCATACGCGGTGTCCCGACCAGGGCTAGCATGGCTCGCTCCACCTCCACATATCGGAGTTCAGCATCATGAAGCACCTTGCTCCAATAATATATCGGTCTTTGCACCTTACCTTCTTCTCTGAGCAAGACCGTGCTCGGTGCTAGTTGCCCGACAGACAAGTACAAGATAAAAGGTTCTCCCTGAACTTGCTTGGTGAGTAGCGACATGTTAACCAGGTGCTCTTTCAACATCTGAAATGCCTCTTGACACTCTTCACTCCACTGAAACCGAGATTTCTTACGCAAGGCTTCGAAGAATGGAAGGATTTTCTCAGCTGAGCGCGAGACGAACCTGCTCAAAGCGTTAATTAGGCCCTCCAAGCACTGCATTTCCTTGACATTCCTCAGGGGCTTCATGTCCATAATGGCTCTAATCTTCTCTGGGTTGGCCTCTATTCCCTTTTCTGTAACCATATACCCCAGGAATTTTCCAGCTCTTACCCCAAACGCGCACTTCTTGGGGTTGAGCTTCATCCTGTATTTTCTCAAGGTGTCAAAAGTGTCCTTTAGATCATCCACATGCGAGGTTGCCTTCACACTCTTGAACAACGTGTCATCCACGTACACCTCCATATTTCGTCCCAGCTAGGTTTTATACATTCTATCCACCAATCTTTGATATCTGGCACCCGCATTCTTGAGCCCATATGGCATGACCACATAGCAATAGGTCCCCTTTGGGGTTATAAAACTAACTCGCTTCTAATCCTCCTCGGCTAGCCTGATCTGGTGATACCCTTGCGAGGCATCCATCATGCTCAGTGTTTCACAACCAGATGTGGAGTCAACCAACTAGTCTATCCTTGGCAACGGGTAGTGATCCTTAGGGCAGGCATGATTGAGGTCCCTAAAATCTATACACATTTGCTAATCTTCCTGGGTTTTGGGGACCAATATTGCATTGGAAAGCCACTCTGGAAATTGTATTTCTTGAATGTGCTTAGCTTTCATCTTTCGACTTCACCCTCGATGATTGCCTCCTTTTCAGGACCAAAGTTATGCTTCCTTTGCTTAACCGGCTTCTCTCCAGGGCTGATATTGAGGTGGTTTTCCACAACCGCTGGATCTATCCCTACTAGATCTTGAGGAGACCAGGCAAAAACATAAGTGTTGTTTCTCAAAAAATGAACCAGGTGTACCAGGACTTCAGGGCTTAGAGTCATTCCCACTCTCAAAACTCTGCTATCATCCCCTGGGACCACTTATACCATCATCAAGCCATCCTCTCGTCGGGCCAGCTCTGGCGTTGTGCTCTCCGTTCTGGCCTTTTGTTCTATCTCTCTTCCCCATTACGTCGAATACATTCGACGTACGCTTGTCTGGATGCATATTGGTCACCCTTAACTTCGCTTGTTCCATCCTGGGCGGGGAATTTTAATTTTATATGGTATACTGAGATCGCTGCCTAGAACTGGCTCAGGGATTGTCGTCCCAGCATAACATTGTATGAGAATGGTGCATCCACTACCAGGAATTGCACCGTCTTAGTTAATCTAAATGGCTCTTCTCCCAACGTCACGAAAAGATTCACTGCTCCTATCGACTTCAAAGCTCCTCATGCAAATCCTAATATTGAAGTTGTCACCTCTTCCATTTCCACATCTGGCTTTAACTTGTGATAGCAATCATAGAATAAAATATCTGCCGAGCTCCCTGTATCGACAAATACTCGTCTCACATTGTAATTGGCGATAGTAGCTGTTATGACCAGGGCATCCATGTGAGGAGCCAAGATACCATTCTCATCCTCCGATCCGAAATAAATGCTTTGGCTTGGGGTTATCTGACCCACCTCACGGGATTTCCTGACCAAGTCCTTTGTAGCTCGGACATAGCAATTTTGGGTTCACCTAGAATGCTCATCCCATTCTCCTCATGTTATCATCAGTATTTCACCACGCACTTCTTGAGTTTGGTTTCCCCTAGACGCGTTTGTCTGGGAACCACTTCGTCTTTGCCTGATTTGGGTTTCATCAGTCCTGTATGAGCCAGATCTGGGGTCTTCTTTCTTGGCTCGCACAAACTCTTTGAGGTGCCCCGCCTGTACTATCCGTTTGTTCTCATCCTTCAAATGTGTGCATCCATCCGTATCATGGCCATATTCATTATGGTACTGACAAAACCGATAAGATTTTTCCTTTCGTGGCTTTTGAGCATAAGTTCTTTGACACTTGAGGTCAGGATGCCGTTCCACCACCTGCAGAATTTCTCTTCGGGGCAAAGCCAGAGGTGTGTGTCGCTTAAACCGGGGACGTCCTCCCACCAGGTCTGTCTCGGGCTTTTTCGTGGTCATCCTGTCCTCTCTATTAGGTCATTCCCACTTTCTCTCCCCCTCATCCTTTAGCTTCAAAGCGTCCTCTAAATGGATATATTTCTCTGCTCTTTCCAGGAGCTCTCCAAATTTCTTGGCTGGTTTTACCACTAATGACTGGAAGAACTCACATCTCATGAGCCCTTGCGCCAGTGCATTCATCAGTATCTCCTCAGAAGCCGACGGAATTTCTAACTTAGCATCTGCAAAATGCTTAATATATCCCCTTAAGCTTTCATTCTCCTTCTATTTCAAACTAAATAACTCCAGCGGCATCTTTTGGTACTTTCTACAGCTGGTAAACTAGTGTAAAAGCGCAAAGCTGAACTCCTCAAAATTACTAATGGAACGGGGAGGAAGCTAACCGAACCAAAGCTGAGCTAATTTTGTGAACGTCGTGCAGAAAACCCGGCACATGACCGCGTCAGAAAATTTATGCAAAGTAGTTGCAATCTCGAATCGGCTCAGGTGATCCCATGGATTAGTCGTTCCATTATATTCAAAGCCCATGGAGTGATATGAAGCTGGGAGATCATCCCTCATGACCTCCTCCGTGAACGGGGTGCTCCGCCGCACCTGACCAACCTTTGCTCCAGCCATTTTCCGCTTCACTTCGCTAACTTTCTTTTGCATATTATGCATTTGCTTAGTGAGATCTGGGTTAGTTTTGCTTGAAGTTCCACTTTCTGAAGCAGAAAAGCTTTCTTCATCTCCTTGAGGCGCAGATCTGGTTGTTCGCCGGGTTGTACGCGGTGGCTCCGTCTCCTGCGGTCGGCCTTCCTTAAGGGGTGGTGTTAAAAGTTCAGCAAATTTTTTCTCCACGTCCACCTACACCGCCTTTCTGATAAGATCGAATAATTGCCTCAAAAAGGAATCGTTCAGCAATCCTTCAACGTGTATCTCTCCCTGGGGGGTTTGAGTTGTGCCTGGCCTATTTAGAGCCGATGGCCTTGATGTTTTTGGCGCATCCCTTGGCATAGCGGAAGACGACATTCCGCCCATTTCCCCTACCAGATTCCATCGAAGCCCATCTGATGCCATGTCTTCTACTCACGTCTTAGCATGGAAATTTCCCACAAACGGCGCTAATTATTTCAGCAAGAAAATAACCAACCAAACCAAATATTCCCACTTGCAAAAACTTCGATCTTCCTAGAAAAAAACTGACCTGCACCCAAAGAATACGTTAGAAAGGACCATCAGAAGATTTCCGGTGGAAACCTCTCCGACGCTTAAGTCAGTTAAGAGTGCTCGTGTATTTCAGTGGGCAATGAAAGAAATGCGCAATAATATCCTTCCTCTCTCAGTCTTGGGGCTGAGCTATTTATAACTTTCCCCAGTGGGGACCTCATCCGAGATCTCAGAAATAGAACCAGCAAATCTCGGGCCGTTATGAAAATAATCACGATAAGTGGACCCACCTGTTCCCTCCTAGGAAGTCAGATCTCCTGACCACTCATAGGTCTGATCTCCTATAACCCTTCACTAGAGATTCAGATCCGATCAGAATAATTCTTCGTGAACTGGGCAGATCTGACCCTTCTAAATCTCATTCGAGAATTCAGGTCAGGTTAGGATCCCCTATCAGGGTAATCACTCCAACTCTCGTCAGCTTATTATCCTGACCTTCTCCAGGTCAACCCCAATCCAGGTCTCCTTACTCAGGCCCTATCAATATCATTAGTAAGGAAATAAGATAAAATCTCTAGAGTACTTTAACTAGCCTAAAATTAAAAACCTACTCGAAGGAAAGAAATATACATAATATATTGTAGATGAATATTAGTATAAGGACATAATATACAATTTTAGACTCCTACTTAATATAAATTACAATATACTAAAACTATATAAGAGAAAGAAAATTACAACCTAGTCTAAGATTAAATAATATACATGATAATTATCAAACATGATAAATACCAAATCTTTCCTGAACAATTAAATATTGGCAATAAAGTCAAAATATTAAATAAGATAAAATAAATAAATTATTATTAAATCGCGTATTTATAAAATACATGACTCAACATTGAATAACAAGCTCAATTTGGTGCGAGTCTTCCACACATATGGAGGACGCAATTCACGAATGACAATGAGTATCAACTTTTACATGAATACGTGACAATTATGGCTTTTCATTACAATCAACTTCAATCACTTCTCGTCGATGTAACGCCCTAAGTTTCATGCGTACCCATCTAGAAATTGAAGGTTTCTTATCCATTCACACAATGATTATTTTGAAGGCTTATCAAGCGTGTAATAAGTTTTGGGAAACTTTACTGATCCGTCCAACATCGTCTTCAAATGATTATAAGTCATTCAACTCTTCCATTGATTTAAGATGTCCTTTGTCTTTCTTTTTGACATTCATCACCATGTTGAATACATTGTCAAAAATATTTTTCTCTATGTGCATAACATCTAAATTGTGGTGAATCAAATTTATGCTTAAACATGGCAAATCTCAAAAGATGCTTCTTTTCCTCTAACCCGACATTTTTAATATTTGTGCATTAACGATTCATCTAGTTCAGTGACTTTCAGAAGTGACAGTCTTTCTATTTCTGCAAAAATCTCCGGCCCTGACCGAATGTTCGGCACGGTGTCTCAGCCAAAAATATTTTCTAAAAATATCATTTATATTTTCGATAGTAGTGACCGCACTCAAGAAATTCTTCATGAATGTTGAACTGCGATTGCTTCCCCTACACTTAAGAGTGAAGACATTTGAGCATTCCATATAGTATGAGCAATTCATTCGCCTGGCCGTACTCTACTTGGACAATATAGAATACGCAAGAAAATCACTAAATGTCCACATAAGGGATTCTCACAACTAGAAGTTTTCTTGTTTAGAGATATCGTATGAGGGAGCACTAACCATCTACAACTAATTCAATGTGGTTATTAGAGGTTGTAGAAATACATCTTTATCCTTAGTATTTTTGGGCACTGTAAAATACACTGAGGAACATGAGTTGTTCTTTTATACACATCCAAGGATGAAGATTATATGGTGTAACTATAATAGGCCACGAAGAATACTGTGCACCAAAGTTTCCAAGTAGTTGAAAACCATCTATACAAAGGTCCAATCTCACATTTCGAGTTCTGAATGTAAAATTTGGATGAATTAAACTGAAATATTTGACTTATGAGTCGGATGGCTGGCGCATAAAACCATCTTCAACTACGTGTTCAACATGCCACCTCATGTCTTTTGAAGTCGCCAGAGATGCATACAAACCTTTGAAAATTGGGAGTTAATAGAAAGTAGTACATCTTCTTGTATGGGACGCGAGCCTTCCGTCGTTTTGCATAATTGTGAGAAATGAGTTTAAACCGAGGTTCATTAAAAACTTGTAATTGGTTAGCTCGAAATTGCCTCTCTTGTAGATCATACATTTATTCTTGTAGCAATCTATTTTTTCGACTAGTAAGCCCATACCCCTTAGTAACTTCTTACTGTTATTGAAGTTATCATATATGATATTGTGTTTTGGTATAATCTCTTTGATTAATTTAGTTACTTGATTATATGATTTTTGAGACGTGTAATTCTCTGACTACAAATTCATGAGATGGGAAGCTAGAGACAACTGAGTATGTCCTTCACACCAAGGATACAAATGTTGATTTCTAAATTTTAACATATCATAAAATTTTTGGGACTTGGGGTTCAGTGGCTCTTCCATATTGATATCCTTGTCAAAATTGGGACTCGCTACTTCTTAAACCATATTGATGTACACATTCTTCTGGAGAGATGTAAGGGAGTCCTCCAGCATGAAAATCATAATGGTGACGGGTGGTGCCTAGATGTCTTTCCTCATGGTAATGCCAGATATGGAAATTTGTTTGAATCTATACCTAACTAGGTGATACTTGATCTTGTTGATGTCGAGAAACCTACGATTCCTACATCTATTATGATTATAAGGACACTTCAACATCTCCATCCTTGTGTGTGAAATGTGCTTGTGCAAATTCAGTAAAACTCTCGACCATATTTATGAATTATTGGATAGCAATTCGTTGACCGCTCATTTGTACATCCAACTACGAACAAAACTCATTTTATCATGATTGTTATTTAAGTAATTAAATTATTGATAAATTAGTAATATGGGCGTGTATATATACATAACGATTGAATTATAGGTAAGGGGCATTTCCTAATCAAGAATGTGACATTCAATGATAAGACATCTTAGTATGTGAATAAGAATTATCTCCCCTTAATTCTCTGAGTACATATATATTCCAGTGCACCCGAGAACAAAAGAGAGTTACTAAAGCTGAAATTTACAAATCAACAAAACACATACACAAAAGATAGCCATATTACAATCACGTTCTCAAAATGTCCAAATAAGTGGACATTTTAGGATTTAGTATCAAATTCTCTATTTGATACTAAATCTCAAACGGTCTAAGGTATTTTAGAGACATGCAAAGAAAAGAGAAAATAAAATTTTAAATCCGTTATTGAAGGGACAAAACCTCTTGATTGGCACCGTACACCACGTCATCAACTTCCAACATCACCATATACCACACCAACAACCAATCAAAAATTAAAAAATAATAATTTTTAAAATCTATTATTGGAGGGAAAGAACATATGGGTTGGCGCAGTACAACACGTCATCAACCCCCAACGTCACCATATATCACACTAACAACCAGTCAACACAACTGAATAATATATTTTTTTAATCTTATAATCCATTATTGGAGGGACGAAACCTCCCGAACAGCGTTGTATACCACGTCATCATATACCCCACCAAATCAACACATTTAAAAAAATAATTTAATAATTTTTTTAGATTTGTTATTGGAGGGACAAAACCTCTCGGCTAGTACCTATATCACATCATCAACCCCTGAAGTCAACCAATCAACACATTTGAAAACCAATATCAACAAATTATAACACCACAATATTTTTCCTGTAATGGTGGTGTTTTTATCGTGTTTTTAATTAGGGTCTTATGTTATTTTTAGTAGTTTTGAGCCAAGTTTTGTTAGGTTATTCGTTTATTTTCTCTTTTTGTTGTTTTTCGTGTTTCTTTTTGATTTTATACTTAATTTGGTTAAATGGGTTCAATTAATTTGAGGTTTGGTGTAATTCTTGGGTTTTTATGTTCAAAATTTTTATTTCATAGGTGGCTCAATTATTTGAATTCAAGCCAAGGCATTGAGGCTCAAAACTCAAGCCAAGCCATTCCAAAATTTATGTCAAGAGCAAGCTCCTAAATGGCCAAACATTCTAGAATGAAACCAAGCCTTGGCATGGCAAGCCAAGACTCACACCAAGCCTTGATGCACGCCAAGGTATGCCAACATCCATGCTAGGTAACCTGTGAGCGAAGCCCCGCGTGCAGCGCCCGCAACCCCAGCTCGCAGCTCCTGCAATGCCCGCCCGCACGCGCCCATGCCTATCGAGCGCTGCTGATGCCTTCTCGCCAACCCTCGCACCAACGTCCATGCCAACCTCAGCGCTAGCATCCGCGCCAACCGCAGTGCCAGCATCCGAGCCAACCACAACGCCTACCCACACGCCAACGCCAACGCCGCGCCAACCTTTGCCAGCGCCCGCACCAACCTTTGACAGTGCACGCCATGCCAGCCACGCTCGTTGACGCCTGCCGAGGCCTGCGCCCCACACTCAGCCACGCCTGCGCGCCACACTCGGTCATGCCTGTGCATCCCAGCTGACAGCGCCCAAGAGCCCGCGTGCATCCCTGTCGAGACTGCCGAGCCATGCCCGGCCATGTCCGCCCAGCGCCGCCCATCTCGCCAAACACCCGAGCCACCTCAAACCAAATCATGCCAAACATCGAGCCAAGTGCATATCAAGGCCATTTTGGGTCAAACTTGGTCAAACTTGGGAAATATAAGCATTTAAGGCTTATTTGACCCATTTACCCCTAATTTAACCTACTATAAATAGATAGATTTCTCAGTAGCTAAGAAAAAACTCTCCTCCCAACTCTTAGATGGGTTTGGGATTTATTTTCTCTCTCTTATTTTTTGATTTACTTTCTCTCTCTAGTTCTTAGATTTAATTTCAAGCTTTTTCTTGGGTTTGTAAGCTCAAGAAGAATTCAAGTCATCACTTGGATTTTATTTTGGATTGCAATTGCATTCAAGTTTTTTATTCCTTTCCTTAATTAAAGTAAGTTTTTTATTATTTTTTTCCTTGTTCTTCAATTTCAAGCTTGTTCTTTAATTTTTGCATTTTGCCTTAACTCTTAAGATTTATTGTTATATTTTGTGATTTGGCTATTAAATCTAGGTGAGTGACACACCAAGATCATAGATTGGGACCTTCATCATTTTTATTTCAAGTATTTCATATGCTTTATTTTGGTTTTTGTTTTCATGCATGGTTTTATGTTAAATCCTAGATCTACTCTTCGTTTCTTGTTATTTTTCGTAAAGATTTAAACTTTCACGTCAACTTTTTTTGCTCTTTCTATTGGTGCTTTAAATTTTCATTATTTCGCTATATGTAGAATTTTATGATCATGCATTCATAGTTGAACCCTAGATTTTCATGCTTGTACCTTGTGGTTTCCTTGATTTTTATTGCTTATTTCAATTATTGCTTGCAATTCCAATACGGCACACGCACGAGGCATCTAAAATACTAGCATTCACATTCCGTAGTTAGTCATAGTCTTAGTTTATTTTCATATTTCATCATAGTTCCTCATTTATTTTCGTTATTTCCATTTATTTAGTTTTCCATTTACTTTCCTAAGTTAAAAACTCATTGATCTCTACAATTGATCGAATTCCGATAATACCAAGCCATGTGCCCCTTATACATTCATCACAACAAAAGATATACAAAAAAAAATTGAGCCGTTGCGACTCGGCTTGGTTAAGGTTTTCGATTTGCTTGTAGTTTCTTTGTGTTTCTAGCTTTCTTTTGTATTTGACTTTTTTTTTGTTTGAGAGTTTGCAAGTCAATTCCCACATGAGCCTATCCCAAGTGAACACATACAGTTCCAATCCTTAAGACAATGGGGATTACATTCCTAACATGGGAGGGCATGGTGCAAACCATGTTAGGAATGGGATGAATAGTTTCGGTTTGGGCAAGGTTAGAGGGCATGGTGCAAACCATGTTGCCAATGGTATTCAAAGCAATGGTCAACCCAACATGGGAGGGCATGGTGTAAACCATTTCGTTATAGTGGCTTCATAGGCATGGATGTCAATATGGTGGTTATGATGCTCCCAATCAATTCCAGAATATGTATAATGGAGGCTTTGTTAGTCCGAATGGGAACGTTGGTGGCCAATTTCCGAATCCCGGTCCGTATGGCGGTTATGGTGTTCCCTATCATTGTTCGGATATGTATAATGGTGGCTTTGGGAGTCCGAATGGGAATGTGGGTGGGAAAAATCCGAATCCTGGCCCGTCCTCATACTTACAATTTCAGTCATGCCCCGATTGGTGCTGACAATAATACTCAAACTCCCGATCTGTATGAGTTATTTGGAGGTGGGAGCCCCAATGCCCGAAATTCCCCCGTCCTCATTATGAGCGATGTTAAAAAACCTTTTTCGGGGGCGTTTATTCCATCTTACGTATCCCTTCCTCCCGAGCGAGTAATGTATTCTAGTGCCAATGAAATGAGTAAAGATCCTTCCTCTAGGTAACATGAGTTGGCAAAGAGAATAGCGGTTATGGAGGCTCGAATTGCTAAGTTATCTTACCCAAAACCGGATACTCCGTGTGCATCGTGTGGAATGTTTGGACATAATACCACATCTTGTCCTTCAAATCCCTTATTCAATATGCTGATGCCTCATTCGGAGAAAGTGTATGGGGGTCATGGGTATCAAACGGAACCCGGTTGTGCTACTCATAATCCTCCTTATCATCCTAGCACCCACATGCATCCGAATTTTAGTTATGCCAATTCAATTGCGGGTGTCACTTATCATGTGGGTCCATCTTGTCCACTTATATCGATGATTGCTCCTACTCCACCTTCCGATCCGAATCTCTTAGTCATTATGCACTCTTTTCCCTTGACGTCGGCCTCGTTCGATGCTAAGTTCAACGCTCTTGAGGCTACAACCAACGGGTTAAACACTAACATGGGGCAACTAGAAAGCAATGGCAATATGCTAACTCAAGTTAATGAGAACCAAAAATTGCCAAGCCAACCTTCACATACTCATGCGGTCACGACCCTTCGATGCAGCGGGGTGGTTGATGATAAAGTTCTCCCACCGCCCGAAGAGGTGGTGGTTTCTATTCTGAATGTTCTTTGTCCTCCCGATTCCACCCCCATGGGTCCCACATTGGCAAAGGAACTTCCCGATGTGGTCGATAATAAAGTTTCATCGTCGTCCTAGGAGGAGGTGATTTCTATCTCGAGTATTTTTACTCTTCCTTATTCTATTCTCGTGGGTCCCACCTTGGAAAAGGAACTTCCCGATGGCCTACACAAGTCTTCGAACCCATACAAGGAACCAACCTTTAAAGCCCCTATGCCCTATCTATCGCACATATCTTATGAGGATTGTTGACATATAGACGCTATCCAAGAGTTGGTCGAGTGAGTGTTTATGGAGGGAAAGAGCATCGAGCAAGAGTTTGAAATGGGGACTTATGTTAAATTTTATGGTGAGGGTAATCAGACCCTTGTTCTTAACGATGAGTCAATTTTGTTTCAATGTGCCTATGGTTTGTGAGAGAAGGATTGTTTATGTGTCGTTGAGGACAACGATGAAATTTTAGAGGGGGAGGTGGAGATTATTGATGATAAGAGTGAAAATCTTGAAGATTATCTTGAGGGGATCATTGAGTTATTCGAATTAACCCCCAATGAGGTCGAGAGGAGGCACAAGCACAAGCACAAGCACAAGCCTAAGCCTCCTCCATCTCACCTCAAGTATGTCTATTCGGAGGAAGAGGAGAGCAAACCGATTATTGTCTTTTTCAATTCAAATCGAGATAAAGAGAGTGGTCTATTGAAGTGCTTAAAGTTCATAAGGGTTCTATTGGTTGGAGTCTTAGGGATATTATGGGAATTAACCCTTCAGCTTGCATGTATAAGATCAATTTGGAGGATGACGCCAAACCTTCTCGAGAATTCCAAAGGCGTTTGAATCTAAATCTTAAGGAGATAGTGAAGGACGAGATATTGAAGTGGTTGGAGGAAAGCTTGGTTTTCAAAATTGCCAATAATGAGTGGGTGAGTCCCGTTCACATGGTACCAAGAAAGAGTAGCATAACCGTCGTTGAGAACAAAAAATGAGCGTTATTGGCCACGAGGGCTACAACGAGAGGGAGGATGCATATCGATTTTAGAAAATTAAATGCGGCCACCAATAAAGATCATTTCCCTCCCCCGATTATCGATCAAATGTTGGACAAGCTAACCGGCCATTTTCCTGTTGGTTCTTGGATGAGTCGTCGGGTCACTTTAAAACCAATATTCAACCTGAAGATCTACCCAAGATGATTTTTACTTGACCTTTTGAAACGTTTGCTTTTCGATGAATGCTATTTGGGCTATGAAATGCCCCGAAAACATTTCAAAGATTGGACCCTCCCGATAAGGAAATTATGGCTTCAATGGATCGTCGCAATTGCCTCTTCCCACACTCGGCCATGCCTGCGCATCCCTGCCGACAGCGCCCAACAGCCCGCGCGCATCCCTGCCGAGACTGCCGAGCCATGCCCGGCCATGTCCGCCCAGCGCCGCCCATCTCGTCTAACACCCAAGCCACCTCGATCCAAATCATGCCAAACATCGAGCCAAGTGTATATCAAGGCCATTTTGGGTCAAACTTGGTCAAACATGGGAAATATAGGCTTTTAAGTATAATTCTACCCATTTACCCCTAATTTAACCTAGTATAAATAAATAGATTTCTCAGTAGCTATGAAAAAACTCTCCTCCCAACTCTTAGATGGGTTTGAGATTTACTTTCTCTATATTATTTTTAGATTTACTTTCTCTCTCTAGTTCTTAGATTTAATTTCAATCTTTTCCTTGGGTTTGTAAGCTCAAGAAAAATTCAAGTCATCACTTGGATTTTATTTTGGATCAAATGCATTCAAGTTTTTTTATCCTTTACTTAATTCAATTAAGTTTTTCATTATTTTCTTCCTTGTTCTTCAATTTCAAGCTTGTTCTTTAATTTTTGCATTTTGCCTTAACTCTTAAGATTTATTGTTATATTTTATGATTTGGCTATTAAATCTAGGTGAGTGACACACCAAGATCATAGATTGGGACCTTCATCATTTTTATTTCAAGTATTTCATATGCTTTGTTTCTCGTTATTTTTCATAAAGATTTAAACTTTCACGTCAACTTTTATTGCTCTTTCTATTGGTGCTTTAAATTTTCATTATTTTGCTATATGTAGAATTTTATGATCATGCATGCATAGTTGAACCCTAGGTTTTCATGCTTGTACCTTGTGGTTTCCTTGATTTTTATTGCTTATTTCAATTATTGCATGCAATTCCAATACGGCACACGCACGAGGCATCTAAAATACTAGCATTCACATTCCGTAGTTAGTCATAGTCTTAGTTTATTTTCATAGTTCATCACAATTCCTCATTTATTCTCGTTATTTCCATTTATTTAGTTTTCCATTTACTTTTCTAAGTTAAAAACTCATTGATCTCTACAATTGTTCGAATTCTGATAATACCAAGCCATGTACACCTTATATATTCATCACAACTAAAAATATTCAAAACAAAATAGAGCCGTTGCGACTCGGCTTGGTTAAGGTTTTTGATTTGCTTGTAGTTTCTGTATTTCTAGCTTTATTTTGTATTTGACGTTTGTTTTGTTTGAGAGTTTGCAAGTAAATTTCCACATGAGCCTACCCTCAAGTGAACGCACACATTTCAATTCCTTAACACAATGGGGATTACATTCCTAACATGAGAGGGCATGGTGCAAACCATGTTGGGGATTGGATGAATAGTTTTGGTTTTGGTAAGGTGGCAGGGCATGGTGCAAACCATGTTGCCAATGGTGTTCAAGGCAATGGTCAACCCAATATGGGAGGACATTGTGTAAACCATGTTGGGTATAGTGGCTTCATGGGCATGAATGTCTATATGGTGGTTATGATGCTCCCAATCAATTCCAGAATATGTATAATGGAGGCTTCGTTAGTCCGAATGGGAATGTTGGGGGCCAATTTCTGAATCCCAGTCCGTATGGCGGTTATGGTGTTCCCTATCATTGTCCGGATATGTATAATGGTGGCTTTGGGAGTCCGAATGGGAATGTGGGTGGGCAAAATCCAAATCCTAGCCCGTATGGAGGTCCTCATACTTACAATTTCAATCATACCCCGATCGGTGCCGATAATAATACTCAAACTCCCGATCCGTATGAGTTGTTTGGAAGTGGGAGCCCCAATGCCAAAAATGCCCCCGTCTTCATTAAGAGGGAGGTTAACAAACTTTTTTTGGGGGCGTTTATTCCATATTGCGTATCCCTTCCTCCCGAGCGAGCCATGTATTCTTGTTCCAATGAAATGTGTGAAGCTCCTTCCTCCAGGGAACTTGAGTTGGCGAAGAGAATAGCGATTATGGAGGCTCGAATTGCTAAGTTATCTAACCCAAAACCGGATCCTCCGTTTGCATCGTGTGGAATGTTTGGTCATAATACCACGTCTTGTCCTTCAAATCCCTTGTTCAATATGCCGATGCCTCATTCAGAGGAAGTTTATGGGGGTCATGGGTATCAAACGCAACCCGGTTGTGCTAGATCATCTTTTGCTCACCCACCGACTCATAATCCTCCTTATCATCCTAGCACCCACATGCATCATACTTTTAGTTATGCCAATACAATGCGGGTGTCACTCCTCACGTGGGTCCATCTCGTCCACTTATATTGGTAATTGATCCTACTCCACCTTCCGATCCGAATCTCTTAGTCATTATGCACTCTTTTCCCGTGAAGTCGGCCTCGTTCGATGCTAAGTTCAATGCTCTTGAGTCTACGACCAACGAGGTAAATACTAACATGGGGCTACTAGCAAGCAATGGCAATACGCTAACTCAAGCTAATGAGAACGAAAAATTTCCAAGCCAACCTTCACATACTCATGCGGTCACGACCCTTCGAAGTGTCGGCGTGGTTGATGATAAAGTTCTTCCGCCGCCCGAAGAGGTGGTGGTTTCTATTCCGAATGTTCTTAGTCCTCCCGATTCCACTCCCGTGGGTCCCTCGTTGGCAAAGGAACTTCACGATGTGGTAGATAATAAAGTTTCCCCACCGTCCGAGGAGGAGGTGATTTCTATCTCGAGTGTTTTTACTCTTCCCGATTCTGCTTCTGTGGGTCCCATCTTGGCAAAGGAACTTCCCGATGGCCTACACATGTCTTCGATCCCATACAAGGAACCAACCTCTAAAGCCCCTATGCCTTATCCATCGCACATATCTTATGAGGATTGATCACATATGGACGTGATACAAGAGTTGGTCGAATGAGTTTTTATGGAGGGAAAGAGCATTGAGGAAGAGTTTGAAACGGGGACTAGTGTTAAAGGTTATGGTGAGGGTAATCAGACCCTTGTTCTTAACGATGAGTCAATTTTTCTTCAATGTCCCTATGGTTTGTGAGAGAAGGATTGTTTATGTGTCGTTGAGGACAACGATAAAATTTTAGAGGGGGAGTTGGAGATTATTGATGATAAGAGTGAAAAGCTTGAAGATTATCTTGAGGGGATCATTGAGTTATCCGAATTATCCCCCAATGAGCTCGAGAGGAGGTACAAACACAAGCCTAAGCCTCCTCCATCTCACCTCAAGTATGTCTATTCGGAGAAAGAGGAGAGCAAACCGATTATTGTCTTTTCCAATTTAAATCGAGAAGAAGAGGAGTGGTCTATTGAAGTTCTTAAAGTTCATAAGGGTGCTATTGGTTAGAGTCTTAGGGATATTACGGGAATTAGCCCTTCAACTTGCATACATAAGATCAATTTAAGGATAACGCCAAACCTTCTCATGAATTCCAAAGGAGTTTGAGTCAAAATCTTAAGGAGATAGTGAAGGACGAGATATTGAAGTGGTTGGAGGAAAGCTTGGTTTTCAAAATTGCCAATAGTGAGTGGGTGAGTCCCATTCACATGGTACCAAGGAAGAGTGGCATAACCGTCATTGAGAACCAAAAAGGAGAGTTATTGGCCACGAGGGCTACAACGGGATGGAGGATGCATATCGATTTTAGAAAATTAAATGCGGCCACCAAGAAAGATCATTTCCCTCCCCCGGTTATCGACCAGATGTTGGACAAGCTAGCCGACCATTATTCCTGTTGGTTCTTGGATGAGTTATCGGGTCACTTTAAAACCAAAATTCCACCGGAAGATCTACCCAAGATGATTTTTACTTGCCCGTTTGCAATGTTTGCTATTCGATGAATGCTATTTGGGCTATGCAATGCCCCGAAAACATTTCTAAGACTAGACCCTCCCGATAAGGAAATTATGGCTTTAATGGATCGTCGCGGTCGCCTCTTCGAACCATGATCAAGAAGGGGGTTCGTCAAGCTAATGACGTAAAACAAGATCTTCCTGGGAGGCAACCCATTTTCTTTTTATTTATTTTTTTATTTTTACATTTCTTTCTTTCTTATTATAAAAAATTCCAAAAACATTAAAAAATTAAAAAATTAAAAAAATTTGTTGTCTTTTGGTTCTTTCTAGACCTTGGTTTTGTTTTGTTTTAATTCATGTGCATATTTTCTCGTGTTGGTCGGATGCCTCAATCGTATGCATTCAATGAAAATTCAAGCAAAATCAAAAATTAAGCAAGATAAAGCAATGTTTCACCAAGTACAAGCTTGCAAGCACAAGGTACAACAATGCATAAAAACTCAAATAATGCAAATAAGCAAAAGTTGAAAGCATGAGTGGATAAAGCAATGAAGATAGACGGAGAATTTTAAAACTTTATGAAAAATAACAAGCAACAAAGAGTAGATCTAGGATTTAAGCATGAAACAAGGCATGAAAATAAGATTTAAAATAAAGCATGTGTAAAACTCAAAATCAAGTCGATCCAAGACCCGATCTATGATCTAGATGTGTCACTCATCTAGATTCCATAGCCAATTCTTAAGATCAAGCAATAAATCAAGGTGCTAAGGAAAAAAGCATAACATGAAGAACAAGCATGTAAATGAAGAACAAAGCATGGAAATAAAGCATAAAATATGGAATTGAAAGGAAACTTACTTGAATTAAGAAATGAAATAAAGTTTGAACGTAATTGCAATCAAAAGTAATAATCCAAAGGAGTATTTGGATTCTTCTTAGGCTTACAAACCCAAGGGAGTGCTTGAAATTAAATCTAAATTTAGGAAACGAAATTACAATTAAGCTTGAAATAAAATTAAAACCGAAGAGAGGAAATTATCCAAGAGCTTTAGAGTAAATTTAATCCCAAACCCAATCTTGGATTGGAAGAAGAGTGGTGGTCTACAAAAACTAGAGTTGTATTCTATTTATACTAGTTCTAATTGGGTTTAAATGGAGTTAAATGGGCTAAATTGGGCTTTTTGGACATTTTGACTCAAGGTGGCTCGACCATGGCTCAAGGTGGCTCGGTCTTGGCTCAAGGTGGCTCGGTCTGGGTGAGGCTAGGTGTGCTGGGGCGTCCTTGGGCTGAGCTGGGGTGTGACTGGAGGCCTGGGCACGATTGTGGGCAAAGGCGGGCATTGAAACAGGCACAGAAGTGGGCACGGTGGTGGGGCGGTGCCTACCTTGGCGCCTGGGTGCTGTTAGAAGAGTTTTAGTGGTGTTAAAATGAATTCAACGAGTTCATGGCTCGGTTTTATCAGAGATCGATTCAATTGAGGAATCTATGTGTTTCAAGCTTTGAAAAATAAGAGGAAAATGAAAATAACGAAATTAAACTAACTAAGCTACACTAGGAATTGAAAGTGCAAGTTGGTCGGATGCCTCGGTCGTATGCCTTAATTGAAAATGCTAAGCGATAATGAAAATAAGCACGAAAATGCAATGTTTCACCATGTACAAGCATGCAAGCACAAGGTACAACTATGCATAAAATCCTAAATAAAACAAATTAACAAAAATTGAAAGCATGGATGTAAAGAACAATGGAAATTAGCTAGAAAGTTTGAAACTTTAAGAAAAATAACAAGAAATAAAGCCTAGATCTAGGATTAAGCATGAAACAAAGCATCAAAATAAAAATCAAAATAAAGCATAGGAAAAACTCAAAGCCATGATGATCCAAGACCCGATCTATGATCTAGATGTGTCACTCATCTAGATTTCATAGCCAAGTCATAAGTTTCATCATGAATTCAAGGTGCTATGACAAAAAGCATAAAATGAAGAAAATGCATGAAACATGAAGAACAAACATGGAATTAAAGCATAAAACATAAAATTGAAAGGAAACTTACTTGAATTAAAGGAAAGAGTAGCAAGCTTGAATTAAATTGCATCAAAAGTAACAATCCAAAGGAGTATTTGGATTCTTCTTAGGCTTACAAACCCAAGGAGGTGCTTGAAATTAAATCTAATCTATGAAAAAGAAATTACATAAAAGTTTGAAATTGAATCTAAAACCTAAGAGAGGGAATTTGAATCTAAGATCTTGGAGAGAGAGTTTTTTTTAATCCCAAACGCATGCTTGGGTTGGGAGAAAATGAGAGGTCTATTTTACAAAATGAAAGAAGTCTCCTCTTTATATTACATTTAATTGGGTTTAAATGGGCCAAAATAGCCTTAGAGGCTTAAAATTCTCGGGTTTGACCAAGTTTGACCCGGAGGCACCTTCCTGGACCCTTGGCTAGCTTTTTGGCACATTTTGGCTCGAGATGGCTCGACCATGGCTCGATGTGGCTCGGCCATGGCCGAGCCTGGGCGCTGCTGGGCGCAGGTGGCCGGCAGGCTGCGCGCTGGGCCTGTGTGTAAGGGGCGTGAGGCTGGGCGAGTGTTGGCGTGAGTCCTGGCAAGCGCCTGGCGAGTGGGTTGGCGAGCGCCTGGGCGAGGAGTGTGGCAAGCACCGGGCGCTTCGCGCAGTTTGCGGCAGGTCTCGGCAGGTGCTGTCGCGGTGTGAGCGGGCCTGCCAGGCGCTGCTCGGACACTGGGTAACCCAGTGTGAGCAGGGCGACCCAGTGTGGGCAGTTTGGCGTGAATTTTGGCAAGAATCTTGGCAAACGCCGAGGTCTGGCGCCTACTTTGGCGAGTTGTGGTGCGGGTTGACTAGTATTCCAGAATGTTTGAGCATTTTTTGAGCCTCTTTTGGCTTGGAGTTTGGCTTGCCTTGGCTTGTACTTTTAGCCTTCAATGCTTTTACCTATAAAAATAGGAATTTTAAACATAAAAACTCAAAATTGCACCAAACCTCCAATTAATTAAAGCCATTTAACCCAATTAAATGTAAAATTAACAAGAAACACAAAAAAGAATAAAACAAGAAAAACAACCTAAAAGCCTAACGAAAAACGACTCAAAACTACTAAAATCAATATAAAGATCTATCTAAAAACACAAATAAAAACACAACAATTACATGCAAAACAGGTGTCGGGCACGATTCTGGGCACAGGGCTGGCGTGCCTTCTTGGGTGCCTAGGGTGCCGGGCACGATTCTGAGCACGCCCGTTCTCTCATTCCATAATGTTTTGCTCCTTTGGATCTTGCTCTTGGCACCAACATGGGCATGCAAATAGGCAAGGTTAGGCTTGGATTCTTGGCCTCCATGCCTTAGCTTGATTTTAAAATCATTAAGACACCTATTAAAAGAGAATTTTAATTATTAAAACTCAAGAATTACGCCAAACCTCAAGGTAATTGAGTCAATTAACCCATCAAAAATATAAAATTAACAAGTCAAGTGAAAAACAACAAAACAAGAAATACCACATAAAAATTTAATAAAATTCTATTAAAAACTACTAAAATCAACATAAAACTCTAACTAAAAATACTAGGAAAAACAAAACAATTACATGCAAAACAACTATCCCACACTTATCGGTTTGTTAGGCCTCGAACAACGAAAAGACTCGAGAGTGTACATGCAATGAACATTATGTAAGAAGAAAAATCCTTGTGCTTATCCTTATTAATATGATGAAAGTATCAACATAGACTCGCTTTCGTCAAGCATTGCTCGTATTACTCTTTCTCAAATGCAAGCCAAATCGTTGACTACCTCACAAAAGGAGTTTTCGAGGGTGTTCGCTCAATCCGCTCAAGTGTTTGATATGGGACGTGTATACGCTCAAGTCAGACAATGCATGCACCTCGTCAAGATCTCATAAATCGGACGCTCAAAATTGCTCATAGTACATGACCAAACAAGAATCGAAAGAGGTCTTTATTTTGGGTTGTAATGTTGGCTCTTTGGTAAGGTATGGAACATTTGGATATAGTGGCTAACACATGATCAAACGTGATTAATAACACACAAAATTCTAATTTCTAAAATTCAAAGCTTATGATTGCTTCACCTTTCTCGATTTACCACACTTTCATTCGAAACACTTTCGTACTTTCACAAGCTTTTCCGACTTTATTTTCACAACACTTAGAAGATTTTTGAATTGGCTTCTTTTTTACTAGACTTAGACTTTAAATTAGGCTTTTGACTTGAACGCACGCTTTATCACTTTTTGTGATATGTGTTGGAGTATTATTCTTCTTTTTTTTTTGTATAAGCAACTCAAAACCCGAAACCCAAAATCGATTTCCTTCACATTTCTCGTCAACTAACAACATACTCTCTCACCTCATAATATATGAAGATATAGGAGCTAAAATCGAGCTCGGCTAACAAGAAACAGGACATCACGAGTTGACATACTTGAGGTGAGATGGAGGAGGCTTAGGTATATGGATATGGCCGGAACAAGGGTGATATATGTTCCTCAAGGTCATTTTCGAATTCAATCATGTACGAGCAAAATCAAACCTCCTCAATGATATTTCCATAAAAATGCAAGCAAGCCAATAAATCACACACGGCTACTCACTAGTTTGCACCGAATTTGGGAGCAAAATCCAAAGGGTTTTTAGAGCGTTGCCATATTTTCACGAGTAAAATGTCGATTATGTATATATATAGGCGGTTTTGGACGAAGCACAAAAATTCAACTCCTTACACAAGAGAATATATACATGCAAAAACCCAACAAGTAAACTATTCAAACTTCCAAGCACATGGAGTTGTTCAACAATGTAATAAAGACACAAATGACACAATATTCGACTCAACCATATAAATGCGCAAATAGTAAGCGTCACTTCGCCAAGAATGCGCCACTTCACCAAGGCTCGAGTTAAGAACAACAAATCATGCTTGACAAAAACCGGGACCCTAACCACCAACCCACCCCACACTTAAACCATGCATTACCCGCATTTTAATGAAAACCAAGTAAAAGGAGGGGGAATAGAAACTTCCTTAACCGAGCGAGTTTTGGTCAAGCTCGGTGGGGTCCACCTAGGCATCTAAGCAATCCAAGCAAAAATTGAGCATGGTTAGTATCTCCCGGCTTCATGAACGCTACTCACTTATCCAATCGCCCAAGGTTGAAGTCGAAAAACAGCACACTATACAAGAAAGTCACACGAAATCTTAAAAAAAAACTCAAGAAAATATGTACACGAATCTCAACTTAATATTTTTTTTTGTTTTTTAATTTTTCAAATGTTTTTGGATTTTCATTTTAAGAAGAAAGGTAGAAGATAAAATAAATAAACGAGAAGAACTTGGGTTGCCTCCCAAGAAGCACTTGTTTTACGTCATTAGCTCGACGTACTCCCTTTTTGATCAAGGTGGAAAGATCACGGGAGGGTCCATCAAAACAATCTCCTCCTTGTCGGGATGATCCACTCTTTTGAAAATCCTTGGCGCATTGCATATCTCAAATAAGATCCGCCAAAAAGCAAACGTTCCAAGCAGACAATCGACACTCGTCTCGGCTAAGTCCTCGGGTGGGATGGTGGTTTTGAAGTGCCCCGACGACTCATCGAAAAAGCAAAAGGAGTAATGGCCGGCTAGCTTGTTCAACCTTTTATCGAAAAATGGCGGAGGGAAATGATCTCTCTAGGTAGACACATCGATCAATGCCCTCCAACCCGTTGAAGCCCTCTTGGCCAACAACCCTCTTTTTTCATCCTCAAAAATGGACATGCCGCTCGTCTTGGGCACCAAGTCAATGGGCTTCACCCACTCACTTTTGGACATCACGAACATCAAGCCCTCCAATAACAACCTCCACATCCTGGCTCTCACCATATCTTCAAGACTCGAATTCAAAGAACTAACTCCCTCAACCACTCCCGGTATCCAATCAATAGCACCCTTAAGAATTGTAAACCCTTCAACCATCCACTCCTCCTTCTCCTCTCAATGCGGATTTGTAAGGGTAGTAATTGACTTTCTCCCCTCTTCCTCCTCAAGATAATCGTCAATGTTTCCAAGCTTATCATCAATAACCCCCAACTCCCCCTCTAAAAAGTTGTCGTTTCCCTCAACGACACATCGAGAATCATCTCCACACAAATCGGGGTCACATAAAGTTATAACGGATTTATCATGTAGAACAAGGGGCTCATCTTCACAACATTCTTCAATATCGACGTTCGGGCCAACCACCTCCTCATTGGTCATTTCCTCCATATAAGTTCGCTCGACTATACCTTTGATCGTGTCTATATATATCCGATCGATAATAGAATTTTTTTGAAAGAGAAAGCAAAGTGAGGTCCACAGGGGTGGAATCAAGAGGAGTAAGAACACTCGGAAATGAAAACATCTCCTCCTCTGACGGCGAGATGACCTTATTATCAAATACCCCACACTTATCGAGCATAGTATCGAGTGAGTCCGACGCTACGGGAAAATATTGCATAGCGAGCATGAGGGTCGGATCGGAGGGTGGGTAGGATCATTCACCGAGATAAGTCGGCCCACGTGAGAAGTAACAAGAGGATTATTAGTTGGCGGTGGAGCAAAAGAAGGCATAGCACAAGCGGGTCCCACTTGATATCCATGACCCCCATACACATCCTCCAAACAAGGCATCGAAAAGTTGAACGAGGGAAGGGAAAGGCAAGACTCGGTATCATGACCACATGTTCCACACCATGCACATGCCACAAAAGGTCTGTTAACATCCCTCATAGTGCGGATGGGGGGGCCACTTTCTATATTGGATCTCGGACCTCCAAACAACTCATAAGCATCAAGATACGTCGGTGGAGAAGATTTGGGCTCGGGAGAATGAAACGTCCCCAAAAAGGGTCTGTTAAAATCTCCCATAGTGCGGACGGGGGGTGCATCGGAGCTCAAACCTCCAAAGTACGCATAAGCATCGATATCTTGGGCATTAGTGGTGGCATAAATCGGGGCTTGATTTGAATTCAGAAGATAAGAATCGCTATACGAGACGGGACTCGAATATCAACCACTCACATGTCCACTCAGAGTCATATTCGGTATAGGAGTGAAATTGTAACCGGGTAGGGCTCCATATGGGCTGGGATTTGGGCTCAGCATATTCAGATAATTTTGTGGAGCGCCATAGCCATACGAGCCGGAAGTCGGGGCTTGCACGTTTGGATAGGAATATGGAGCTTGCATGTTCGAATAGGAATTTGGAGCTCCATAATCACCTAAGGAACCATTCACGCCCGAGAAACTATCAAACCCGACATGGTTTGCACCATGCCCTCCCATGCCGGGTTGCCCATAACCAAAACTACCATTGGAAATGTTGTTTGCCCCATGCCCTCCCACGTTGCCAAGGCCATTATACATCATTCCATTCCCGACATGGTTTGACCCATGCCCTCCCATGCCAGGAATATGTCCACCAAAGCTAGAATTACCTAACATACTTAACAGAAATGTCAATTAACAAAGCAAGCTAAAAACACAATGAAACTATAACCAAATCGAAAGCCTTAACCAAGCCGAATCGCAACGGCGCCATTTTGTAGTTATGGGTTTTAGTTCCCCGACAACGGTGCCATTTTATAGTGTAGTTTTTTGTGGTTTTGGAAATTAAAGGTTCTATTGGCTTGGTGTTATCGAAAATCGATTCAATTGTAAATTTCAAGGTGTTTCAAGCTTTGAAAAGTAAAGTAAAATGAAAATGAAGCAATTAATCTAACTAATCTAAACTACACTAGAAATTGAAATCGCAAGTTGGTCGGATGCCTTCAATGAAAATGCAAGCAAAATCAAGAATTTAGCAAGAACAAGCAATGTTTCACCAAGTACAAGCATGCAAGCACAGGGTACAACAATGCATAAAAACTCAAATAATGCAAATAAGCAAAAATTAATAACATGAATGGATGAAGCAATGAAAATAGACGGTAAAGTTTAAGATTTTTTGAAAAATAACAAGCAACAAAGAGTAGATCTAGGATTTAAGCATGAAACAAGGCATGAAAATAAGATTTAAAATAAAGCATGTGTAAAACTCAAAATCAAGACGATCCAAGACCCAATCTATTATTTAGACGTGTCACTCATCTAGATTCCATTCTTAAGATCTAACATGAATTCAAGGTGCTAAGACAAAAAGCATAAAAATGAAGAAAATGCATGAAACATATGAAATTGCGTGAAATTAAACGATCTAGGCCTCGACCTATTATCTAGACGTGTCACTCATCTAGATTTCATGGACGATTCATAAGATCAAGCAATAAATTAAAGAGCTAAGGCAAAAAGCATAAACAAATGAATAACAAGCATGAGAGCTCAGATTCAGGCCTGGTGCATTAAGATGAAGATAGACCAATATTTCATATTTGTCTACCACCCTCAGGCAAATGGCCAAGTCAAAGTAATCAATCTCATTCTTGTTCAAGGGATTAAGGCACGCCTAGAAAAGTCGGGAGGCAAATGGGTAGAGGAGCTCAGTTCGGTTCTATGGGCTTATAGAACCAACCCAAAAGAAAGCTCGGGAGAAACCCCATTTAGCCTAGTACATGGCATGGATGTCGTAATCCCAGCGGAAGTAAGAATGGAAACTCACCGAATAGAAGGCTTTGATGTAGATCAAAATTGAGCTGCTGATACAAGACGCGCTGGATTTGATTGAAGAAAAAAGAGAGCGAGCTGCAATAAAGATGGAGCACATGAGGGGACGAATAAGGGCAACCTACAATAAGTAACTAGTAAAGAGGCATTTCCAGATAGGGGACTTGGTCTTACACAGAGCTGACTTGGGGAAGACCAAGGGGAAGCTGGATGCTACTTGGCAAGGACCATATAAGGTCACGAAAGTTCTCGCAGGGGGGCTTATGAATTGGAGCAGACAGACGGAGTTATGGTACCACGGACATGGAATGTAACGAACTTATGAAAGTATTATGTGTAAGATTAATACATAAAGCTTATTTATATAATAGTGATTTGAATTTATCCATGTCTTATTGCAACCTGACCTGGTTGTCAGTAAAATTTTAGCCCTGATTGGCTAAGGGCGGATGCCCTAGAATTCCTGACCCGATTGTCAGTAAAAATTTGAGCCCTGATTGGCTAAGGGAGGATGTCTTAGAATCCCTAACCCGATTGTCAGTCAAAATTTTAGCCCTGATTGGCTAAGGGCGGATGCCCCAGAATTCCTGACCTGATTGTCAGTAAAAGTTTAGCTCTGATCCGCTAAGAGAGGATGCCCCAGAATTTCTGACCCGATTGTCAGTAAAAGTTTTATCCCTAAAGGCGGATGCCCCAGAATTCCTGACCCGATTATCAGTAAAAAAATTTAGCCCTGATTGGCTTTTGGCAGATGCCCCTGAAGTCCTGACCTGATCGTTAGAAAAATTTCTAGCCCTTACGGGCTAAGGGCGAATGCCCTGATTTGATTATCTGGGAAATTGTTAACTCCCGATTGGATATGGTAGTAAAACCCTTGACCTGGCCTGATTATTAATTAAGATCATGAGATCCAAAGCCTAGCCTGATCGCTAGTAAAGGACGTGAGCCTTTGCAGTTAGTAAAGGTACACATCCTAAAAACATCAAACTAAAGTATAAAGGGGTGAGCAATGGAGCCTGGTCTGGCTGAGAGAAATGCGTATTACAAGGACAATCAAGAGAAAATATTCGAAAACATAGCAAAATTTCATTAACTCAGCAGATTTGGTTACAACTACATAGGAAAAGAAAATGCTTGCGGGAATTGAAGATCACAGAAATACACCAAGCCATGTCATACAAACATCATGGATGAGATGAAGAAGCCCTCTCATCAGAAGCTAAAAATCATCGAATACGCCACAGCTCGCGCTCAGTCTCGTGAAGGTGTTGACGATACTTGTTTGCCTGTTCAGTGGCAGAGTGAGCCTCGCCAGCGACGGTGGTCAGTCGGCATACTGACTCAAGCAGATTAGCTTTTTCCTTCTAAAGCTGACAGTTGATTTGGTGGAGCTCCGTCCACTCACGCTTTTAATGGAACTTCTTTTGCCTTTTTCTCTCCAGAAGTTTGCGCAGTTGGAAAAAATTTTCACGCAGTTGGGCGTTTTCCTCGGAAAGATGAAAGTTTTCATTAAAGAAAGCAAAGTTTTTCTTTTTCAAATTATCGATCTCTTCGGAAAAATATTGTGAAGCCATAATAGAAAATATGCAAAAAAGAAAGGGATTTTATAGATAAGAAAAAATACAGAAGGTACTAGGGCTTCTTGAATTCCCGGAAACCCTATATACAAACGGACAAAACAAGGATTAATACAAAGCATTGTTCAAAGATACAGGCCATGAATTAATGAAATCAAATAACAGTTCTGAACAAAGGAAGGCCCTAAGCTCCATAATCTTCGGTGTTTAGCTCTCCCCCAACTTGTTCGGTCTCCCTGGCAACCTCTTTGAAATCTCGCTCAAATTGGGTATTGCCTTGAAGCTCGTCCAAGTTGGCAAAGGTAGGAGAGGGCACAGTCGCTGGTAAGGCCAAGGTCACTGATTTTTCAGGGGGGAGAGGAGTTCAGGAAGGTTTGACGAACGTGGGCCGCAAACTCCTGAGCCCCGAGCTGGTGGAGTTGGTCATCCTCTGCAACATATATGAAGCTTGTGGGCTCTGGAGGATCCTACAAAAGGGCGAGGCAATTGAAAGGACCAGAAGGGTTCTCGGAAGAACACTTCGCTTGGGCATCCAGGCCAAGGTGGTAGTAGACCTGGGCTTCCGGAAGGAGGATGTCGTACAGCTCCATGGAACCAAGGAAAGCTTTCCGGGTCATCTCCCTGGTCACGTGGATAACCTTTTGCCCTTCCTCCGGGTTAAGGAAGTTGGCTTGCCCCTTGGCCTCACCCTCCGCCTCGCCTTCAGCCCAGGACTCCATGGACTTCTCCTTGCCCAACTCCATTTGGATGATCTCTTCTGTCCGGGCTCTCCCCACTAATTCTTGGGACTCCTTTAGCTCGGTTTGAACCACCCTCAGCTCAATTTGAGCCGCCTTTAGCTCTGTTTGGGCCTTTTTCAGTTCGGCATTTCTCTCCTTCAGGCGAGCAACCAGCCTCTGTTCCTTCTCTTTCAAGGTCGTGTGTTCCTTGGCAAGATTGCCATTCATCAAGGAACCTTCAACTCGTGCTATCAGAATAGCCCTCTTGACTGAAGCCTAAAAAAAAGAGAAAGGAAAAGATAGGGAGTAAGATGGTGCCTGAGGAAGGATGGAAATTGAGTAAGTTAAGAACTCACCCTGGCCTCGTCTAGACAATAAGACTCGATCAGCTCAGCATCTATCCACTTATCCAGGACTCGCCGGTCAGCGGAAGGGCAATGCCTTTTGACGAAGTGGGATGCTACATCTCCTGAGCAGTCCAGGATAGATGAACCAATGAAGAAGCTCTGGTTGGGGGTCACTATCCAGGGCCCCGTGGGGATTTCCCCCTTACCAAAATGAGCCCACTTCTGGGTATCCAACACTTGCTCCTCTTCGGAGTCAGAATGGGAGGTCAGGTCAACTGCCCGAGTGGACACCCTCTCCGGCTGAGTGGCTCTTTCCATCCTGCCAGCTGCTTCCAGCTCGACCACCTCCTCTGGTCTGGCCGGGTGAGTGGGGTCCTCAGAAATAGCAGACCGGTTCGATTCACCAAGGGGGCTCTTCCCGATAATAGAAGTAGCTCCCTAGAGAAGCGCTGCCATCTTCTTCTTCATCATCGTGACTGTAAGAAGAAATAACAAATAAAATAAATAAATAATATAAAAAAAATAAAAATAAAAATTATGGGGAATTTCTAGATCTGGTAAACGTATAAAAAAGAGGTGGATCTGTCTTAGTTCCACGAGTGTACCAATCTCGGAGGGCAGAGGGTCATTCCCTTGTTAGGAGTTGAAGAAGCCTAGGATCTTGGGCATGAGGAGATAGGTCAGATGAAAAATGTGTTGATTTAGGGTATGGATGGTTTTTTCCAGATAAGGGTGTCGATCTCCTTCGGATAATTGAGACTGAGTTGGGAGTGTGTTAATGGTCGAGGGGGAAAAGCCTCAATCGCCTGAGCATCGAATAAAGAAAATCTCTTCCTCCTAGCTTAATTGGAGGAAGGCTTGCCGGTCAAGAATTGGAGGCTAGCTCGAGCGGCAAGATAGAAAAATCCAGAAGATTAATTTTTGGCCTGGAATAGGGAGAACAACTTGGGTTGTAGGCACAATCCCGGAAAATTAGGGGCGCCAGGTGGAACCCTATCATGATTATAAATGCATTTGGTACGAATTGGTGTACCAGAATCCAATACAGCCGATATACTGCCAAGACAAAGGGGTGAACGAGGAGGCTCAACCCAGCTTGAATTGATCGATAAAAAAGGTCAAATGGTTTGGGGGAGGCTGGGAAGCCCGCTCGCCAGAGGCTGGGTTTGTAAAGAAAAAATCATCAGAGATAGGGAACTTTGACTGTATCTCTCGAAGAGTGTGATCGCTAACAGTGGACACGATGTTTCCATGACCATCACCGGGGGGGAGGAGGAGGTTGGTGGTCGCCGGTAGCAGCCGCCGAAGATGTTGATAAAGATAACAAGCTAAGGGAAGAAGAGGTGGCCGGAGAAGTAGAAGCTGACATAATTGAAAGTTACAGGAAAGCGAAAAAATACCTGGTTCATAAGAGAAGGAAAGCCTTGATTGGGGAAGAAGAAAGCATGGAGTTCTTGAGAAGAAGGATAAGCACTAAGGAAAATGAGATAAAATTGTGAAAATAAGGAAAGGGATGAATTTGAAAACTGATTTTTTAGGAAAATGAGGATTTGGCGTGATTTGTGCATTTAAGGCGTGTAAGTGCACGGTACTCGAAAGGACACGTTGTGGGTTGTGACTGCTGAGGCGGAATATGAAGCATCGCAGCTCTTCCCCAAAGGGCGCGACTTATTCTGAAAGAGGATTTTACAGGATCTGTGCAATTAATGCGTGTCAGAGAAGGATATCTAAAGAGGCGCGTTGTGGATATCAATCGCCAGGATTGGAGTACGAAATGTTGCTGCTCGTCCCCAACCATTCGTGGGGGGACTGATTGGTACGATCTGGTTTGATGGTAAGTCACCAGAGCTCTAATAGACCTAGTTGGGACGATCTGAACCGAGGCCTTAGGAGAAGAAAACAATGGCATGTGAGCACTGTGTGGGTTCCAATTCCTACGTGTATACATATATTAATGTGAGCATTATCTTAACAGGTCACACGAGTGCTCACTGTTTTGTAAGTTTTTGTGGTGTATAGGGTTCATTGGCTTGGTATTATCGGAATTCAATTGCTATTGTAAGAATCAATGGGTTTCTAGCTTGAAACATAAATGAAAACGAAAATAATATGAATACTATGAAAATAAACTAACTAGGAAGTGTAGAATGCAAGTTGTTCGGATGCCTCGAGCGTGTGCCGAAATGGAAAGTGCAAGCAATATTGAAAATATGCAAGTAAAACCAAATGTTTCACAAAGTACAACTAAAAAAACCTAAAGTTGACTTGAAAATTAAAGACTTTTTGAAAAATAACAAGAAATGAAGAATAGATCTAAGGTTTAACATAAAACAATGCATGAAAATAAAAACCAAAATAAAACATATGAAAGACTTAAAATAAAAATGATCAAGGGCTCGATCTATGATCTTAGTGTGTCACTCACCTAGATTCCATTAACAATTCACAAGATCTAACAAGAAATCTATGAACTGAGGCAAAAGCATAAATTGAAGAATAAGCATGAAAATAAAGAAAAGCATGAAAATTAAAGAAAACTTACTTGAATTCAAAAGAGAATCCAAAAGCTTGAATGAAATTACAAAGCAAAATAATATCCAAGGGAGTACTTGAATTCTTATTGAGCTTACAAACCCAAGGAAATGCTTGAATTAAATCTAGAGAGATAAATTAAGTCTCAAACCCAAACATGAGTTGGGAGGAGGTGTATCTTCTTTTTACCAAATGAGAGTTGGGTTCTATTTATAATAGGTTTAATTGGGGTTAAATGGGTCAGATTGGGCTTTAAGGCTTGGATTTCCTTGGATTGACCAAGTTTGGCCCGGGGGCACCTTCCTAGCCACTTAGTTAGGTGTTTGGCACATTTTGGCTCAAGGTGGCTCGATATGGCTCGGCATTAGCCGAGCCTCGGGGCGCATGGCTCGGCAGGTGGGTGGTGGTGGCTGGGCGGCTGGGGCCTAGGCGCTGGCGAGTGCTTCGCGTCGGCCTTGGCAAGCGCCAGGCGCTGTTGGCGTGAGGTTTGGCGAGCGCCAGCGGCAGGCACGCGTGGGCGCTGGGCGCTGTTGGCAGGCGTGCGGGCGGGAGCTTCCGGGAGTGTGCGGGCGTTGCGCATGCTGGCGTGGGATTTGGTGCACACCGTGCCTTGGGGTGATTTTTGGCGAGGAGTGGCATGCCTTGGCGAGCATTCAAGAATGTTTGGCCATTTAAGAGCTAGCTCTTGGCACTGATTTTGGCACAGCTTGGCTTGAATTTTGGTCCTCAATGCCTTGGCCTATAAAATAGAAATTTTGAACATAAAAACTCAATAATTACACGACACCTCAAATTAATTAAACCCATTAAACCATATTAGTATAAAATCAAAATGAAACACGAAAAATAATAAAACAAGAAAAACTACCTAGAAAACTAACTAATCGACTCAAAAACTATTAAAAACGATATAAAATCCTAATTAAAAACACGATAAAAACACCACAATTACATGCAAAACAACCACCCCACACTTATCGTTTGTTCATCCTCGAACAATGAAAAGAATCGAGAATGTACATGCAATGAACATTATGTAAGAAGAAAAATCCTTGTGCTTATCCTATTTAATTATGATGAAAGTTTCAACATAAACTCGTTATCGTCAAGCATTGCTCGTATTACTCTTCCTCGAACGAAAACCAAATCGATGGCTTCCACACAATGGAATTTTGAGGGTGTTCGCTTAATTCACTCAAGTGTTTATTATAAGGGATGTGTATAAGCTCGAATCGGACAATGCATGCACTCGACAAGATTTCAGAAATCGGAAACTCAAAATCACCCATTGTACATGACCGAACAAGAATCGAAAGAGGTCTTTATTTTGGGTTGTAATGTTGTCTCTTTGGTAAGTTATGGAATATTTGGATATAGTGGCTAACACACGATCAAACATGATCAATAACACACAAAACCCTAATTTCTAAAACCCGAATCTTATGATCGCTTCACCCTTCCCAAATTACACAAACTTTCATTCGAAATCCTTTTGTACACTCACACACTTTCCCGACTTCTTTTCACAACACATAGAAACTTTTTGAATTTACTTCTTTTTACTAAAATTAGCCTTTTTGAACTAGGCTTTTTGCTTGAACGCACGCTTTATCGCTTTTCGTGATTTGTGTTGGAGTTTATTTTTGTTCTCCTTCTGTTTGTGATTTTATATATCTCTTGTTTTTAGTGTATAAGTAACTTAAAACCCGAAACCCACAATTAATTTTCCACACATTCCTAATCAAATAACAACACACTCTCTCACCTTATAATTTATGAAGATATAAGAGCTAAAATCGAGCTCGGCTAACAAGAAATGGGGCATAGGCTCAAGGGGGCTCATTTGGGATTTTTAAGTATCCTATATATTTGGATATGGACAGAATAAGGGTGATATATGTGCCTCGAGGTCATTTCCAAATTCAATCATGTACAAGCAAAATCAAGTCACCTCAATACAATTTCCATAAAAATGCAAGCAAAACCGATAATTCACACAAGGCTACTCACTAGTTTGCACCGGGTTTTGGAAACAAAATCAAAAGAGCTTTTAGAACTTTTCAATCTTTTCACGAGTAGATGTTGATTATATGTATATATATATAGGCGGGTTTCAGACGAAGCACAAAAATTCAACTCCTTACACAAGAGGGCATAAGCATGTAAAAACCCGACAAGTAAACTATTCAAACTTCCAAGCATATGATGATTGCTAAACAATGTAATAAAGACTCAAAAGACACAAAATGACTCAACCATATAAATGTGCAAATAGTAAGCATCACTTCGCCAAGAATGCGTCACTTCGCCAAGGCTCGAGTTAAGAAAGACAAATCATGGTTTTCGACACTCGGTCCCTAAGCACCAACCCACCCCACACTCAAACCATGCAATGCCCTCATTGAAATTTAATGAAAAACAAGTAAAAGAAGGGTGAGATAGAATCTTCCTAAACTGAGCGAGTTTTGGGTCGAGCTCGGTGGGGTCCACTTAAGCATCTAAGCAATCCGAGCGAAAAACGAGCATGGCTTGTTTCTTCCGGCTCCATGAACGCTACTAGCTTATCAAATCGACAAATTTTGGATTCGAAAAACAACATTTATAAAATAAAATCACACGAAAATCAAAAACACGAGAAAATATGCAAATAAAAGAAATAAATGAAAAGAACATGGGTGCCTCCCAAGAAGCGCTTGTTTTACATCACTAGCTTGACGAACTCCCTTCTTGGTTATGTGGAGATTGAGATGGGAGGATTCACCAAAGCAAAAACCTCCATGTCGGGTGGGTCCGTTCTTCGGATCGTTCTTGGGGGATTGCGTAGCCCAAGTAAAGAACGTCGAGAAGTAACTGTTCTAAATGTCATCTTGGCTTGATCTTCGAGAGGAATGGTGGTTTTGAAATGGCCCGACAACTCATCTAGAAACCAATATGAATAATGGTCGGCTAGTGTTCCAAACGGGCAAGTAGGAGTCATCATGGGTAGATCCTCGGGTGGAATTGTTATTTTGAAGTGACCCAATTACTCATCTAAAAAGCAAAAGGAGTAACGGCCAGCTAACTTCTCCAACATGTGGTCGATAAACAGGGGAGGGGAACGATCTTTCTTGGTGGCCGCATGTAACTACTAAACTCGATCAACATCCTCCATCCTGTTTTATACCTCGTGGCCAACCACCCTCCTTTCTTATCCTCAATCAATTTCTCGTCTTCCACTATCTCCTTAAAATTTGGATTCAAATGCCTTTGGAATTCTCGAGGTGGTTTGGCATAATCCTCCAAGACGAGTTTATGCATGTAAGTCCAAGGGCTAATCCCCTTAATAACTCTGGGTCTCTAACCAATAGCACCCTTACGAATTTTAAGCTCTTCAAACGACCTCTCCTCTTCTTCTCGATTTGAATTGGCAAAGATGATAATCGGCTTGCTCTCCTCTTCTTCCAAATAGACACGCTTGAGGAGAGATAGAGGAGGCTTAGGCTCGGGCTTGTGCCTCCTCTCGGTCTCGTTGGGATTAACTCGAATAATTCACTGATCCCCTCAAGATACTCTTCAAGCTTATCGATGGGATCGACTCGCAACCCGTCATCAACAATATCCACCTCCCCCTCCAAAATTTTGTCGTTGCCCTCAATGACACAATCACAATCTCTCTCACTCAAGTCTTGGGCGCATTGAAGCTCAAATGAATCGTCGAGGTGAACAAGGGGTTCATCATCCTCTCCATAACCTTTAGTACAAGCCCCCGAGTCAAACTCATCCTCACAACAATCCTCAATATAGACTTCCCGAATAACCTCCTCCTCATTGCTCCTTTCCTCCATATAAACTCGTTCGACCAAATTTTTGATCATGTCCATATGTAACTAATCTTCGTAATACTTTTTTGAAGGAAAAGGTATAGGGGCATTAGAGGTTGGTGACGAGTATGGGTTCGAAGACTTGTGTAGGCCATCCGGAAGTTCCTTTTTCAAAGTGGGGCCCACGGGGGTGGAATTAAGAGGAGTAAGAATACTCGGGATTGAAACCACTTCCTCTTCCATTGGCGAGACAACCGTATTATCAACCACCCCACACTTATCAAGGATCGCGACCGGAAGAGTATGTGAAGGTGGACTTGGCAATTGTCGCATAATGACCAAGAGATCCGGATCGGGAGATGGGGTAGGAGCAATCACCGGGATAGTCAGAAGAAATAGGCACACGTGAGGAGTAACAACCGTATTTGTATAGTCATAACTAAACTCTTGTTGCATGCAGTTGCTAGGAGGAGAAAGAGGATTATGAGTCGACGGTGGAGCCGGGTCCCGCTTGATATCCATGACCCCCATACACTTCCTTCGAATGAGGCATAGGAATATTGAACGAGGGATATGAAGGACAAGATGTGGTATCGTGACCAAACATTCCACACAATGCACACGGGGGAGCTGGGCTTGCGCTAGACAACTTAGCGATTTGAACCTCCAAAACCACTATTTTCTTTATCGACTCAAGCTCCGTAGAGGATAAAGCCAAGTTCATTACATTAATATTAGAATATGTTGGTTGAGAAGATTTTGGCTCGGGAGGAGTAAACACCCCCAAAAAGGGTTTGTTAACATCTCTCATAGTGCAGATGGGGGGGTGGGGGGGGGGGGGGGGGGTGCATTGGAGCTCACACCTCCAAATAACTCATATGGATCGGGATCTTGAGCACTATTGGTGGCATCAATCGGGGCATGATTGAAATTTTAAGCATGAGGACTTCCATATGGCCGGGATTCGGAAATTGGCCACTCACATTCCCATTCGGATTCCCAAAGCCACCATTATACATGTTCGGACAATGCTCGGGAATGCCATAACCGCCTTATGGGCCGGGATTTGGATATTGACCACCAACGTTCCCATTCGGACTAACCAAGCCTCCATTAGACATGTTCGTGCGTTGATTGGGAGCATTATAACCACCATATGTACCGAA
>BMAC01000777.1:352147-368993 GCA_014905375.1 Phtheirospermum japonicum
TGTTGGCGTGAGGTTTGGCGAGCGCCAGCGGCAGGCACGCGTGGGCGCTGGGCGCTGTTGGCAGGCGTGCGGGCGGGAGCTTCCGGGAGTGTGCGGGCGTTGCGCATGCTGGCGTGGGATTTGGTGCACACCGTGCCTTGGGGTGATTTTTGGCGAGGAGTGGCATGCCTTGGCGAGCATTCAAGAATGTTTGGCCATTTAAGAGCTAGCTCTTGGCACTGATTTTGGCACAGCTTGGCTTGAATTTTGGTCCTCAATGCCTTGGCCTATAAAAATAGAAATTTTGAACATAAAAACTCAATAATTACACGACACCTCAAATTAATTAAACCCATTAAACCATATTAGTATAAAATCAAAATGAAACACGAAAAATAATAAAACAAGAAAAACTACCTAGAAAACTAACTAATCGACTCAAAACTATTAAAAACGATATAAAATCCTAATTAAAAACACGAGAAAAACACCACAATTACATGCAAAACAACCACCCCACACTTATCGTTTGTTCATCCTCGAACAATGAAAAGAATCGAGAATGTACATGCAATGAACATTATGTAAGAAGAAAAATCCTTGTGCTTATCCTTATTTAATATGATGAAAGTTTCAACATAAACTCGTTATCGTCCAAGCATTGCTCGTATTACTCTTCCTCGAACGAAAACCAAATCGATGGCTTTCCACACAATGGAATTTTGAGGGTGTTCGCTTAATTCACTCAAGTGTTTATTATAAGGGATGTGTATAAGCTCGAATCGGACAATGCATGCACTCGACAAGATTTCAGAAATCGGAAACTCAAAATCACCCATTGTACATGACCGAACAAGAATCGAAAGAGGTCTTTATTTTGGGTTGTAATGTTGCTCTCTTTGGTAAGTTATGGAATATTTGGATATAGTGGGCTAACACACGATCAAACATGATCAATAACACACAAAACCCTAATTTCTAAAACCCGAATCTTATGATCGCTTCACCCTTCCCAAATTACACAAACTTTCATTCGAAATCCTTTTGTACACTCACACACTTTCCCGACTTCTTTTCACAACACATAGAAACTTTTTGAATTTACTTCTTTTTACTAAAATTAGCCTTTTTGAACTAGGCTTTTTGCTTGAACGCACGCTTTATCGCTTTTCGTGATTTGTGTTGGAGTTTATTTTTGTTCTCCTTCTGTTTGTGATTTTATATATCTCTTGTTTTTAGTGTATAAGTAACTTAAAACCCGAAACCCACAATTAATTTTCCACACATTCCTAATCAAATAACAACACACTCTCTCACCTTATAATTTATGAAGATATAAGAGCTAAAATCGAGCTCGGCTAACAAGAAATGGGGCATAGGCTCAAGGGGGCTCATTTGGGATTTTTAAGTATCCTATATATTTGGATATAGGACAGAATAAGGGTGATATATGTGCCTCGAGGTCATTTCCAAATTCAATCATGTACAAGCAAAATCAAGTCACCTCAATACAATTTCCATAAAAATGCAAGCAAAACCGATAATTCACACAAGGCTACTCACTAGTTTGCACCGGGTTTTGGAAACAAAATCAAAAGAGCTTTTAGAAATTTTCAATCTTTTCACGAGCAGATGTTGATTATATATATATATATATATATATATATATATATATATATATATATATATATATATATATATAGGTGGGTTTTGGACGAAGCACAAAAATTCAACTCCTTACACAAGAGGGCATAAACATGCAAAAACCCGACAAGTAAACTATTCAAACTTCCAAGTATATGGTGATTGATCAACAATGTAATAAAGACAAAAAAGACACAAAACATGACTCAACCATATAAATGCTCAATTAGTAAGCGTCACTTCGCCAAGAATGTGTCTCTTCGCCAAGGCTCGAGTTAAGAAAGACAAATCATGCTTTGTGACACCCGGACCCTAACCACCTACCCACCCCACACTTAAACCATGCAATGCCCTCATTGCGTTTTAATGAAAAACAAGTAAAAGGAGAGTGAGATAGAAGCTTCCTAAACCGAGCGAGTTTGGGTCGAGTTCGGTGGGGTCCACTTAAGTATCCAAGCAATACCAACAAAAATTGAGCTTGCCTTGTTTGTCCCGGCTCCATTAACACTACTAATCTATCAATTCGCCCAAGGTTGTAGTCGGAAAACAAAACACTATAAAAAAAAATCACACAAAAATCAAAATCATGAGAAAATGTGTACATAAATCAAAACAAAGCAAAACAAAGGTTAAAAAGAACTAAGAGACAACACACGAAATTTTTTATTTTTTTATTTTTCAAATGTTTTTGGATTTTTATATTATAAGAAAGAAAGAAAGAAAAGAAATAAATGAAAATAACTTGGGTTGCCTCCCAAGAAGCGCTTGTTTTACGTCACTACCTTGACGAAATCCCTAGTTGGTCATGGAGGAAAGAGAACGGGAGGATCCACCGAAGCATTAACATCCTTGTCGGGAGGGTCCATTCTTCGGAATGTTCTCAGGGCATCGCATAGCCTAAGTAAAAATCGTCGAGAAGCAAAAGTTCCAAAGGTCATTTCGGCTTGATCTTCGGGTGGAATGGTGATTTTGTATTGACCCGATAAATCATCTACGAATCAATAGGAATAATGGCCGGCCAGTGTTCCCATTGGGCAAGTAGAGGTCGCCTTGGGTAGATATTTGGGTGGAATTGTGGTTTTGAAGTGACTCGACGACTCATCCAAAAAACAAAAGAAGTAATGGTCGGCTAACTTTTCCAACATATAGTCGATAAACGGGGAAGGGAAATGATCTTTCTTGGTAGACGCATTTAACTTCTTAAAATCGATCAACATCCTCCATCCCGTTTTAGCCCTCGTGGCCATCAACTTTCCTTTTTCATCCTCGATCATCTTCTCGTCTTCCACTATCTCCTTAAAATTTGGCATCATCCTCCAAGACGAGTTTATGAAAGTAAGTCCAAGGGCTAGCTCCCTTATTAACTCCGGCTCTCCAACAAATCGCACCCTTACGAATTTTAATCTCTTCAATCGACCTCTCCTCTTCTTCTCGATTTGAATTGGCAAAGATGATAAACGGCTTGCTCTCCTCTTCTTCCAAATAGACACGCTTGAGGGGAGATGGAGGAGGCTTAGGCTCGGGCTTGTGCCTCCTCTCAGTGTCATTGGGGATTAACTCGAGCAATGCACCGATACCCTCAAGATACTCTTCAAGCTTATCGATGGGATCGACTTCGAACCCGTCATCAACAATCTCCACCTACCCCTCCAAAATCTGGTCGTTGCCCTCAACGACACAATCAAAATCTCTCTCACTCAAGTCTTGGGAACATTGAAGCAGAAATGAATCTTCGGTACGATCAAGGGGCTCATCATCCCCGCCACAACCCTCAACACAAACTTCGGAGTTAAACTCATCCTCAATGCTCATTTCCTCCATATAAACTTGTTCGACCGATTCCCGGATCGCATCCATATGTAACCATTCTTCAAAAGTTATTTTTGAAGGAGAAGGCATAGGGGATTTAGAGGTTGGTGCTTTGTACGGGTTCGAAGGCTTGTGGAGGCCATCGAGAAGTTCCTTTGCCAATGTGGGGTCCATGGGGGTAGACTCGAGAGGAGTAAGAACACTCGTAATTGAAACCACTTCCTCTTCCGTTGGCGAGACAACTGTATTATCAACCACCCCACACTTATCAAGGATCACGACCGGAAGAGTATGTGAAGGTGGACTTGGCAATTGTCGCATAATGACCAAGAGATCCTGATCGAAAGGTGAGTAGGGTCATGCACTAGTACAAGTGGACCCACGTGAGGAGTAACACCCGCATATGTATTGGCATAACCAAAAGTCAGATGCATGTGAGTCGACGGTGAAGCAAAAGATGGTCTAGCACAATCGGGTCCCGTTTGATAACCATGAGCCCCATACACTTCCTCCGAATGAGGCATCGGCATATTGAACGAGGGATTTGAAGGACAAGATGTGCTATTGTGACCAAACATTCCACACGATGCACACAGAAGATCTGGTTTGGGGATAGACAACTTAGCAATTTGATCCTCCAAAGCCTTCGACTCAAGCTCCGAAGAGGATAAATCCAATCTCATTATATTAGTATTAGAATATGTTGGTTGAGAAGATTTTGGCTCAGGAGGAGTAAACACCCCCAAAGAGGGTTTGTTAACATCTCTCATAGTGCGGATGGGGGGGACACTTGCGACAATGGAGCTCGGACCTCCAAACAACTCATACGGATCGGGCTTTGGAGGACTATTGTTAGTGCCAATCGGGGCATGATTGAAATTGTAATTGGGCTCCAAAAATAGTTTGTTCACGTCTCCCATAGTGCGGATGGGGGGGCCACTTTCGACAATGGAGCTCGGACCTCCAAACAACTCATACGGGTCGGGCTTTGAAGGACTATTGGTGGCACCAATCGGGGCATGATTGATGTTGAAAGTAAGAGAACCTCCATATAGGCCGGGATTCGGAATTTGGCCACCCTCATACCTATTTGGACTCATAAATCCACCATTAGACATGCTCGTGAATTGATTGGGAGCACTATAACCACCATATGGATGGATGTCGGATTATGCATATTCAGAAAGTGATTGGAAGCACCATATCCTCCATACGGACCATTTGTACCCGTGTAACCGTTATGCCCAACATGGTTTGCACCATGCCCTCCCATGTTGGGTTGTCCATATCCGATTCCACCATTGGCAACGTGGTTTGCACCATGCCCTCCCATGTTACCAAAACCATTATACATCATTCCATTCCCAACATGGTTCGCACCATGCCCTCCCATGTTGGGAATGTACCCTCCATTACCATAAAGACCTTTCATACTTAAAGAAAATGTTAAATACGAAAGAAAGCTAAAAACTTAAAGAAACTACAAGCTAATCGAAAACCTTAACCGAGCCGAGTCGCAATGGTGTCATTTTGTTTGTAAGTTTTTGTGGTGTACAGGGTTCATTGGCTCGGTATTATCAGAATTCGATTGCTATTGTAAGAATCAATGGGTTTCTAGCTTGAAACATAAATGAAAATGAAAATAAGATGAAAACTATGAAAATAAACTAACTAGGAAATGTAAAATGCAAGTTGTTCGGATGCCTCGAGTGTGTGCCAAAATGGAAAGTGCAAGCAATATTGAAAACATGCAAGTAAAACCAATGTTTCACCAAGTACAACTAAAACAACCTAAAGTACAACCATGCATGCATGATCATAAAATTTAAAATAATGCAAATTTGCAAAAAATGAAAGCACCAATAGAAAGAGTAATAAAATTTGACGTGAAAGTTAAACACTTTTTGAAATATAACAAGAAACGAATAGTAGATCTAGGGTTTAACATAAAACAATGCATGAAAATAAAAACCAAAATAAAGCATACGAAAGACTTAAAATAAAAATGATCAAGGACTCGATCTATGGTCTTGGTATGTCACTCACCTATATTCCATGGACGGTTCACAAGATCAACAAGAAATTTATGAGCTAAGGCAAAAAACATAAATTGAAGAATAAGCATGAAAATGAAGAAAAGCATGAAAATTAAAGAAAACTTACTTGAATTAAAAGGAGAATCCAAAGCTTGAATGAAATTACAAGAAAAATAAAATCCAAGGGAGTACTTGAATTCTTCTTGAGCTTACAAACCCAAGGAAATGCTTGAAATTAAATCTAGAGAGAGAAATTAAGTCCCACACCCAATCATGGGTTGGAAGGAGGTGTATCGTTTTTTTACCAAATGAGTGTTGGATTCTATTTATAATAGGTTTAATTGGGGGTTAAATGGGTCAAACTGAGCTTTAAGGCTTGGATTTCCCGGGTTTGAGCAAGTTTGACCCGGGGGCACCTTCCTAGCCACTTGGTTAGGTGTTTGGCACATTTTGGCTTAAGGTGGCTCGATATGGCTCAGCATTGGCTGAGCCTGGGCGCGCATGGCTCGGCAGGTGGGCGCTGGTGGCTGGGCGTTGGGCGCTGGCGAGTGCTTGGCGTCGGCCTTGGCAAGCGCCAGGCGCTCTTGGCGTGAGGTTTGGCGAGGATATGGCGAGCGCCAGCGGCAGGCGCAAGGCGCTGTCGGCAGGCGTGCGGGCGTGTGTGGGTGGGGCTGCGGGCGTGTGCGAGCATTGCGCGCACTGCCGTGCGTTGCACGTAGGCCCGCGCGGCGGTCGGGCGGGCGGGCGGGTGCAAAATTTGGCGCACGCCGTGCCTTGGCGTGATTTTTTCCGAGGAGTTGCTTACCTTCGCGAGCATTCCAGAATGATTGGCTATTCAGGAGCTTGCTCTTGGCACCGATTTTGGCACGGCTTGGCTTGAATTTTAGTCCTCAATGCCTTGGCCTATAAAATAGGAATTTTGAACATAAAAACCCAAGAATTATACCACACTTCAAATTAATTAAACCCATTAAATCATATTATGTATAAAATCAAAAGGAAACACGAAAAATAATAAAACAAGAAAAACAACTTAGAAAACTAACTAATCGACTCAAAAACTATTAAAAATGATATAAAATCCTAATTAAAAACACGATAAAAACACCACAATTACATGCAAAACACTCGCGTGCCATTGTTTTGAGCAGGATTCATGAGGAAGAGATGGAAAGTTGGTTTTACCCCTTATATGTAAGCGTGCAGGTCACACGAGTGAGATCCGACCAGAATTTCCACCGAAAATGGGTTTCAGGAGGTTGAGTGCAAAATTCGTACAGTTTAGGAGGTAAATTGTACAAAGTAAAAGTTTAGGAGAGAAAGTGTCAAATTGGGCATAGTTCAGGAGGTAATAAAAATCTCTTTATTTTATGATTATATATATATATATATATATATATATATATATATATATATATATATATATATATATATATATACGTGAGAATGGATCCGTGGGTGAGAAATGAGAATATGCATCCTGGCCAATCATTTACCCAGTGGCAGTTTGGTAATTCTGGACATCCCGGTGGCAATTTCGTAATTACATTCATTCTCTCATTTAACCAACAGAGTCGCGATGAAGCACAGATCCCTTTCTCATTTTTTTTTTGCACAGAACGCTCTAATCCTCTGCGTCTTCGAGTTTTTCCATTTCTCATCTCAGCAATTTCTTATTTTCGTGTTTTATTTCTCTGAAACCACYAAACCCTCYCCATCTCCCTCACCATCGACCAACTCTTCTCCATTTTTTCAAAATCCCGAAACCCTAGTATGTACAATCGATGGGACAAACTGCAGAAATCTCAATCGAAGAAGATCGGAAATCACTATGCAAAAGCAAGTGCTATCCTTAACGGAAGCCGCCGCTTCTAGAATACGCGAACTCCTTCAGCAGCGCCAACGCTCTTTCCTCAAGCTCGGTGTTAATGCTTGGGGCTGCAACGGCTTATCTTACACCCTCAACTATGCCGGTAAATCTCCTTTGCTCCTCCTACAATTTATATATATATGTAGTTTTTCCTGTTTATGTTCGTGTATTTGGTTCTAATGTATAAAATTGGAAGGTTCTACATATTTCTTCCGATTTGTTTTATTTGGTATGAATTTGATAGAATTTATTTACATTAATTTAGGTATTTGTAAATGATGTTGGTTCAGATTGAAATAGTTTATAAAGAATCATAAATGATGAGAACTGACGTGTTATATAGAAATACCTACGGGTCAGGACTGATATAATACCGGAAATGATCCTTGTGATATATCTTCTCCTTGTAAGAGTGACTGCATTTTTTTGATCTTTTATAGATATCTTTCTCCTTGTGAGAGTGACCGGAATTTTGTGTATCTCTTGCATTTATTGCTGCAATATTTTGTGTGCTTATATTAGAACGAAAATATCTTATATAAACTTTGATCATAGTACATCTAAAGCTCTTTAATGCTACCAAAATTAAAATTAATCAATATCCTGTCTAAATAAATAACGAAAACAAAGCTAGCAGAGTTTTTATTTATGTGATCTGGAAGGTAATTTTCACAGTTTCTTTGTTGCTATAAGAATTTTTTCCTTTCCGTGCGATTCAGGTTCTTTTGATGTGCACACACTGAACTGAAACATAAATGTGCACAGACTGAAACATAAATGTGCACAGATTGAAACATAAATGTGCACAATAATGTGAAATAATGTGCAGACATAATTCTTTAGAATTGTAATCATTTTTTTCAAATTATTTTTCATGTTGTTTTTGTCCACATAAAATTCTTTTTTATTTATTTTTTGCAGAAGGATGCGTTCTCGAGGTTTCTAAGAGGACAAAGCATGTCCCACTACGCCAATGTAGTTTCAAAACTTGAACCACACTTTCTCAAGATGCCATGTACAATGGGGGTAGAAAACACGGATTCTCGAGTTCGGGCTCGTTTAACCCGATTCAGTTGAAGATGGAACGCATTAACGGTGTTGCTAATTGTAGCCTCGTTCATCACAGCAGCTCGCCAGCTGGACTATTTGCAAACATAGATATCGAAAATGGTAGTAATTATTAAATTTTTATCTTTTTTTTGCTTGAGATCGTAATTTGGCTTGATTGTTTTAGCATCCTTTTGTGTATTGGCTTGTTCTTTGAACTTTATATATTTTTTTCAGACGCTTTCTGATAATGGTGCAAAGTGCTCCTGCTCGGGTAAATAGAATTCGAAGGATAGTCCGGGAAAGGTGATTATGACGTTGAAGGTTTTGAAAGATTCAAGTCATGCTGATTTGAGGAAGCTGATAGAGATTCATCTCGGGGGGGATCAGCAAGCATTCACTTTTCTTGTTCTTGCCAGGGACCCTTCTGGTGCTCCAGTGGCTAAGGAGAAAGTGGCAACTATACAAGTAAGTAAGCTTCCGATTTGCAACAACCAGCTACGTGATGGTGGTCGTTTGGCTTGTCTGCGCCCTGTGAAGCTGATCCAGTGGCCTGGTCGTCAGCCGTTTAGCCTTCTGGTGAACAAGATGGCAGCAGCTACAACTCTGAACTCGCATACAACAAAGAAAAGTGATGACTGTTTTTCGCCTGATATAGCTCCGCACTTGAGTTCAACACCTTTATTACCGATCGATTATTAAGACTATAGTTCAAGTGTTGTACTACTACATATGTGGATAATATATTTTTTAATTCTGTTTGAAAAGGTATAAATTAAATTCCTATTGTTGGTTAGCTTTGAAATGAGCCAATTTGAACAAATCAAGCTAGTTCAATTTCTTTGTAGAATTTTAAATTGTTGGTTGGATTGTGATCATGTATAGTTGAAAGTTTTGTTCCTGAATTTTAAATTGTTTTTTGATTTGTTCTTTAAAAGTCATCGACCTTGCTACTAACATTCATCTTGGATGGGACTGGGAGTCTGTACAGGTTATATATAGAGGCTATTTTATGCATGTAGTTATGAACTAATGTGCACACGCGTATGAACTAATGTGCAATTTGATGTGCATGTATTACTTTAATAGTTTTGTATATATTGGCTATCTGTGCATGTAGTTATGAACTAATGTGAACACGCGTATGAATTAATATGCAATTTGATGTGCATGTATTTTTTAATTGTTTTGTATATAGATGCTATTTTGTGCATGTAGTTATGAACTAATGTTCACGCGCGTATGAACTAATGTGCAATTTGCTGTGCACACTTGTGTGAACTAATGTAGAAGAAATTTTGTGCGACTCAAAAAAGCTATGTTTTGAATATTTAAAATTTTTAATAATGGTCCTSGTGAGGGAAAGACAAATATTTAAATTTCCAAGTTTTTAACTTCGATGGTTTCACTTTTGATTGGACATATGTTATTGCATTACTTGTGTAAATGATATCATTACAATCCGATCATCTGGTTGGATTTGTCATTAGACCCAAATTAAGCATTGTCGATGTACGATAAGGAAATATGCAAACATATTTAAGTACAAGATAACAAACAAATAGATAAAGAAAACACCAAAAATGTCTTATTTCTGAATCTCAGACAAAACTATAGTCCAATTAATTTGTACGAAAAGCCCAAAAGACCATCACCTAAAATAGAAGTTTATAAAATACCATTGTGCATAAGTTATTTCACTATTGTGCAAAATTTATTGATCGGTTGTGCAAAAAAGCATACTTGTTTGTGCACAACCTACATCGCAAAATTAAGAGTAATAAAAATAAYAAAATAATATGAAGGGTCTTGAACTCTGCCAGTTGCTCCTTTGTTTWACATAGTCTTGAACACTAAAAATAAGAGCTAGGTGTCATGACCATAGTTTGTCGAACAGGCTCACAATTGTGGGAAAAACATTCAACATCACCTGCAAAAGCTCGCATTCAATCAGTGCACAAAACAGTACATGCCACATATAACACGACATAAAAACAAATCACATAACAACCACATCAGACAACGACATGTACAAATTTTTTTAAGACTTCACGACACGTGCAAAACACCATTCAGTACGGACGTGTACAAGGGAATACACTAATGTGCACAAACTGACACTGAATTGTGCACAAAACAAATCAGACAGCAACCACATCAGACGACGACATGTACAGATTTTTTTTAAGACTTCACGACACGTGCAAAACACCATTCAACACGGACGTGCACAAGGGAACACACTAATATGCACAAACTGACACTGAGTTGTGCACAAAAACAAATCACACGACAACCACATCAGACAACGACATGTACAAATTTTTTTAAGACTTCACGACACGTGCAAAACACCATTCAGCACAGACGTGTACAAGGGAACACACTAATGTGCACAAACTGACACTGAATTGTGCACAAAACAAATCAGACAGCAACCACATCAGACGACGACATGTACAGATTTTTTTTAAGACTTCACGACACGTGCAAAACACCATTCAGCACGGACGTGCACAAAGGGAACACCACTAATGTGCACAAACTGACACTGAATTGTGCACAATACAAATCAGACAGCAACCACGTCAGACGACGACAAGCACATATTTTTTTAAGACTTCACAACACGTGGAAAAACACCATTCATCACGGACGTGCACAAGGTAACACACGAATATGCACAAATTGACACTGAATTGTGCACAATACAAATCAGACAGTAACCACATCAGACGACGACAAGCACAAATTTTTTTAAGACTTCACAACACGTGCAAAACACCATTCAGCACAGACGTGCACAAGGTAACAAACTAATGTGCACAAACTGACATTGAATTGTGCACAAAACAGGCAACAATTAGCCCAAACACACATCAGGCGAGTTTGTAAATCAAATGCACTGTTATAATTAGATGAATTGACCTAATTTAAAAAAAATATTACCTGAAAATCGAAGCCATTGGTGTGCAAGCAAAATCAAATCGAACCTAATCCGCCTCAAATTGTTGAAACTCGTAGAAACCAAATGAAATCGAAGAAGATCTCGTGTTCAAAATCTATAGGCGAGTTGATTTTGGATTACCACTGAAATCGAACAGGATCGTGCCTCCGAAATCAAAAATCTTCCCCAAAATCGAATAGAATCATTTTTGAATAAAAACCTAAAAGAGCGGGATCGAAGAGCGGGATTGAAGAATTCTTTGTCTTGATCGAAGAGCGAAGCAGAGAGGGATGTTGTTTAAGTCTCGCGGGTTGCACGGATTTGGTTTTCGCCAAGGTTTCACAGCGGGTGGGTTTATGTTTGGGACTGTAATCTCGCATATCGGGCAGGTTGCGTTGTTCAGGACCCGGAATTCTTCGGCTCAGAGTTATAATGGCAGCGGGTGGGTTTAGGTTTGGGTTTTGTTTAGGTTTTAATTTGTTTGATTAAATCTAACCCATTAGATTATATTAGTTATAATGGATATGATGCATTCTCATTTCTCACCCACGGACCCATTCTCACCGGAACCCAACCCTATATATATATATTCTTATTTCCTAAAAACTTGATGGCCTCAATGCCCTTAGTATTACCGAGGGCTTCCCCCTCATTAATACCTAGGGAATTATAATTATCGATCAATTATTATTTTTTGTGAGTCTAAAATAATGAAAGCAATCTCATGATATCCTTAAAAAAAATAATGAGACCTCAATAATTACATATGCAGTTGAATGATTCGATCGATATATATATAGTATAAAATAAGATTGATCATATCATACATAATATTACATGATACATGTCAATAAAAACATGTTCGATGATATTTATATATCAAAACACGGTTAATTACATTTTAAGTATGTAAAATGACATTATACAGTTTATTTAATGTTATTAAATTGAAAATAAGAAATTGGGAAAATTTTCATTTTGGTCCATTATATTCGCCACATTCCAGAAAATGTACGTTAAATTGTCCATCATCAAATCATATATGCTAAGTTAACCAAATTATCAAAAAAGATTCAAAAAAATTTTGATCGAATTTTTTTTCTAACGTGGCATGATTCTATATTATTTTATTAATTTTATTTTATTTAAACATTAAATTGATGAAAAAAAAACATATTTTGCCATCATTTTCTTTTCTTTTAATCAAATTAATAAAATCTTAATTAATAAGAAATAAAAGAAAATCAGTGATAAATATATAAACATAAAATAAATCTTTAAAAATTATGAGATTAATATAATAATTTATATTATTTTTATATTATTAAAATTCTAATTAATACAAAATTAATAAACTCGGAGAAATACATAAAAATATAAAATGAATCTTAATAAATAATAAATATATATAAGAATATATATGAGAAAATCTCTTATAAATGAATTTCGAAATCTCTATATTTATTATATATTTTTTAATGTTTATATTGTATTTTTATATTTATAAATAATATATATTAATTCTTATTGATTAAAATTTTATTAATTAGATAACGGAGAGAAAAGAAAATTAGAAAAAGAAAAGAGAAATCAAAACATATTTTTGTCTTTAATTTGATTTTTATAATTATAGAAAATCTATAAGATAATATAGAATAATACCACGTTAGAAAAAAAATTCGATCAAGCATTTTTGGACCTTTTTTGATAAATTGGTTAACTTAGCAAATATGATATGATGATGACCAATTTAACGTATCTTTTCTCAAATGTAACCAATTGGACCAAAATGGAAGTTTTCCCAATTTTTTATTTTAGATTTAGTATTTAGAATTAAAGAAATATGATCAGAAAATATTGAATCACACTACCACGTCAGTAAAAAAGTCCGATCGGACTATTTTTGGACCTTTTTTTGGTGAATTTGTCAACTTAGCAAACGTTATTTAATAATGATTAACATCACATACATTTTATAAAATGAGGCCAATATAATTGACCAAAAATAAAATTACCCACCATGTATTATTTGTTCCAGAAAAATACAAACCTTGCTATTATAGTTAATACCCCTAAAAACTGATAGTAAATCGAAAGGGTAGTTGGTGGGTACTGCACCATATTGCCAACTATTAATAGCTTGCCAAAGATTCAAATAGCTGAAGCTATTTAAGCTAAGGTAACAACTCCATGGTTGAAGTTGTAAAGAATTGTGACTCGTTGACTATTAAGGCTAAGAAACAATTTTTAGCTAACCCATTGCAAATACTCTTATATTATATGTTTTGTATGCAGTGGTTAAGGAGTGTTTGTTGATACTTATGCTATTTTAAAATGTGATTTATCATTGAGATTAAAGTAGTTGAATTTTGAGTGTTTATAATTTTGTAAACAGTATAAATCCTTATTGGTTATTTAATTTTTTAATATAAAAATATCAGGATTGGAAATGAATGATAATATATTTTGATATTATATATGATACCAAATCATATCTAAAAGTAGGTGATTTTATTTTATATATATATATATATATATATATATATACATACACACACACACATATTAGTTATTTAAACGTGATAGGGGAAAATTGTTTTTTTGGTCCATTATATTGTCCACTTTTCAATTTAGGACCAAGATATTGTCCACTATCAAAACATATAAACGAAATTGACAAAATCATCAAAAAAGGTACAAAATTATCCCGATCAGACTTTTTTGCTGACGTGGCGCAATTCAACAATTTCTTATCATTTTTCTTTATTTTTAAACATTAATTGAATAAAAAAACCTGAGAAAGAAATCAATTTGAGTCCATTATATTGACCACATTTCAGAAAAGGTAAGTGACATTGACCACCATCAAACCACATCTGCTAAATTGGCCAATTCATCAAAAATGGTCCAAAAAAGGTTTCGTATTTTTACAGACGTGGCGTGGTGCTATATTTTCATTTTTTTTCTATAATTATATACATTACAAATTTGTTTTGTCCTCCCTTTTCTTTCCCTTTTTCTTTTATTTTTTCTTTAACTTAATCAGTAAATTTTGAATCAATAAAAATGATTAAAAATTTAAGATAAATATAAAAATATAAAATAAATATTAATAAATTATAAAATAAATATCAAAATTTATACTAGGAAATAATTATTAATAAAAAGAATTAGCTAATACAATTAGATATAACTATAAAACCATAAAATATATTATAAAAAATTATAAAACATACAAATAATTTTATATTAAAAAATTAGATTTATTTTTATAAATATCAATTTAATGTTTAAAATTAATAAAAATGATAAGAAAATATAAACTAACGTCACGTCAAGAAAATGCCTCAATCAAGCTTTTTTGAATCATTTTTGATGAATTGGCCAGCAGATGTGGTTTGATGATGGTCAACGTCACATACCTTTTTTGGAATGTGACCAATATAATGGATCAAACTTGATTTATTTTTTTCAGGTTTTTTTGTTCAGTTATTGTTTAAAAATAAAGAAAAACGATAAGAAATTATTGAATCACGTCATGTCAGCAAAAAATCCCGATCGGGATAATTTCGTACCTTTTTTGATGATTTTGTCAACTTCGTGTATGTATTTTGATAGTGGGCAATATCTTAGTTCTAAATTGGAAAACGAACAAAATAATTGATCAAAAAAGCAATTTTCCCAACGTGATGATGATGGAATAAAATAGATTAAGATGAATTGTTTGTTAATTATTGAAAATTTAAATTATAGAACAAACGAGTATTGAAATTCAAAATTCTAATTCAGGTCTTGGAGTCTTAAAACAAACACATCAAAAAATTAGATTCAATGGAAAATATTTATATATGAATATGTCAAATATTTAGGTAAAAAAAATGAATATTTTTATTAAGGAGAATTAGGGCTGTAAACGAGCCGAGACGAGTCGAGTTTAGAGGATTTAAGCTTGCTCGTTTATTAACGAGCTCGAGTTCGAGCTTTTTTTAACGAACATATCGATGGCTCGCGAGTTTTTTCGAGTTTAATCGAGCCTAAACGAGCTCAAAAGATATTAATTATTAATTAAATTATCTTTACTTTATTACAAAAATAAAATAAAATATTTTTTAAAGTATATAATACACCTACTAAGATACGTAAATAAGTAAATTTATATATATATTTCTATATTTTTCATATGAACAAATATAAAAATTATAATTAAAATCAAATTATTAGTTTAATTTATACGAGTTTAATAACAAACTCACTCTAAAATTCACCAACGAACCCGTTCACGAGCTAACGAGTCGAATACCATGAATCTAGAGTTTGCTCGTTTATTAAACGAGCCTTTTTAAACGAGTTCGAGCAAATTTTTATCAAATCGAGTAGCGAATAGCTCACGAACTGTTTGGCTTAGTCACACCCCTAAGGAGAATGCCAAAAACTAAAATCCATCTACAAAAATATCAATGGCACTTCATGAAAATTAAAAGCCCAACCCGTGTTTCGATTTTGATTAAGTGGACCAAGAATAAAAGCATATACGCTGATAGCTTAGATACACTCCAAATAAATTTTAGGAAAGTGTTTTCCCCTTTTAAAATTGATTATTTTCACAATTTATCTATAATTATTATTTGGAACATATCGTTATATTAATTACATGTGATTTGTAATTTATCACTTAAATATCCAAAATCAGATAATATGCCACAATCGAATCATAACACGTAATTATAGTAAAACGGTGAACTAGAAATTACGTAATTCTTATGGCAGTGTTTCACAAATTTTAAGGCAATTGATCTGAAGTCTCTTTTGTGTGTACGTGTCTGTGTGCGTTTGCAAACAAACTCCCATTATAAATAATGAGCATGTCCAAAATTTACGTATTGTATGTATATATATATATATACACTTTGTAATTAGAACAATTTTCTCATAGAATAATACCGAAGAAAGTCCTTTGACACTACATCATGCATTGCGTTTTTCCACCCGTAGGCCATAGCTATTGAAATAGTGATGAAATGTTTTCTATCTTCGGCTGAGGCCAATTAAAGTTGGAGAAAAAATTATTCATGACAAGTCATTACTTTGGCAATTTCCGACCATAAGTCAATAAAGTAACGTAATTCACTTTCCTTTATCAACTTCAAATTCTTGTTCCAGTTCGATATATGCAGGACGTATATATTATTATTATTATAAAAATAAAAGTGAGAACAATCCAGATTCTTTACTCACTAAGTCAAGAACTTAAATTGCCTATTAAATAATATATTTGCATTGCAGCAAAAACTCAAATGTGACGGTCACACGGTTCCTCTATCATGTAACGGAGTCCAAACTCACTCGAATCTGGACCCGTCCGCCTAGCAACCGAATCCCATATAAAAGAATGAAAAAAAATCATAACGTCATCTTTCTCCAATGCTCGGCCTTTCACCCCCTTTCTTTGTCCTGCTGAAAAAATCAAGGCTTAGAACTGCCCTTCTCCTCTCCATATCTCTGTTTCTCCCCCTT
>BMAC01000777.1:379783-436152 GCA_014905375.1 Phtheirospermum japonicum
ACATTTTTGCCGACAACGCTCGATGCTTGTCTCTTAATCATCAACCTTCATCTCTTACATGCTGAGCCCTTCCGGTTACTTAGCTGTATGGTGAAAAATAGAGATAATTTCACCTTTTTGCATCAATTAAGGTCAAAACATGGTAAAATAAGCTGGAAAACACAAATATACGAATTGAAGATTAAACTATACAACTTAATACAAAAAAAAAAAGTAACTAAAATACTACTAAAAACGAGCATAAATAACATGGATGCAATAGTAATGGACACAGCACGACTATTCTTGAAAAACATTGTGAAACAGTGGAGGATTCCAAGGACTATCATGAGCGATCGAGATCCTCGCTCCACATGGAAGTTCTGGATAGAACTTTTCAATCTTTTAGGGACAATCTTGGCTTTATCAAAAAGCTTTTACCCCCAGTCCGATAGGTAACTGAGAGGGTGAATACACTATTGGAGTCATATCTTCAGCACTACCTAAGTGCGAACCAGAGGGAATGGGCAAAACTACTGGACACAACGCAGTTCTCTTAAAACTTGAAAATTAGCCATGTGGGCCCCATAATATCACGTTCAGGGTACGTGGGGTAGAAACCTCTCGGCATATATATTTGCCCGAGACTTGCGGGAAAAGGTAGAGATTGCTCGGTCAATGTTGAACAAAATAGCCAAAAGGAATGAAGAAGTGGGTCGATATGAAGTGGTGAGTTTTATAAATCAAGGTAGGGGAGCGAGTCATGTTGAAATTTCTTCCGCAGTAATTCAAATCCTTGCACAACGTGCATAAGAGGCTCGTGAGGAAATATGAGGGACCATTCTTGATAGAACGTGAGGTGGGTAAGGTCTCGTACCAACTAGACTTACCCGAAAGACTCATGATACATCTCGTGGGTGCATGTGATCTAGATGAAGATTTATTAAGGGGATGACGAAGCTCGAGGTGGGGGCAAGTCAAAGAGGGCACCCACAAAAATGATGACATCTATTAATCGACAGGTCAAATTAGTGTTGGCACGATGATTGGTTCTGAAGAGGGGCGTTCCAAAAATCATTGAAAACTTGATTTCATGGAAAGGGATGCCCGAGTCGGAGGACAGTTAAGAGAGGGAGGACCACCTGTGGCAATTTGGGGCAGAGATCGACAAGTTTAAGGTCTTAGAGAGATAGGAAACAATTAGAATGGTAGAATTTACTACCAACAAATAGTGTCGTGTCGAGGGTGAAGATGACTTAGATGGGGGAGAATGACATGCCCCACACATATAACATTGTAGCCATGACCAAAAGAGTTGGCGAGATGCCCCAGCCTGTGGGTGAACCTCGCACTGGCCCCGACATGGAGGCTACGAGTATACGAGGAATGTTTCGACACACGAGAGTGCCGCAGTCCCAGGACAAGGTGATGCAAGTGATACTCATGCCCCATAAGCGGGTTAAGAGTTAAGGGGCGCCCGAGCAGGAGGCCGATGGGTTGATCGAGAGAAGTAGTGAGCCCCACATATGAAAATATGAGTGCGAGTCGAACACCACCATACGTATATTGGGTCCAACCAAGTTCCACAATGCGAGTAGATCTCTTATATCTTTGTTTTATTTTGTGAAGCGATAGGGTTTTAGTCGAGTAGCTTGGAGGAGGGGCTAAGAAACTCTAACTCTAAATAGTAGTACAGTAAAAACTCTTTATAGTAATACTCTATATAGGAATAAACTCCCTATAGTAATAAAAAGTTCGAGTCCCAACTTGGGACTAGTTATAAATAAGAATAAACTCCACATTGTCATAAGTCATACATTTTTCAAGTTCCGTCTTAAGGATTTATACCTCTATATAGGAATAAATTCAAAAAATGAATCTAGGGACTATAAACTTTGACAATTTAAATACATACACTTGAGTTAAATCAAAAAATGAATCTAGGGACTATAAACTTGAGTTAAAATGAATCTAGGGACTATAAACTTTGACCATATATATGAATCTAGGGAACTATAAACTTTGATTTTGATAAACAAAAATATAATTAATAAATATTTTTATAATATATTAATCATTTATTCCTATATAGAGGTATAAATCCTTAAGACGGAACTTGAAAAATGTATGACTTATGACAATGTGGAGTTTATTCTTATTTATAACTAGTCCCAAGTTGGGACTCGAACTTTTTATTACTATAGGGAGTTTATTCCTATATAGAGTATTACTATAAAGAGTTTTTACTGTACTACTATTTAGAGTTAGAGTTTCTTAGCCCCTCCTCCAAGCTACTCGACTAAAACCCTATCGCTTCACAAAATAAAACAAAGATATAAGAGATCTACTCGCATTGTGGAACTTGGTTGGACCCAATATACGTATGGTGGTGTTCGACTCGCACTCATATTTTCATATGTGGGCTCACTACTTCTCTCGATCAACCCATCGGCCTCCTGCTCGGGCGCCCCTTAACTCTTAACCCGCTTATGGGGCATGAGTATCACTTGCATCACCTTGTCCTGGGACTGCGGCACTCTCGTGTGTCGAAACATTCCTCGTATACTCGTAGCCTCCATGTCGGGGCCAGTGCGAGGTTCACCCACAGGCTGGGGCATCTCGCCAACTCTTTTGGTCATGGCTACAATGTTATATGTGTGGGGCATGTCATTCTCCCCCATCTAAGTCATCTTCACCCTCGACACGACACTATTTGTTGGTAGTAATTCTACCATTCTAATTGTTTCCTATCTCTCTAAGACCTTAAACTTGTCGATCTCTGCCCCAAATTGCCACAGGTGGTCCTCCCTCTCTTAACTGTCCTCCGACTCGGGCATCCCTTTCCATGAAATCAAGTTTTCAATGATTTTTGGAACGCCCCTCTTCAGAACCAATCATCGTGCCAACACTAATTTGACCTGTCGATTAATAGATGTCATCATTTTTGTGGGTGCCCTCTTTGACTTGCCCCACCTCGAGCTTCGTCATCCCCTTAATAAATCTTCATCTAGATCACATGCACCACGAGATGTATCATGAGTCTTTCGGGTAAGTCTAGTTGGTACGAGACCTTACCCACCTCACGTTCTATCAAGAATGGTCCCTCATATTTCCTCACGAGCCTCTTATGCACGTTGTGCAAGGATTTGAATTACTGCGGAAGAAATTTCAACATGACTCGGTCCCCTACCTTGATTTATAAAACTCACCACTTCATATCGACCCACTTCTTCATTCCTTTGGCTATTTTGTTCAACATTGACCGAGCAATCTCTACCTTTTCCCGCAAGTCTCGGGCAAATATATATGCCGAGAGGTTCTACCCCACGTACCCTGAACGTGATATTATGGGGCCCACATGGCTAATTTTCAAGTTTTAAGAGAACTGCGTTGTGTCCAGTAGTTTTGCCCATTCCCTCTGGTTCGCACTTAGGTAGTGCTGAAGATATGACTCCAATAGTGTATTCACCCTCTCAGTTACCTATCGGACTGGGGGTAAAAGCTTTTTGATAAAGCCAAGATTGTCCCTAAAAGATTGAAAAGTTCTATCCAGAACTTCCATGTGGAGCGAGGATCTCGATCGCTCATGATAGTCCTTGGAATCCTCCACTGTTTCACAATGTTTTTCAAGAATAGTCGTGCTGTGTCCATTACTATTGCATCCATGTTATTTATGCTCGTTTTTAGTAGTATTTTAGTTACTTTTTTTTTTTGTATAAGTTGTATAGTTTAATCTTCAATTCGTATATTTGTGTTTCCAGCTTATTTTACCATGTTTTGACCTTAATTGATGCAAAAAGGTGAATTATCTCTATTTTTCACCATACAGCTAAGTAACCGGAAGGGCTCAGCATGTAAGAGATGAAGGTTGATGATTAAGAGACAAGCATCGAGCGTTCCGGCAAAAATGTAGCAAGTTTTTGGAGGCTAACGGTAACTCTTACCGTGACCCTTACGGTAACCCTTACCGTGACCCTTACCGTAAGCCTTACCGTAAACATCACCGTAAGGAGGCAACAAAGACGTTTACAGTAGCTGCTTACGGTAGCTCCTTACCGTAAAGTGCTACCGTTAACGGGCCCAGTAACCGACATGTGTAACTTGCGGCCCAAGATACACAATTTCTATATAAACCACCCATTAATCCGAGTCCCAGGCATACTTTCATTCCTAAAAAACTTACCATAAACATAATCCTAGGGGCTTAGAGTCGGAGAATAACATCAAAAATGTGAAGATCGGATAGCAAACCAAGATTCGACGATGACGAGTTCTAGAGCCCGTTCGAAGTCGTTCATCCGTTTCTCGACCGATTTGCTGCGTGTCCTCTTCGGATTAGCCGAGGAACTTTCAGTTTCCAGTAGGTAGAATAAGTACTCTGCAACTTTTCTTTAGTTTCTTAGTTTTAATTCTTAGTTTTCAAAGCTGTTCGAATAATAGTTAGTTTATGTTCTTGAGTTTTGCTTTCGTATTTGAATTTGCTGAACGTTATTAGTTAATTAATCTATGTTTAGATTCAGTTTTACATGCTTATCGTCGGATATTTGATGCTTGGATTTGTTGAGAATATTCATGTGATTGATTTTCATAGTTTTACTTAATTTTTATGATCGTTTACTAATCGTTAGGATCGTAGTTGATTAATTCATGAGTAGTCGTAGTTCGTAATTGGTTAATTTAGTTAGTTTATAATTTACAGGGTGCTGCAAATTAGTTTTAGTCCTTAGTTTTTAATTAATTTTGATTATTAATTAGAATTGTTTATTAGTTAATTAATTAGGTTTTAGTTAATTAAATTTAGAACTTTAAATTTAGTTAATCAAAAGATTTAGTTCTTAGCTGGCTATTTAAGTTAAATAATTTAGTTAATTTAAGTTGGTAATTTAGAATAATTAATTTAGAATTTAAGTTCAAGTCATGCGTTTCAAATTAGTAGTTAATAATCAATTTTTCAAAGAAAACCCCCAACAAAGAATATTTTGGTTACTTGTTTATGAATAAATATCTGAGATCCGATAATTTGTTGTCCTTGAAAAACGACTCGAGTCAACTTTCCACCCTACAAGCGCCCTCGTACTCTTTTGAGCAAGCTTACGTGTAATTAATTTAAGATATCTTTAATTGGGGTGCACAAAAGTTTGGTTCAAAATCTTGGCGCCGTTGCCGGGGACAACAATAAGGAGTCAAGGATTTTTGTTTATTTCACTTTATTTTCTTCGTTTATTTGCTTTTTTGTGCTTAGTTTGGACTTTGCCGCTTGGTGCGTTTATGTCTTGTTGAGTTTATGCAAGGTAGACGATCACTACAACTCCATCTTGCACCATTCTTTGACGACATTCACCGCGCACATCCAAGAGACCAAGTCCCGAACAAGCTTCTGAGAGCGATTCTTCTTTAAACACGAATTTTGTGTGCGACGAGATTCCCGAGTCCATGGCGAGACGATCTAATCATGTATCCCATCATGGAGGCGGGCATAATGAGTTATTCGATGCTATAAACAATGATTTACCCTTACCTCAGACACGAAAACATAGGAATTATGGAAGCGAACCGCGATACTTTGGAGGTCACAATCAACCACCAAACAATCGGGCCCCGCTATAACTATGACAAGGAAATAGAGGAAGGAACGCACAACATGGCTAGGACGTGCGTGACGATTATTCTGACAGACCAATCCCTCGACGTGAGTTTGTAGATGAATGTTTCGATGACCAAGATTTTGAAGGAGATTATGAGGCTGCCTATCATCGAGAGAGAGCACCGAGACACGCTCAATCACTAGACAGCGTGATTTGGCACGTCCGAAGGTTGTACCTTTTAGGTCGGCTATTGTTCTTGGGCCAACTGTAATGGAAGTGGAGATTAAACCGCATCAATTGAATTTACTCCCGACTTTCCACGGAGGTGCCCATGAAGATCCTTTGGCATTTTTGAACTATTATGTTGATGAAGTGGGCAGATTTGTGGTTAATGGCCTTAACCAGGAGGAGGTGCAAATGATCTGTTTCCCCTATGCCATGAAAGACAAGGCGAAATCGTGGTTGCTATCCCTAGAACCTGTATCGTTAACTGATTGGGAGATGATAAGTGAGAAATTCTTAAATCAATACTATTCAGCCCAAACAACGGGACATCTTCGAAGGCAAATAGCTACGTTTAAACAATTGGAGGGTGAGATATTTCATGAAACATTGGAGTGTTACAAGACGCTTTAGCAAGCTTGCCCCCACCATAACTACTCCCCCGAGATGACGAACCAATTTTTCTTTGATGGCTTGTTGAACATGGGGGAAAGTGAAGTTGAAATAACGGCAGGAGGAGACTTCGGCGACTTGACGGCCCTCGAGGAAAAATGAGTGTTGGAGAAGAAAATCAAGATGTCGAGACAAACCAACTCACGACCTCGTAAATTGAAGGTAAATAAAGTTTCCACCACCGATACAGATAAAGAAGAAGGAGTTAAGGTTTTGGTGAGAGATGGTCAAACGATCAAGGAGATGATCAGGGAAGTACTTAATGAAGAATTAGCAGCATCAAGAGCCCCACAAACGAGCCAAGTTTCTTCAAAGGAGACCGTAGCGACATGTGACAAATGTGGATCTCCCAAACACTTAGCGAATATGTGTCCAACCAACAATGAACAACGAGGGGACGTCAACGCCATCCAGTATTATTCGAACAAACAACATTCAGGGCAGAGACTACCACATACGCAAGCACCACTACCACCGCCCCCGAATAATTTCCATGTGCAAGGGCAAACGCCTACTACAGTTCAGTCAATTGATCAACTTTTAGTCTGGCAGCAAAACCAAGTCGCCGAAACTATTCGGAACCGAGATGGTCTCACACATGTTCAGGAGGAAATGAAGGGAGTTCGAGGAGAAATGAAAGAAGTTCGGGATGATATGAAAGAATTGAGAACGATGATGACTGAAATGGCCAAAAGCACTCTTGAAAATTCATCAGGACTAAGAAGATTGGAGATGATGGTAGGACAATTGGCAACTGACATGGCGTCATTGAAGAAGGAGAAAAATACTTTTCCAAGCCAAATAGAACACGCCTCGGTTATTCATGTGCTGAGAAGTGGAAAAGTAGTGGATAACGGCATCGAGCTAGAAAAGGAGGAAGACAAGAAAGAGGACGAGACCCAACCTCAAGTAGATGTAACCAAAACAGCCGACCATATGCATACGTCTTTAAATCCGTATGTTCCGGGAGCGTTGAAAAGAAATAACAATTCTACATTAACTAACGACCCCATTGATTCCCCGAAAAAGTTAACTAGTTACGATCAAATTCCCTTCCTAAGTCGACTTCGTCCAGCGAAAGAGAATAAGAAATTTATGGAGTTGTATAATTTATTGAAGAATGTGAACATTAACCTTCCCTTATTAGATGTTATAAAGGCGATGCCCGCGTATGTAAAGCTTTTCAAGGAATTGGCATCGAGAGAAAGGCGCTTAGCAGCCAACCATTACGTGGCGTTGACCAAGGAAGTTAGTGCAATATTCAAACAGCCACTGCCGCCCAAGGAGAAAGACCCTGGAAGCTTTTGCATAACTATTTCCCTCGGAAATGGACAAACGACGAGGGGGATGCTCGATCTTGGCCCTAGCATAAATTTGATGCCCCACTCAATATGCAAGGAGTTTGACCTAGGACCGCTGAAGCCGACCACGATGAGATTACAATTGGCGGTTAGAACGATAAGGCTACCTTTGGGGATTGTGGAGGATGTCTTAGTACAAGTAGACAAGCTAGTAGTGCCGGTCGATTTTGTAATTATGGACGTTGGTGAAGTACAAAGTGAGAATCAAGAATATACCATTTTGTTAGGACGTCCAGTCATGTCTACAATGCGTACGGTGATCGACGTAAACAAAGGGAGGATGACTATGTCCGTATTAGGCGAAAGGTGACATTTTCACTTCAAGATATTCACAAGAGTCCTGCACCATTTGCAAAAGACGATTGTTCTACTGTTGATTTAGTAGATTCTTGCGCGAATGAACTCCTGAGCATTAGCACGATTGAAGAGTTTGATAATGAGGATGGCGAGGAACACTTGAGAGGGGAAGGTTTGATGGATTTGCTGGGAATTGAGTTATGTGATACTATGGATGGGTTTAATGATGGAATGCTCATAGAGAAAGACACATTTAAAAATGAGCCAAAGGTGGAGTTGAGGCCACAACGAGATCGTTCGAAGTTTGAATCTAATAAGGAGACGAAGCCACCACGTAGAAATCCAAATAATGTTTCCCCCAACCCTTACGATAATTTTAAACGTGTAAAGAAAAAAGGTGAGGTTAATAGCGAGGATTGGACGAAGAAGAAGAAGAAGTCGAATGAAGTTTTTGACAAGAAGCTTAATGATGGGAAGTTCAAGGTTGGCCAACTAGTGCTATATAATTCCGATCGTAAGTTTGATCCAACTAATTTTAAAGTCGCATGGAGTGGACCATTTTTAATGAAAGAAATGGGTGAGTATGGCGTAGCCACTATTTACGATGAGAGTACAAAAATGAATTTCCAAGTCCACAAGCATCGACTAAAGCCTTATTACGAGAACTATATGAAGAGTCGAAGTAATATCAAGAGAGAGTTAGTGGGTCCACCACGAGGCATAGATTGATCAAGCAAATTGCGTCAAGCAAGCGACGTTAAATGTTACGCTTCTTGGGAGGCAACCCAAGCGTTCGTTAGTTTTCATTTTCTTTAATTTTTTTTTATTTTATTTTTGTCTTTATATTGTGTCAATTGCCGTGGTACGTTTATGTGTGTATTGATGTGTAGAAAATACGATAAAATCACTTATTCTGGACAACTAACGTTTATATAGCGGTAGCTCACTACTGCAAGGCCTTACCGCTAGTTCCACTCGAAGCGTTAACGATGACGATCAACCGTTGAACCTACCTCTAGCCGCATCATTCAGGGATAACGATGAGCTTACCACTAGGCAACCTACCGCTACATGCTACCGCTAGTAGAGTCTGCCGTCTAATTTTTACGAATTTCTTTTCCGTCGATCGAGGTCGCAATTCGACCCAAGTTAGCCGCAGTCCAGCAACATCTTGATGTTCTGTAACCCAGCCATTTACGACGTTGAGCCATAATTCGACCATGTCAAATCCTAAAAGACCTTCCACCGGGCACTTGTGCGTAGCAATTGATCGCAATCGTGGTTTGTTTTGTTTTTTTTGTTTTTATAGGTTGGTTCAAGACAATCCAATCACGCGGTCTAAGATGAAGGATAATTGCACAAGCGTTTTTGGAGAGACTCGACTATCGAATTTTCAGGGATGTTTTCTTATCTCCCTTGCTCTTATTTTCTTTTATTTTTATGACAATCAGGAGATTGCCAAGTTTTTAGGGAGGGGGTGGTTGAGTATGGTTTATATTGAAAAGAAAGTGCAATTTGACGTCTTTGTTTTGAAATACATAAATTCTTACGTGATTGATTACTATTCCTACGCCAAATTGTGTTTGTATGGCTTGCCTGTTGAAGTTAACTAAGATTAGATTTGAGGCTTTTGTCTTTTGAGCGTGTATAAGTGCATAAATTTTCAAAAGTATTATTTTTATATTGTAAAACGGTACTTGAACGCAATTGATTTCGCAAAACCTTAAAAGCAGCGTCAATTCAAAACTTTTTCATGCAAAAAGCCTATGAGTAGCCTGAGTGATTATCATCTTTGCATGTGCTTGAATAAGTTTCAGTCTTGATATCTCTTTGAAACCGCTGTGTGTAGCCGACTTTGAAAATGTGGTTAAGGCACAGAAAAAACCCTATTCCGGCCATATCCATAAATTTTTAGCCACTATAAATTACGAATGAGCCAATCATGCCCAAATTACCCATGCCAATGGCCCTGAGTGATTGAGTTGAACCCTACTAACCCATTAAAAGCGTGGGGTAGGAGTTCGTTATTTTGCTGGTTATTAGAGTTTTGGAAATTTTTGTTAGGAATTTATGAATAATTTTAATTATTAAGGACCACCGTCCTACAAAAAAGAAAAAAAAAGAAAAAAAGAAGGATGGTGGATAGTGTTGATTAATTGCCTACGCGCTAATAAAGGCTTGTGTTTATTGCTTATTTTATTTAATGAAGCCTAATGTTTAAAAGGCATGAGTTGTGTAATTGTAAAGAAGCATATTATAAGCTTCAATTGTATTTAAGTGGTTTGCGCTACAAGTCGGTAGTAGAGTTATGGGTTGAGAGATAGCCTATGTTTAAAGTCTATGTTATGAGTGTTATTGTGGTTTTTATTTTGAACGAGGTGAAGCAATTAGCTTCTTGACTAGAATAGGTTGAGTGATTTATTGATCACGTTAGATCGTGAGCTATCCACACGACTTATATATTCCATACCCGTCCAAAGAGCCTTACATTACAACCCGTAAAGACCTTTACCGATTCTTAGTTTTGATAACACACTTAATTTGCGATTGAGAAGAGATTGATTTTCCGTGCTTATTTACTGTGCATGTATTTGTATGATTTGGGTGTAAACACGTCCCATGCAGCAATGCTTGAGTGCTTTGAGTGAACACCCACATATATATTTCCCTTTTGAGAGGATGCATGATTTTGTTTATGAAACGACAATGTAATAAAGGTGGAGTATTTGACGTTGCGTGACTTGTATCTATATTTTCAAAATTATGTATAAAGCATAGCACGACTCATTGCCTAAGCTGATTTTTTTCTAAGTTATACTTTAAATCTAACGTCTGTTCGAGGACGAACAAACAAATAAAGCGTGGGGTAGTTTATTAACACGTATTTATGCTCGTTTTTAGTAGTATTTTAGTTACTTTTTCTTATTATTTTTTTTATAAGTTGGATAGTTTAAGTTTCAATTCAAATATTTGTGTTTCCATCTTATTTTACCATGTTTTGACCTTAATTGATTCAAAAAGGTGAGTTATCTCTGTTTTTCGCCATACAGCTAAGTAACCTGAAGGGCTCAGCACGTAAGAGATGAAGGTCGATGATTAAGAGACAAGAATCGAGCGTTCCGGCGAAAATGTAGCAAGTTTTTGGAGGCTAACGGTAACCCTTACCGTGACCCTTACGGTAACCCTTACCGTGACCCTTACTGTAAGCCTTACCGTAAACATCACCATAAGGAGGCAACAAAGACGTTTACAGTAGCTGCTTACGGTAGCTCCTTACCGTAAAGTGCTACCGTTAACGGGCCCAGTAACCGACATGTGTAACTTGCGGTCCAAGATACACGATTTCTATATAAACCACCCATTAATCCGAGTCTAAGGCATACTTTCAACCCTAAAAACATACCATAAACATAATCTTAGGGCTTAGAGTCGGAGAGTAATATCAAAAATGAGAAGATCGGATAGCAAACCAAGATTCGACGACGACGAGTTCTAAAGCCCGTTCGAAGCCGTTCATCCATTTCTCGACCGATTTGCTGCATGTCCTCTTCAGATTAGCCGAGGAACTTTCAGTTTCCAGTAGCTAGAATAAGTACTCTGCAACTTTGCTTTAATTTCTTAGTTTTAATTCTTAGTTTTCAAAGCTTTTCGAATAATAGTTAGTTTATGTTCTTGAGTTTTGCTTRCGTATTTGAATTTGCTGAACGTTATTAGTTAATTAATCTATGTTTAGATTCAGTTTTACATGCTTATCATTGGATATTTGATGCTTGGATTTGTTGAGAATATACATGTGATTGATTTTCATAGTTTTACTTAYTTTTTATGATCGTTTACTAATCGTTAGGATCGTAGTTGATTAATTCATGAGTAGTCGTAGTTCGTAATTATTTAATTTAGTTAGTTTATAATTTACAGGTTGCTGCAAATTAGTTTTAGTCCTTAGTTTTTAATTAATTTCGATTATTAATTAGAATTGCTTATTAGTTAATTAATTAGAGAATTAATTAGGTTTTAGTTAATTAAATTTAGAACTTTAAATTTAGTTAATCAAAAGATTTAGTTCTTAGCTGGCTATTTAAGTTAAATAATTTAGTTAATTTAAGTTGGTAATTTAGAATAATTAATTTAGAGTTTAAGTTCAAGTCATGCGTTTCAAATTAGTAGTTAATAATCAAATTTTCAAAGAAAACCCCCAACAAAGAATATTTTGGTTACTTGTTTATGAACAACTATCCGAGATTCGATAATTTGTTGTCCTTGAGAGACGACTCGAGTCAACTTTCCACCATAAGAGTGCCCTCGTACTCTTGCGAGCAAGCTTGCGTGTAATTAATTTAAAATATCTTTAATTGGGGTGCACAAAACTTTGGTTCAATCCACGGGTGCCGGGATGAACATTTCATATGAAGAGAACCTATCCACCACCACGTTAATCGGTTTGAATCCTTTAGATGAAGCAATGACACAATGTACTCCATTAAAACACTTTTTAATGGGAATTCAAGAATATGCAAGAGTTTTAATAAGCCTTCGGGTTGTTTCTTTTCCACTTTATCTATTTGGCATACAAGACACATCATCACAAATGTTCCATGTCATCCTCCATCTTTGTCTAGTATTAGGGCCTCTCCACGAGGTACAAGGTTTGACATATGCCTAAATGTCCCGCCTATTTGAAGTAATGACATTCTGTGATGATGTCGCGCCTTAGTCGATTTCGTATAGGGACGTACATCAAGATCCCTTTGGTGAAGAGTAAGCCATCTACATCCAAAATCTCTGAGTTTTCCCCTCTCAGACTAACTCCACAAGTTGTTGGCTGGCCCAGTCTTCAGCCAGACCTTTCTCAATATACTAAATCAACTTGTTGTGGGGTTTGCTTGCAGTGGCCTCCCCCGAGTTGCTAGACATCCTGGCAACTATGCCCTTCTCCATTGCAACTGTGGTTGCGACTGACCCATCATTCTTCAAAAAGGGCTTGACCATGAGATTCTTACTGCCCGTAGTCTCTTCCTTGCTGGACAACACTGGTAGCCTTTATATGTTCCGTCTCTCTTGCGACAACGAAATTAAACTCACCTCCTTATCTCTAATCAAGACTAACACTCCAGAATGAGAGATGATGTGCGCCTGTATGTGATTCGAACTTTTATGTACCTACTTTATAAATATTTGTCAAATTTTTAAAAACTCGCCCGCAAGAGAATGGGATCACGTATAGGTGGGTAAATTGACTCGTGTCGATATCAGAGGAAAGCAAGATTCGGAAGTTTGTTTTGCGTTTGCGTTTCACGAATAAGAAATTAAAGAAAAGCACACGGTCCAATATTTGTTTGAAAATATTAAGATTTAAGGATTAATTAAACTAAATTAATTCTAAGGATTATCTAAACTAGGACCTGATTAATTTAAACTAAAGATTATTTAATCTAAGAATTAATTATCTAAAACCTAATATTAATTTAACTAAGTACAATTAAATCTAGAAATTATTATTAATTAAAAATTTTTTAAAACGATTTAAGAAAACTAGGGTTCTAAAGTTTCGATTCGTCTCCACGATCTCTTGGGAAGACCCAATTGATGATTCTAAACGAATCTAGGCTCTAGACCCATTAGATCTAGCCAAAAATCATCATCAATCTCAACCCAACGCAATGAAAATCATAATTCATAATGGAAATAAAAATAAAGGATTTTAAGATCAATTATATTAATTAAACTAATTGAAAACATGCAACTAAATTAAAGATTGAAAGAAATAATTACATAATAGTTAACGAAGACGAATTGACAGCGTATGGTTGAAGAAATCTTGAATCTAAATTACCTAAGAACTAATCTACTTTATCTAAAAACTAGAAATTTAAAACTAAGAATTATGGAAGAAATAACACTCTTGGGTTGTCATCCCCAAGAGGTTCGAGAGTTGTGTGAGAGTTCTCGTGTGTGCTAGGCGTTGCTCCTTTTATAGGATTTGGTGGTCTCCTTTTCTATCACCAAATCCTTCTTCAAAGAGGTATCTTGAATTTATTTCCTTTTCAATTCCAATAATAATTCATCTCTTCAAATCCATCAAAGGAAAGGTCTTTTCCTCTTGACCAAGTCTTCCCAGCTGCTAATAATATAGTAGGACCCTTTTTAAAAATGCGTTGGAGCTGGGCTTGCTTGTTTTCTAGGACGAAAGCTCATATTTTTCGAATTTGCGATCGCATTGGGTAACCCAGTGTCGGCAGGGGTATGCGGCACGTGGGCGTGTCGTCGGACTCGGACACTGGGTAACCCAGTGTAGGTTAGTGTACCCAGTATCAGCTGTAACACATCAAATCGAGGCCCGTCTTCACTAAAACTTCACTCATAGGCCCACCCTCGACTATCTTCAGGCCAAAACACTTCAAAATACCTGAAATAAACATAAAACTAATTAATTATAATTAAAATAATATAAAATAAGTTGGAGATAAGAAAATACGAAAATGTGCTTAATCTATCCAAGTTTCACCGAAATCAACAATAAAAACTAACTAAAACATTCACTAAAATCAAGACAAGTTCGTGTTAATCAACTACCCCATGCTTAATTGGTTTGTTTGTCCTCGATCAAACGATAGTTTAAAAGACTAATAAGAATAAAAATTAATCCAAGAAATGAGTCATGTCGTGATACATAAATAATTTTGAAAATATAAAAGGCAACGTCACTTCAAACACTCCACCCTTATTGCATAGTCCCTTCAAAATCAAATTCATGCATCCTCACAAAGGGTAATATATATAGGTGTACAATCAAAAGCACTCAAGAGTTGCTGCATAGGACGTGTATACACTCAAATCATACAAATACATGTATAATAAATAAGAACCGAAAATCAATCTCTTCTCAATCGCAAATTAAGTGCGTTATCAACAAAGAATCAGAAAAGGTCTTTCGGGTTTTAATGTAGGCTCTTTGGACGGGTATGGAATATATAAGTTGTGTGGCTAACTCACGATATAACGTGATCAATAACTTACCAAACTATTCTAATCACGAAGCTAATTGCTTCACCACATTCAAGAAAAACTTCACTATGCACTCATAACGTAGCCTTTACACTAGGCTATTTCTCAACTCGTAACCCAAACCGACTTTCGCTCAAACCACTTAAAAATATAGAAAATTATAATACGCTTCTCTTACAACATAACTCATTTCCTCTTAAACATCAGGCTTTAAGGAAATAAATAATAAACGCAAGCCTTTATAAACATAGGCAACAACTCGACATGATTCACCATCCTTCTTATTCTTTACTTTTATTTTATCCCCTTTTTTTTATGGGGTATTTTCTTTTTTTTTTCCTTCTTTTTTTTTTATTGAAGGATGGTGGTCCTAAATTATAAACTTTTCATAAATCCTTGGTAAAATCTCCAAAACACAAATAACCAATAGAAATAGCTAACTCCTACCCCACGCTTTTAATGATCGTAGGAGTCATCTCATAAACACTCATGGCTAATTGAAATGGGTTATTTGGCTATGAAGGGCTAATTTGGAGTTTATAGTGACTAAAATATATGGATATTGTCGGAAATAGGGTTTTTTCCGTGTCTTAACGTCATGTTTAAAGCTAACTACACACAGCGATTTCAAAGAAATTTCAAAAGCTCGACGCCTTCTACGAACGATACTATCCCGGATCTAAGAAAAGGTGACGATCGTGCCATGCCTTAGTATTCTCCAAAAGTAAGCATAGGTAATTTAACTCACCAAGATGAGCATGGTAAGCAATTCGTAGAACTAAAACTCCAATTTGCTTCGGCGGTCGAAAAAGCGAATAGTCTATCACCATGAACATATCAACAACAAATTCGGGCACATGGTGATCCACAACCTTTGTAAATACGAAGAAATCCGTTGAACACAAGAATTTATCATCCTCCAATCCAAGTTCCTTTGTTTTATAAACATCCCCTTCAATGCTTGGAAAAATATTAGAAACTATACTCGGGCATAGGGGTTTGGAATTCTCTTCAACTATCTCGTCCACCATCTCCATCTTAAAATCCATCAAAGCCTCGGGTGGCTCAATAATAGACTCGGCCCTTTCATCCTTCTCGAACACTTCATCAAAATTTACATCGTCCTCAGCAATGTCGTTCAAATCTATCCCCAAAATGTCCGCCATTCGGTTTAAAAATTCGACGTCGTCCACGATGTCTAAATCATCGATACTCTCCAAAACCTCTTATTTACACTCATCCTCTTCTAAACACGAATCTAAGCTCGCATCCTCAACCTATAAATAGGGCTCCACAACATCAAGAACTGGTAGTGCTGTTTGACTTTGAAGTTTATTTCTCTCGGCTTCCCTTCTTGCTATAGAAACATAGACTTGACGACATTCTTCATTTACATACTTTTCAAGTTCATAAAGGTCATCATCTTGCACGGTTGATTGCTCAATGTCGCCTTGTTGACAAATGGTCTCGGCTTCTCGATCCTCTTACCGCGCCAAGAATTGATCATCTTGCTCATAATCTTCACAGCTAGGATAGTAGGGAAATTGGTCGTAAGAAGCATAAGACTCGTAGCTCGTATAGTTCTGATTGGAAATAAATTCCTCCTGTGGCTCTCCAAACGTTACTTGGCATTCAGACGCCCAATGCCCAAATGCTCCGCAATTGCTACATAAATAAGGAAATTGGTTGTAAGAGTCGTCATTAAACACGTGTGGGGCATATGGAACGTCGTCTCGACTCGAGTAGTATTGGTGCCATCTAGGTGTATAGAATATCTCCATGAAACATTCGTACATGTCTTCTCATGTTGGCAAGGAATCGGGCTCCAAATTTATCAACCATCGCCATGCTTTACCATTTAGTTGCAATAGAAAGTGTCGCCTCCTAATTTGTTCTCGTGTAAGGCCGAGGAGAGGAAAAGTCTGGGTGATGTCTTCGTATTCTTGGATGAACTTCACCGGATCCTCACTCGGATGCCCATTGAATTTCGGTAATTGCGCGTAGTACCAATTATCTATTTCGTACTCCCTCATTGCAGGGCTTATTGGAATGGCCGGTTGTCGATAGTAAGATATTTTTTTATTTTTTATTTTTTTTCAAATCTGATTTTGAAAATCTAATAATAATAATAATAAATAATAAACTGAATATTTTTTTTAAAGGTTAACGGTAGCTCTTAGCGGTAGCAGGTACCGTTAGTATTACCGTTAACAATTTTTTTTTGAAAATTAAATGTTTTTTTTAAACTAAAGCTAGCTCTAACGATTACAGATACCATTAGGTTACCGCTAATTTTTTTTTTTTTGAAAACCTTTTTTTAATTAATTTTTTTTTATTTTTCGGTCGCTGAATCTATGCTTCAAGAGATGTACCTTGCATACACAACACTCAACACACAAGATTAAACGTACTAGATAAAAATAAACGAAAAGAAAAATCGCAATAAAATAAATATAAATATAAATAAAGATCACGAAGGGCAAACACAAAATTCACAACCTATTTAGCTTTCCCCGGCAACGGCGCCAAAATTTTGATTCGAGCTTTTGTGTACCTACTTTATAAATATTTGTCAAATTTTTAAAAGCTCGCCCGCAAGAGAATGAGATCACTTGTAGGTGGGTAAGTTGACTCATGTCGATCTCAGAGGAAAGCTAGATCTAGAAGTTTGTTTTGCGTTTGCGTTTGCATTTTACGAACAAGAAATTAAAGAAAAGCACACGGTCCAATATTTGTTTGAGAATTTTATGGCCTAAGGATTAATTAAACTAAATTAATTCTAAGGATTATCTAAACTAGAACTAATTAATTTAAACTAAAGATTATTTAATCTAAGAATTAATTATCTAAAACCTAAGATTAATTTAACTAAGAACAATTAAATCTAGAAATTATTATTAATTAAAAGATTTTTAAAACGATTTAAGAAAACTAGGCCTCTAGAGTTTCGATTCGTCTCCACGATCTCTTGGGAAGAACCAATTGATGGTTCAAAACAAATTTAGGCTCTAGACCCATTATATCTGGCCAACAATCATCATCAATCTCAACATCACAAACCCAACAAAATCAAAATCACAATTCGTCATGGAAATAAAAATAAAGGATTTTAAGATCAATATATTAATTAAACTATTTAATACATGCAACTAAATTAAAGAGCGAAAGAAATAATTACTTACTAATTAACGAAGACGAATTGACAGCGTTTGGTTGAAGAATTCTTGAATCTAAATTACCTAAGAACTAATCTACTTTATCTAAAAACTAGAAATTTAAAACTAAGAATTATGGAAGAAATAAAATAAAGAACCCTCTTGGGTTGTCATCCCCAAGAGGTTCAAGAGTTGTATGAGAGTTCTCGCGTGTGCTAGGCGTTGCTCCTTTTATAGGATTTGGTGGTCTCCTTTTCTATCACCAAATCCTTCTTCAAAGAGGTATCTTGAATTTATTTCCTTTTCAATTCCAATAATAATTCTTCTCTTCAAGTCCATCAAAGGAAAGGTCTTTTCCTCTTGAACAAGTCTTCCCAGTTGCTAATAATATAGTAGGACCCTTTTTAGAATTGCGTTGGATCCGGGCTTGCTCATTTTCTAGGTCGAAAGCTCTTATTTTCCGAATTTGCGATCGCACTGGGTAACCCAGTGTCGGCGGATGTACCTAGTGTCGGCAGGGACGTGGGCATATCGGCAGGGGCGTGTCGGTGGACTCAGACACTGGGTAACCCAGTGTGGGTCAGCGTACCCAGTGTCAGCTGTAACACTTCAAATCGAGGCCTGTTTTCGCTAAAACTTCACTCTTAGGCCCACCCTCGACTATCTTCAAGCCAAAACACTTCAAAATACTTGAAATAAACATAAAACTAATTAATTATAATTAAAATAATATAAAATAATTTGAAAATATGAAAATGTGCTCAATCTATCCAACTTTCACCGAAATCAACAATAAAAACTAACTAAAACTCACTAAAATCAAGACAAGTTCTTGTTAATCAGTTTGTCATAAAACCAACATAGCCCAAACACCACATCGCAGTAATCAATTGGCCAGATCATAAATGTAAGCAATCCATCTAATCGCTAATCAATACTAGCACTTCCTCTGCTTTGCCATGCAACTGTAGTGCCTCGGCGTTGACTATCTTGATCACGCCTTTTGTTGGTGCCAAACTCAGTCCTAACAACTCTCCAAACTCCTTCATGAAACTGGATGTGTCCCTAGTGTCCACTAGCATTCGAACTGTCCTACCTGAGATTGATGCATCGACTATCATTAAACTCACTTTACAAGCTATCGACACCAACTTTGCTAGCCCTCACTGACCCTAGCAACCTTAGAAGATTTCCAGAGCCTTTCCTCTTTTGATCCCTACATCACCCTCCTTCTTGGTTGCATGATTGTCTCTGCACGAACAATTGATCTGGAAGTGTCACAACCCACAACCCTCGTAACAAGCTAACTATTTTACATGTCGTGCCGTCTCACGTCCTCAACAAAATCTATTATTCGTCTCCTAGAACCGGGCCATCCTCGTGGCTAACTTATTGGCTTTTGGTACCCCCCACATGTGTCAACCTTCCTCCTTAATTCTCAGATCAAGGTCTTCTTCCTCATGCCATGGACTGCCGGGATAGAATTAGCTCCACAGACCCCTCTTGAAATCTCCCCATGTGTCCATGCTGATGATGTCATAGCCAACACTCGCTCGCTGTTGTAAAAACCATTGTGCCACTTCTCCTACTAAGAACCTTGAAACCATATGCAGTTTTGCAGAATTGGAAGTAACGCATGCTACTTTGAAGTACAACTTCACCCCATGTTAGAATAACTTGATTTCTATCACGTCCTTCGCACCATCATAAGGCCTGGTCCTCGGAATGCTATCATGGATTCTTCGTACCATGACAAGCATCCCACAAATATTGCTACTGTAACGGATCACTAGAATGGATCTTGATTTTTACTTCATCCATTTTGTCTCATTCCCATGGAAAATGCCAAGGGTTTGAGGACTAGCAGCCCCGAAGTCTCTGATACCACTTGTCACGGGCCTACCATCGAGACAGCAACGAAAAGTGCCCGTGCAGCACTATGTATAGGTCACCATCAAAGTTAACATTAATCTCAGCCATCCTAGAAATTCTAACTTGAATAATATAAAAACAAAGATAAGGAAAGAAAATTAATTGAACAAGTGAAGTGAGGAATGAACTCTTAGATTAATTATCGCTAAGAAACCTCGTTGATAATAATACAATTGGATGAGTGGCCTATATATACTTACACTACTAATTTGGGTTAGGGTTTCTTGGCCCCTCCTCCAATCTACTCAACTGAATCCTTAACCTACCTAACTAGGTCTCTTTACAAAAGGAGAAAAAGACAAAAGAGATCCCTCACATTAGGAAACTTGGATGGACCTAATTATGTATGGTCGTGTGGGCCTCGTACCTTCTTTTCATACATGGGCTCCCCACTTCTCTCAGCCTACCAATCGGCATCCTACTTGGGTGCTCCTTTATTCCTAGCCCATTTATGGGGAGCGAATGGCACTCGCATCACCTTAGCCCGGGACTGCAGTACTCTCTAGTGTCGAAACACTCCTCATGCACTCGCAACTTCTAGGTTAGGCCAATGCAAGGTTTTCCCTTTGCCTAGGGCATTTAGCCAACCCTCTTGGTTATGGATGCAACCCTAGGTGTGTAGGGCATGACACACTCCTCTACAATATTCAACCGAGCAACAACAATTTCACAAGTCATTGCAGCACAACAAGTGGCTAATTCTAGGGTTGATGTTACTTAGCCCCAACCAATCCTAAGAGAAGCACCAATCCTTATATTCCTCTTAGTCTACATTGTCTTACCCATCTTTCTCTTTTTCCCAGATAAATAAGGGTTTCCTAGATGGCGCATCTATAACTTTGCTTGTTGGTGTGCCAGGATTGGCACAATATTTCCCATCAATGAAGGGGCGATGATCTCTCTATGAATATCGGATGAGATTACAATATTCCGCGTGGGCTTCATGACTAATCTCTCATAGGTTGTACGCTCTACGCTAGGAGGGCTCTAATCCTCTCACAATCATGCAACTTCGAGAGTCCTTAAGATTGTCTTGGGGGATTTCGGATAATTTTTGTCTCATATCACTTGGTAAAGGGAACTATAACAAATATTTCTCTAATTTGGCTGAGAGAGATACGGTTTGGAATCGTATATTTTGGAGTTTTAAGTCTAGTATATTTTGGGTTCAACGTTGGACCCCAGATCTTGATCCTAAAATAGTTAAGACCTCCCTAGCATAACTTTAGGTTCTGATGCAGGGGTTCAATTAAGGGTATTAGCACTTAATGGTTCTTGTGGGGTTGTGCGGGTTATAGTCACCCCTATTCGTATTAACAATAATACTCTAAATGGATTAATGGGGCCTTTTGGTAGAGTTCTTGTCAAGTTTTACCTTTCTTTTGACCTCTCAAACAACCTTTTATAGGAATGAATAAGGCATTCAATTTATATTTTGTTTACATACGAGCGCCTTCCAGATTTTTTCCAATAATGTTGCTTGATTGGACACTTAACTCGAAAAACAAGAAGGTGACAAACCAATGCGGCTGTAGCCGCTCGTGGGGGCCTAAATTGGTTCGGTAGCAGGCTACATATCCAACATAGAAACAAAAGAAAATCTCACACAATGTTGCTAGTTCCCATAATGTGGTTATCATTGACTCATTCTCCTCTTCGCCTAAAGAAGGTGACATACTCTTGATGGTTCTGGATACCTTGGATAACAAGTGGGATGCTAAAATGTTTCCCATCCGAAATAAAAATCCATGGCAAATCCGTTTGGGGTGATTTAGAATTTGAAGATGTGTAATTTTGATGATTCAGAGATAGTCATTCTTAGGTGGTCTAAAAACTCAGGGTGCTCGGTAGCTTGATTATGGCGGATACGGACGATCTAGTTGTTGGGGATGCTCTTGACTGCTCAAATGGGGTTACCTGTGTTGGAAAATGTGGGCTCAATATATAAATTGCAATGGAAAAATAAATAAATATGTGAAGAAAAAATAATATATAAACACTCTTGTTTATTTCTCTCAAACACACAATTATTAATGAACTCTCTAGTACAAAACTCATGCTTAGAAATGAAAAACTACATGCACTACAAAAAAATCCGGCAATCCTGACGGCCAAATCCGTCAGGATTCTGTCAGTATATCAAATACTGACGGCCTCCTGACGGATTATGGCCGCCAGTATATTTGCGGTCAGGATTGTAGCATCCTGACGGGAATTGTAACCCGCCAGTAATGCCGGCGGTTTCGTCGACGGCTTGTGCTGCCAGGAAATGCCCGCCAGTATTCCTGTCGGGTGATAAACCGTCAGCATTACTGGCGGGTTACCCGCCAGTATTTACTGTCGGGTAACCCGCCAGTATTTACTGGCGGATTTGGCCGCCAGGATTTACTGGCGGATTGCCGCCAGGATTACGGCGGCAGCCCAATTAATAAATAATTTTAATTAAATTAATATTAATAATAAACAAATTTTAGATAAAATTTAATTAATTAATAATTAAATTAAAAATAATAGACAAATAAAATTTTAGAGATAATTCAAAATAAATAATCCACTAATAAAAAAATGAAAACAAATCATTTCAATAACAAAAAATCGTTTAATCAGTCGAATGTATAAAAATATAACTATCCATCTAAATCTCCACCATCTGGACTACGGGGAGGCCGACGACCCATGGCCCGAGCAACAGCTTCTTCAATCTGCTGTTGGAGCCTCAACTGGGAACGCTCCTGCTCCTCACGGATCCGCTGAATCTCCAGCGCCTGCTCGTCGCGGATCCGCTGAAGCTGCTCCTGCTCTGCTGGGACTGCACCTGAGTCTGGAGCCTATGAACATCGGCGGTGGAGGTGGAAGAAGTGCTGCAGCCCTTCTGAGTCTTCCCAAAGCATCCAAGGCCATAGCGTCGACCCTTCCTATTCCCGACGGACCTGTAGGTAGACCTCGTTCGGGTCTACCTGAGGGCTGCTATCATCAGACGACGCAGCACGCCTCTCCTCCAAAAGCCCTCTCATAATCCTCCTGATATCAAAATTTTCAACTATTATTACCAAACAACTTTTATCAGATTCTATAATAACTTTTATCAGATTTTATAATAAATCGGTTATATATATAACATATAAAACTTACAGCTATCCTCTGGGCTTTGGGATCCGTAAATGTGCCGTCGGGATTTCGATGATACCTCAGCAGAAGCTCGTAGTTACTGGGGCTGCGAACCCGTCTGTGCAGCCTGTATGTAAAGTTACATTTACAATATTTAATATAATGAATTAATTAAAACATATAATTATAAATGTTCAATAATATAATTTAATTACTTAAAATATTATCATTGACTTACAATCTCGGCCGCCTGTCGATTAGCCGGCATGGACCCGCCTCGATGCTTCACTATACCAGTCGAAGGGCCGCCGGGCTCGCTCATCCTGTTCCGCCTGGCCTTTCTCAGACTTCTCCACCTCCTCAGGCCGCTGAAACTCCAACAGCCACCTGTTCCAAGTCGTCTCCCCTACAATAGCAGGTATCGTCCCACTCGTCCGATACGCCTTCCTCCACTCGTATATACGACTCTTATAAGACTCCCGCATCGAGATATAGAATGCCGCCCTGATGGCATTCTCGTCGTACATACGAGTGTCCCACCACACCAATCCCTACAAAAGAAATACAATTAGACAAAATAATTAAGCAATTCACTTAACATAATAAATAAAAAATACTTCAAAATTACCCTAAAACGAGGCCACCACGTCTGACGATGGCTCTCCGGGATGTGCTCGTATTTTCCACCCATCTGGGTGGATACGAGCCTCGTGTATAGTCCTGAGATAGGTCGGCAAGTCCTTCGACGGACTCCGTAACCTAAAAATTAATAAGTTTATTTCAATATATGTGAAATAATTAAATTATATATTGAACACATAACAAAGATTGATTAAAATGTTACTTACCTATTACCGATCACGACTACCTCGATCCGGAAGTCCTGACCTCTGTACCAGGCGTGCTCGTCCCCGCCTCATCAGACGGGGTAGGTGGAACAGTATCATCTAGGTCCATGTCGGTGGCATCATCCTCATGGTGTCCCGAAGACGATGAGCCGAGAGAAATCCGACGATGATGGGGACCTCTACCAGGCATCTATCATACAACATAGTTTTATTAATAATATTTTTCTGTTACATAGGTATATATATATATATATATAAAAATATAATGTGTGTGTGTGTGTGTGTGTGTGTGTGTGTTGGTTCGTTATAATTTGTTCAGATTATCGTTAACACCCATAAAATTTTCAAACCTCATCCCTAACTTTCAGACTCATCTTCGTAGCTTCCTTCGTCTTCTTCAGTTAAATGTAGTTCATCGCTTTCTGACTCTTCTGAATCATCATTGACCGACTCGTCGTGTTCGTGATTGAGAGGGTCGTTTAATTGGAAGTCAACATCCTCTAATTGTATTGCAGGAAATGTTTCGACAACATCTTCTTGGAAAGACTGTTGTTCAGGCACGCGAGGCTCGATATAATCCACTGTCGATCGAGCTTTTGATTTGACAAGTTGCCCACCAATCTAGTTTGTCTCGCTTCAAACTCGGATACGAACTGTAGTGCACTTGAGTCGCTTGGGATGCGAGTACAAATGGCTCGTATCGATTGAATTTACGTTTATGATTGACGTCAACGAGCTTATATTGAGGGTGGATTTTCGTTCCGGCTGGAGTTGGATCAAACCACTCACATTTGAACAAGAGCGTCCTTCCGGAAGTTTGAAGCCCGTGATACTCCAATTGAACCACTTCTAGAAGACGACCGTAATAATCCATGTAATCTGGCCCATAATTTGTTCCTCTTATACAAACTCCTGCGCTCGATGTTGATCGCCTCAGACCCATACGAAATGCTGTGAAATCTAAATCCATTAATCTTACAACCGTTGAAAGTGTTCACAACACGTGATGGACCATACGCAATTGACCTCATATAATCGTCATTTACATTGTTCAAAGGATCTCGTGCCTACAATAATTTTATGTTTACGAAGTTATAATATATTTCGATTGTCACTTAATTTTACAGATAATTAAGACTCACGTAGCTCTCGAACCAAACAGGAAATTCAGCGTCCACTTTTCGAGACAGTGCCTCATCTGTAATGTTCGGTTGGTGACGTTTAATACCATCTTCGAACAAACTGCAATTTTATATTAAAATGAAGATTTGTTATAATATCTAATTAGTAGACTTCGATAATTTGGGTTACAACGAATTTGATTAGCTAACCTGATAAATTGTTGGAGTTCAGAACAATTTAGTAAAACATATCTTCGGGCCTCGGCCAATTCTTCATCCGACAAGAATCTCTTCCCTGCGGCCGAGAAAGCTTCACCAGTATTTTTGAAAACAGATAGAACATTTGGAGTGTCGTCTTCATCATTTTGAACTTCTTCATTACGATGTAAGTTTGTCCTTTTTGTGGAGACATTATCATCGAAGTAATACGAAACGAAATTCAACGCCTCCTCAACTAGATATGCGTTTGCTATTGATCCTTCAACACACGCTTTATTCCTTACATTGTTTTTCAACTTGCGAAGATACCTCTCAAAAGGATACATCCACCTGTATTGCACTGGACCAGCAATTCTCGCTTCGTATGGTAAGTGGACGGGCAAATGTTCCATTGAATCGAAAAAACTAGGTGGAAATATCATCTCAAGTTGACAGAATATTAGGGGAATGTCACGCTCTAAACGACTCATATCAGCAGTTCCTATAACTCTCGCACTCAGATCTCTGAAAAATAAACTTAACCCTGTCAGTGCCTTCCACACTGGATGAGGAAGCAGTTCTCGAAATGCAATTGGGATCAACCGCTGCATAAACACGTGACAGTCATGGGTTTTCATCCCGTACAATCTCAACATTTTCATATCAACACAGCGACCTAGATTTGATGCGTACCCATCAGGAAATTTGATAGCCTTTATCCATTCACACAATGGAACTTTCGACGGCTTATCGAGCGTGTACGACGCTTTGGGATACTTTCCTGACGCGTCTGCATGAAGCTCGGGACGGTGACAGTATTCTGCTAACTCATCTCTTGATTTACTGTGTCTTTTGTCTTCCCTTTGACATTCATCACCGTGTTAAACACATTATCAAAAACATTCTTCTCAATGTGCATAACTTCTAGATTATGACGAATCAAGTTAGTGCTCCAGTAAGGCAAATCCCAAAAAATACTTCTTTTTCTCCATCRACTYCTCCTCGCTATTAGTCCGTTCACATGTTCTGCATTTTCATCGGTTTCCTTCAGAAGTCCTAGCCGTTCAATTTCGGCCAAAATCTCTGTTCCAGAACGCACGTGCGGCGGCAGCGCTTCAACCTTTCTATTTTTCCTAAAATATTTTTTATCTTTACGAAATCGATGATCACATTCTAGAAACTTACGATGGTTATCAAACCATGATTGTTTCATGCTCTTTTTAGGGTAAACGCGTCTGAACGCTCCATGCAATARGGACAAGCTATTCGACCGGACGTGCTCCAACCAGACAACATCGAGTATGCAGGAAAGTCGCTTATGGTCCACATAAGGGCCGCTCGCATCTGAAAGTTCTGTTTTTTAGATACATCGTACGAGACAGCACCGTCGGACCACAACTGCTTGAGCTCCTCAATCAATGGTTGTAGAAAAACGTCTAACTTATCTTTGGGGTTTTGTGGCCCCGGGACGAGAACGCTGAGAAACATATACTGCTCTTTCATGCACATCCAGGGAGGTAGATTGTATGGTGTGACAATCACCGGCCATGAAGAGTATTGTTTTCCGAAACTTCCAAAAGGTTGAAATCCATCTGTACATAGACCTAATCTTACGTTTCAAGTTTCAGCTGCGAACTCTGGATGAGTTTGATCGAAGTGCCTCCAAGCCTCAGAATCTGACGGGTGGTGCATGACACCATCCTCTACCGTATGTTCTGCATGCCACCGCATATCATTTGCCGTTGTTTTAGATGCGTACAACCTCTGCAGGCGGGGCGTTAGAGGAAAATAAAACATCCTCTTATACGGAACTAAGTTGGACTTGCGGTGTTTAGTTTGTCCATTCTTCGCGGGTTTGAACCGTGGATGATCACAAAACTTGCACTTATCCAGATTCAAATCATCCTTCCAATAAATCATGCAGTTCTTGACACAACAATCTATCTTCTCTACCGGTAACCCTATACCTCTCAATAACTTCTTACTTTCGTAGAAATTATCTGCAACATTGTTGTCCTCTGGCACGATCTCTTTGATTAAATCAATAAATTGATCATAAAATTTATGAGAAATGCCATGCTCCGATTTTAAATTTATAAGACGAGCAACTAAGGACAATCGATTGTGTTTCTCGCAACCGGGATACAGAGATTTTTTTGCTGCTTTTAGAATATCGAAAAATTTCTTCGCCTCGGGATTAGGTGATTCATCCAACTCAATGTCATTCATGTCGAAATTAGGACCGACAACATCTCYCAKCHTATRYHCYTACGCATTTGATGATGATCCCCCAATTTCAATATCAGCAGGCGATGAGACGTGATTTGTTTCCCCGTGATGAGTCCAAATGTAGTAATCAGCAATGAACSCTTTGGTACCGACGTGGTATCTTATCTCATCGATAGTCCTATAACTAGAGTTTCTACACTTAGTTCGTGGGCAAGGGCATTTTAGCTTATCGCCGTCCCTCTCTGCAGAATCATGCGTGAGTGCAAATTGTACGAAACTATCTACACCGGCCACGAACGCCGGATTTAGAAATCCGGAAATATTCCGTTTGTACATCCAACTACGATCATCAGCCATCCTAAGATTTTTAAAAATTAAAGAAGGTGGCTAGATTTCGGCAGCAATACGAGAAGAATGAGTAATTCGAATTGTAATTGGTAAGGCTTCTATCCCATTCAAGAAGGTGAGGTTTAGTAGTATGTATTATCTTAAAATATGTATTTTTCTTAGATTCAAAATCTCGGCAGCATCTCCCCACAGTTCTCGTAGTGCACGTATATTTCAGTGCACCCGAGAAAAATTCGAGAGATGCAGAAACCGAAATTTCAAAACTAAAAACAACAAACATACACATAAGATAACCATACTACAAGTCACATTCTCAAACTGTCCAAAAATGGGACAATTTGAAATTTAGTATCAAACTCTATATTTGATACTAAATCTCAAAACGGGTCTAAGGAAAAGTGGAATAATTCGAAACTTCGTTTCAAATTTTTCAATATGTTATTAATTCTAAAACAAGTGATTTATATGCATCGCGTCACTTCGCCAAGGTTCCAAATAAGCAATTACCACCGTCACATTTTTCTGAAAATATTTTGAAAACTTAAATAAAATCCCGTGACACCCTATCACGTTTTTTAAAAACAAATTTGAAAACCCGCTATTGGAGGGATAAAACCTCCCGGCCGGCGCCGTCACCCACAGGTCAACATCCGACGGTATATACAACCAACAACACCAATGGCAATATTAAATCAACCAACAACCAGCAACAACAATGACAATATAATATATAAACAAAATTAAACCCTGGCCGATCACCACGGCCTCCCATGCATGAACAATATATATACAACTTTTTTTTAAACCCCGGCCGATCACCACGGCCTCCCATGCATGAACAATATATATACAATATAATGGGTGAATAAACACTAAATTTGAAATCAAACCCTAATAATCTAATGATAAACCCTAATACAAGATTGCTTCTAGCTAGGTAGATTCTGAAGTAGACACGTTGTCTATAAAGAGCCACACAGCACTCGAATACAGGTCATCGCTTTCCTCGACCACCCTCACCATGTCTGCTCCAAATACGTTGTCTGAATTAAGTATATTTGGAGCCGACATGGGGAGGGCGTTTGAGGAGGACAATCTCTGTACGGGCGCTGTGTGCACTCTTTATAGACAAGTGTACTCCAGAATCTACACAAGCTTAATTATTCATAAAATGGCCCCTAATTATATAATTATTGCTAAATTGGACCCTATTAATTGATTATTCCTAAATTGAATCCTAATTATGTAATAATTACTAAATTGACCCCTAATTAATTGATTATTCCTAATTTGAACCCTAATTATGTAATAATTACTAAATTGACCCCTAATTATCTAATTATTACTAAATTGGCCCTAATTGTATAATTATTGCTAAATTGGCCCCTATTAATTGATTATTCCTAAATTGAATCCTAATTATGTAATAATTACTAAAATGGCCCTAATTAATTGATTGTTCCTAATTTGATCCCTACTTTATGTAATTATTACTAAATTGAACCCTAATTATGTAATTATTACTAAATTGGACTCTAATTAATTGATTGTTCCTAAATGAAACCCTAATTTAAAATTAAACTTAAATTAAATACTAATTACAAATTATAACCCAAATTATTACATAATTTTAAGTTATACCCTAAATAAAACGCTAATTTCAAATTAAACCTAAATTAAACCCTAATTATAAATTATACCCTAAATTATTACATAATTTTAAGTTAATACCCTCAATGAAACCCTAATTTCAAATTAAACCTCATTAAACTATAATTATAAATTATACCCTAAATTATTATATTATTTTGATTTTTACCCTAAATGAAACCCTAATTTCAAATTAAACCTCAATTAAATTATAATTGAAGAATATTATAAATTATACACTAAGTAAATCCTAATTAGGTAATTATGGCTAATTGAATCATAAGTATATACTTAATTATAATAAACTCATACTTTAACCCTAACTTTGTAATTAATTTCTAATGAACCCAATTTTCAACACTAATCCTTAAACAAACACTAAACTCTAACCTTTAAAATCAATTATATAACAATTACTAAACAACAAACATATAAAAAATATACAAACAAATACAAATATACATAAAAATAATCAAAAATATAAAATGAAAATCGAAAGTGGAGGTGGTGGTGGACCTTGGATCAGCGCCGGAAGTGGAGGCAGGTGGTGGTGGACCTTGGAGCGGCCGCCTTGGGATGGGATTGAACCGGAGGGCGGCGGTGGGCTGTTGGAGATTGGGGTTGGCCTTCAACCGGAGCGGCGACGGTGGGCTGGGGGCTTGAACCGGAGTGGTCGGGCTGTGGATGGCGGTGGCTAGGTAGAAGGGGGCCGTAATTTTGGCCGCTCTTTCTCTTCTCTCTGGAAAGACTGACGCGGAGGGAAGGGGGACGCAATTTTTAGGTTAAATTCCTGACGGCCAATGGCCGTCAGGACTAGCGGGCCTTTATTTTTTTTATTAAAAATAGTATCCTGACGGCCATGACCGTCAGGAGTAGCGAAATTATTATTTTTTAATTAAAAATTATATCCTGGCGGCCTCAACCGTCAGTATCCTGACGGCCAAACCCGTCAGCGACGCCAATTTTATTTACTGATGGGTATGGCCGTCAGTATAATTAAGCGAGATAAACTCCAGCTTTTTCCCTGGCGGGTTACCGGCGGCCTATAATGCTGACGACCAAAGCCGTCAGCATATCCGCCAGCAAAGTCGGCCGCCAGGAAGGCCGCCAGAAATGCTGGCGGCTTTTTGGCCGCCAGTAAATCCGCCAGGACTGCCGGATTTTTTTGTAGTGATGACTATTTATAAGATTAGACTACATAAAAAGAAAGGACACAACTAATTCCATAATATAAAAATACACATTATGAAAGGACACGTTCATGTGCATGAATGAACAACATATCAAAAGTCACATCCATTTATTTATTAAATGAATCAAGCTTATACTCTTAACCTTCCAACAACTTGCAGCTCCTCCACAACAGATGACATGGAAAAAATTAAACTAATGGCCCTTCAATATTCAATCACAGGTCAGAATGCCTCGGGCTAACATTGTGGGATGTTTTTTGGTGCCATTTACTATGGTTTCAATGGCTGCCAAGGATCTGATTGGCCAACAATCTTGGGCTGACAAGGTGAAAACTAGCAATAGCAGGTACTATGACCCTCTAAAGCAAGGCTCGATGATGTTTCCTTATAAGTTTGCTTCATTGTAATAAAAGGGGGTTAGGTTCGATTTTTTCTAAGTCCATGCTTAAGTTGCACCGTGATCTGGTTAAACCAGTTTTTTTTTTTTGTATTATTATACTAGAAGTTGATCTCTAGATTATTCATGCTTCATTTTGGTCTTCTATTGGCCTTTTGGTGGTTTCTACAAATAATTGGGTTGTTATGTTGTATAATATTTGGGTTTTGCATCGAATAAACCCATTTCTTTATCGGTAGTTTGTATGATAGAGCAATTGATTTTAACTGATATTTTTATTGTGAATTTGACGGTTATACTGGGATGTGTGCATGTGACATTTTTCTTATTTAAAGCACCGATCTTTCTAGGCTGATTTAATTTCACATTGGGTTGATGTAATGTTCATTGTGGAAGATTCTAATGCAGTTATGGGGGCACATGAGCGGCGCAGTAGCCTTGACCTTCTTTGGATTTGCTTCTATCCCCTTTTCCATGACCATGTAGCCCAAGAACTTTCAAGCCCTTACCCCAACATTCACTTTATGGGGTTGAGCTTCATCTTATACTTCTTCAGAATATCAAAGGTTTCGCTTAGGTCATCCACGTGTGAGGCTGCTTTCACGCTCTTGACCAACATATAATCCACATAGACCTCCATGTTGCGCCCGAGCTGATTTTTGAACATTTTATCCACTAGCCGTTGATATGTGGTGCCTGCGTTCTTAAGTCCGAATGGCATGACCACGTAGCAATCGGTCCCTTTCGGAGTTATGAAACTAACTCGCTTCTGGTTTCAGGAATTTTCGGAGTTTGTACAATATGGACAATTTTTTAATATTCAAAACATGATTCACTCTTCCACGTTAAGGGCAGATTGATCAATTTTTTTAGGACGTTTGGGATATGATCGCTTCAGATATTGTTTTTGTGGTTAAAATATTTCTTTGACTCAGGTTCCCTCCCCGACGGTCTTAATCCTAGTTTTGTGTTGTTGATCCTTAAAACCACGACGACTAACTATATTGAACTATTCCGTCCAATTATGCTTACGACTTCTTCTTTAAGATTATCTCAAAGATTCTCATGTCTGACTTTCTCTTCAATTAACGTTGATTTGACTTTTTTTTTTTCTAAAATATCTAAAAAAATCCAAGTCGACATCGCTGAGAGACTCGGAGAAGAACACCCAGAAAACATCAATTAATAAAAATAACAAGATTGTATTTTACATGAAATATGGAAACATCCATTAATTAGGACTTTATTTTAAGATATTATGGCTAATTACCTCAAGGTCTTTCTCTATTTAAAAATCTTAACAATAATAAACACCATTCTAGTTCCCAACTAAAAACTAGTTCTCTATCCTATACAGAGATTGGTTCAAATGATAACAAATCTTTAAAATGAGAATGTAGAGCCAAATCTTAGCCCTTCATCCTTACAAATGAATGGTTAAAATTAATTCTTAAATTTAGTAATTAATTTCTTAAATATACAGCAGTAAGGGCAATATCATAAAGTGATATATGTAACCCTTTTCCCTCTCTATTCTCTATCTCCTATTATACTGTCGTCTTTCTGTCTTTGTTTTGTATCTTCTATATCCTAATTGTTTTTCAGCCTTACTCCATACGAGCATATTTGGATTAGACTTCATCGGGATTCTAAATTCCATTGTTCAAAATCTTATTATTCGAAACATTGTGAATAGCAAGAATTCTTATTTGTTGTGGGATTCAAAATCCTTTGCTTTTACTGTAGATGCCAAATCATATCTGAAAAGTGGATGATGATGTATTATATTGTATTTGATGTCAAATCATGTTAGAAAGAGTGAATGGTGTTATATTATTATATATTTACTAGTATTTAATTATATAAATGTAATGATGATATGATAAAAGAGATGAGTATTTGAATATGATTGTATAGGGTAGAAGTTAATTGTAAGAAGTTATTGGTTGAATATTGAAAATGTAAAATCTAAAATAAACGGGGATTGAGATTAACAATCTCAATCGTGAATGGGGAGTCCTTGACCAAATATACCCCAACCAACTCAAAAATTCCACCACTAAAACAACAACTATGCTCATCAATTTTTACGTTATTGTATGTCGTAATTAACATATTATAAACCACATAAATATGTCTTTTTTATGTCTTCTTTTCTTTCTTTCTGTTTTTTTATTCTTTTTGGGACTCGTGTTTTGTATAATAATATGATTGTTCTATGTGAATAAATTAGTGGATAGATAATCACATCTAATAAGGAGTTGAACGCTGCAGGAAAAAAGTTATATCGAATTTGTAATATGCATCAAAACTAAACTAAGTGTGCGGTCAATGAAAATTAAAAATACATTGAATTTGTTAAATAAACATAAAATTATTAGTTCATTTTCTTTGTCGAGTCTTCTTAGTTTGTTACTCTCAGTAACAACCTCCACAATTAAGAAACATACATGGAGGCCTCAAGAATGCGATCTCATTATTACAAAAAACAAATATCATATCTAAAATTGTGTGGAATCCATACTTAATATGCGTCAAACCCATTCTAAATGTCTATTGAATTAATACTAAAATACATTGAATTCATTGTACATACATAAAATTGATGGTTCTTCAAATCATTTGGTTATCAGAGATATATGCGCTATATGATTATCTAATGTAGAAATATAAAATAAACGTGGAATGAAACAATAATAAAGAAGAAAGATTATTTGAACGAGGAATCACTATTCCTCTCAGAACTCTTTCATAATATAGTGATTGCACTATGAACTGCTTGAAATTACTAGTATGGACTTCTTCCTACCTAACCAACATAGTTGCACAGTATCCTTAGCTACTTTTATGACCAACTCTCTTACCTAGAAAATCCATATGAACTCCCTTCAAAGGCTAAAAGATACTAATCCTTAGTACCTTGGAAAAAAAAAGAAATACTAACTTATTTTGATATCCTAAATAAATTTTAGTATATTAAAATAGCACTAATTATGAAATATATAAAGTATATTCTTATAAGATTATTTTAGCTTTGAATCAAAGTACTTTTTACAATGGAACCTATCTACGTGTATACTAAACATATGTCGGTGTCCTAAGGCAAAAACGTTTCTTCATGGGCCATGTGCATGGGCCCTGTCTTCACAAATTGCCTTCCTTGTATGTGGAGCCCTACTTGAATTCTGTTATCTTCTTTCCTTTTCTATTTCTTTGCATGGAATTTAGACTTGTTGACTTCAAATAAACTCAGACTTTTCATGCATGGATCTTCTTCAATCTTCACCAAATTCTCTTCAAATCTTCCATAAATATTAATCTTCCTTATCAGTCGATCTTATTCATTTCAAGCGCGTGAATCTCCACCTGTAAGTAAAAAGATAAATAAGTAAATTGATTTTTCCAAAATAAATAAATAGAATATAAGAAAACTTACATAGAGGGTTTAACTAAAAACTCTGCTTTGACTTGTTAAGTATCAAATATTAAACTTGATGTAGCTTCCAAGAAATACTTCGATTATTGCAAAATCTTATTTTTCTTACAATCTCACCATTTGGATTTCAGTTTGAACACTCTTATTTCTTAAAGTTCTGAAAATAAGTCAACAACTCCAACAACATACATATATATATAACTAGATGTAACAACATTAACCAGAAGCTTAACCCACAGTTAGTTAGACTCAAACATAAATAATGATTCAGAGCCCAAGTTATATCAATTCACCATATAATAATCCTACTTAGAAAATCAATGTGCATCTGTAGAAATCATTAGACTACCATACACATTCATCAAAATAAAACTACGTACATTTTAGACTAAACTTTACATAGTCTCCAATAATTTGATGTTTTTGACCACTAAGATCACCTGCCAGGTACCTTATTTTTAGTTACAAACCAAAAAAAGTTAAGATATTCAAAGTACCTAAGTACCATCACCAACCCAGCAAAAAAAAGTCCAAATACATTAGATCCTCACTAAAATTATCACTTAAAATGAAGTAATAAGTAGGATCTGATCCTCCATCCAGCAGCTTAAATAGAAGCATCTGAAGCAGCTTCATTATCTATCCCCATATCCTCATAAAACACTCCATCAATCACAACGTCCGCAGCTCGCTTGCCTTTGCCCTTCCCTTTGCTCCCTTTGACCTTTCACTTTGTAGACTTCCAAGACTTCTCCCCCTTTACCGACTGAGATGCCGAAGATCCAACTATCTTACCTTAAGGAGTCCCTACAGTACTAGATTTCAGCACTTTCTAAATGATCAGGAGATAAACCACATACTTGTGGGCGCACCTCTCAAAATCAGAGCAGATAACTATTTCCTGGGAACACGAGTAGTTTTAAGCAACCCAATGTCTATACACGGAAGATATTGACAGTTCTATGGCTAAAAATAAGAGGAGGCAAAGCAATCTCAATAACATCACACTTGCGGGGATCAGGTTTGATACCAGCCTCACTTAACAAGAACCAAATCAATGAAGGAAGGGGAAGACTCTTATGATTACAAGGCTGACAAGAAAAGGACACAACATGCTTAAAAATAAGCTCACCGAAGGCAAGCATTTTCCCTGTTAAAGCCCAAAACAAAACCTTGACTTGATGGTAAGCGACCTCATTTCTTGGAAGGAGCATTCTTTCTAAGAGATGGGTGGCTGTTTTATAGAGTAGCGACGTGGAGTATGGGAGTGGCAAGCTCTCATATAGGGTAGCGACCTCTTATGGTTTTAACCATCTCGGCACTGGGTGTTGGGCTTTATAATTGTTGGGCCTGAATAGGCTAACATGGATGGTATTGTGGGGTCCCGACGAACTATATTAAAAGAATCACAGGTCCAGGCCTATTCTGGTAATTTAAGCTAGATATCTATTATTTATGGGAACTTAGCATACGGGAAAAATCCTAAATCTAAGTCGGTCATGGTATTTATGGAGTTATAGTGGGAGAAGGTAAACCTATCTTGGGGAATACTTCTCATGTCTATATAAAGGGGTTCAGGCCTCACTTTTATTTTAAGTTATTTTATAACGTTTGGGCTCTCGAAACATCTCTCGCATTATCTGACCTAAGCATCGGAGGACATTCGTCAGGGCCATCCACCGCCTTGGTGTTTGGTGTTGTTTTGCAGGATCTATCAGGTTGTCAGGAGGCTCTTGGGGATCAATCAGGTCACTGTGACGTTAATTGAAGTTTGTTCATATCAAGTGGCACCGTTTTTGGGAAAGAGGGACAACAAGTCCTTGGGCGAAAGACGTGAGAGAATTTGGAAACACTGTATAAAGGAAAGAAACATGCCGCCCAGGGTCTTGGATCCAGCAAATCAAAGAAAAAGAACAAAGAAATCGGTAAAGGAGAGCAGACAAAAGACGGACTGATACCTCCCCCAAGAGAACCAACGATTCAGAATCTGGATGTCACGCCACCACCTCGCTAGAGAAACAGAAAGAAAAGGAAACTTAAGGAGAGCAACAAGTGAAAACTCCAAAAGTTATCGCGCAAAAAGCTGTCTGCATAGGGATGAAGGAATAGAAGGAGTTTCCTAAAGACAAGCCTTGTCAAATAAATAAAGGATTCTTGGAATGGCTTGTGGAATTCATACCTCTAGAAAAACAAAAAGATCTAAACAAATACCTAGCAGGCGAGCTGGGTAGGGTAAAAGAGAAGGCTAATAAATCGGATAATGGGCACGTGGAAAAATCAGTAACGAAAAAGCAAAAATGAAGTGGAGGATCTCCATCACAGAGATCATCTCGCGAAAGGAAGGGGAGCTCGAGCAAGCAAAAGTATGCATATTCCTCCAGCTCTACCTCGTCTTCAGAGTCTCGCACTCAGAAGTATAAGTTTAAGAGAGGGAAGAAGTTGGGATTAGGGTGAAAACACTATAAGCATCGAGGTCGGAAAAATAGTAAGCACACTAGTGAGGATGAAACAGAAGACTCGAGCAAAGATGGCTAGTCCAGGGAAAGATCTCAAAAAATTCAAGGTCGGTATCATGAAGAGAAGGGAGAGAATGAGGTCGTTCCAGGTAGATAAGGAATTCAGGGATATGCAAGAAGCCTTGCTAATTCTGCAAAGACAAATGGCGTGAGAGAAACTCGATGAGGAGAAGGGGCATCCTTTTTCGGATGATATACTGCAGGCCGTGCTACCTAAGGGGTATAAAATATTGGAATTTTAGTATTATGGGGCGACAGATCCAATCCGCCACATGCAACTCTTCGAGAATGAAATGATCCTACATGGATATACGGATGTTGTGGCATGCCGGGCTTTTATGTCTACACTGAGAGGAATCGCACAAAGATGGTTTCACCAATTGGCGCGAGGAAGGATTACTAGCTTTCAGGTGTTAAGGGCGGTCTTTTTGAAGCAATTTTCCAGGGTGAAGTAACATATAAAGACTGCACAGTCCTTTTTTACAATGGTGCAGCGACCGGATGAGAGCCTGAAGCAATACATTAATAGGTTCACTAATGCTACACTAGAGGTACCCACCGCTATAGATAAAATGAAGGAAGGGGCACTACATCTGGGACTAAGGAGGGAAGATTTAAGCAAGTATCTGGTTAGAAAAGCTGCACGGACATATGATAAGATTTTGGAGCGATGTAATAAATATATATAGGCAGAGGAAGCTGAGGAAGATCATCGTTTACGGTTTGGTGTGGAGGTCGCGGAGACCGGGGGTAATATGTCGAAGAGGTTGGAAATCATAAGGGAACCCTGAGGGGTAGTACGCAGGCTCCTAACTTCGGGTTCCAGGGGAGAGTAGAGCCTAAATTAGATATGCAAAACTAGAGAGAAAAGAATTTCACACCTTTAGTCTATCCCCGGGCGAAGGTGTTCACCAGCATGAAGCGTTTAATATCCAAATGACATAAAGTGGCTAGAAACTCGCACGCAGCTCCTGCTAATCCCAAGTCGGATTTCTTTTGCCTATCTCATAATAATTATGGTCATTCCACGGAGAAGTGCAGGCATCTTAAGGAGGAAATTGAGAGGCTTATAAAGGTAGGGCATTTAAAGGAGGTCATATAAAAAGATAGGGAACTACGAGAACCAAGACTGCCATTGCCCCACCACCTCCAAGGGATCCACCTCAAAATCAGACCGAGAAACAGCCAAAGCAAGGAAATCAGAGACAAGATGAGCCAAGAAGGAACAAAGGGAGAATAAACATGATCTATGAAGGGCCAACGGATGGTGATACTAATAGTGCACAAAAGAAACACGCCAAATCAGCCCGGCCGGAACCCTGGGAGGTCGCTAGTATAAGTAGGCGACCACAGAGGGCAGGACCTATCATCTCTTTTGGTCCAAACGAACGACACGGGCTGCAGGAGGATCACAACAATGCATTGATAATTGAAGATGAGATAGCAGGATATGAGGTTGAGAGGATTTTTGTAGACAACGGGAGTTCCGTTAATATAATATACACGAATTGCCTGGAGCAAATGATATTAGAGACAAGTGTGCAACCTGTGAATACACCAATATACGTATTTAATGGGGCACAAGTGATTACAGAGGGTGATCTAACACTTTCAGTGATGTTAGGAAGGGGCGAATTGCAGGCAAAGAAGGATTTGAGGTTTTTAATTGTTCGTGGGAGGTCGGCATATAATGCAATAATAGGGCGACCTGCTCTTAATGCATCCAGGCAGTAACATCTACGTATCATATGAGCATAAAGTATCCTGTGGGAGATAAAGTAGGGGAGGTCGTATCTGAGCAACAGGTCACTAGGTCATGTTATTAGATGACAGTTAGAAAAGGCTTGAGCGACAACATACTAGAGGAGGGAAGAGGTGCGGGAAGGTGTACTTAGTGCAAAAAAAGATGAAAGAACAAGATAACTCTGTTCGGCCACATGAAGAACTGGTGGGGTTTTCGTTGGAAGAAGGTCGCCCAGAGTATACTACGAAGATTGGAACCCTAAGGACAAAATCATTAAGGGAAGAGATGATAAAATTACTAAGGGGATTCCGAGACATTTTTGCCTTTGGGGATGGAGAATTGATAGGGGTATCCTCAAAGGTCGTGCAACATAATTAGAATGCAGATTCGGAGGCGAGGTCGGTCAAATAGAAAAGAAGGCATTTTGGGCCTGAACTAGATAAAATAATTGAGGAGAGGTGCAGAAGCTGTTGAAGGCAGGCCACATTCGGGAAATCCAATTCCCAAAATACTTATCTAATGTTTTAATAATACCTAAACCAAAGCAGAAGTGGAGGATGTGTGTGGATTTTCATGACCTAAATAAGGCATGCCTGAAGGATCACTATCCGCTGCCACGAACTGATCAACTAGTGGATTCAACCTCGGGGTGGGAGCTGTTAAGCATGATGGATGCTGATTAGCACATATTTGTCCTTATTTTTATTAATATTTTAGTTCGTTTTTCTATTTGTTTTTGGTATAAGTTGGATAGCTTAAGCTTAATTTCGTATATTTGTACTTCCAGCTTATTTTATCGCTTTTTGATCTAGATTGGTGCAATTAGATGATATTTTAATGTTTTTCACCTTATAGCTAAATAGCCAAAAGAGTTCATCATGCAAAGGATGAAGTATGATGATCGAGAGATAATGATCAAGCTTTCCGGTGGAGTAGTAGCAAGAATTTAATGTTGTTGATTATTAATAACGGTTTTTCATCTGGAACCGTTATAATAGCACTGCCGACACAAGCTTTCGGGCGCTGCTGATGCTTCCCAGCGCTCCGCGCCACACCTACCGAGCCATGACTAGCATCGACTGCCTGCGTAGACCGACGCACCCATCGACGCCAACGTGCTGAAATACGTTTTTAGGGTTTCTTGTGCGCCAAGTCATGAAATAACTATATAAACCCTTCATATTTTGGATTTCCAAGGAGACACACGCCTACTTAGGTTTAGAGAGCACAGAAATAACACATCTACACATTCCGTTACGTAGTTAGAGATCGAGATTGAAGATCAAAGTTCCTTACGTTGAAGATTCACTTCAAGTCAAGATCTTCGTTCCAACTCTGGCCTAGCTGGAGATTTTCATCGCTTTTACTAGTTTCAATAAGCTTTCTAAACTCTTTATTGCTTTCTTAGTTAATTCCTTAGTTAATTCTAGGATTAGATATATTGTTCTTGATTTACTTTATGTTTGATACTTGGGATATTTTGGATAATTCAGTTCTTAATCTTTCAGTTTTTAAATTGTGTTTATTTTATGCTTGGATATTGGTAGTTGAATTCAAGTTATTATGCAATTAGGTTCGTACTATTTAACTCCATTCTTAAGATTCATGATTAGTAATTGCTTTAGGTTATTCAATTTTACGTATGCTTTATAGATTCGTTGTTGCTACTTATACTATTTGATTTATTTTAATTATTGTTTTTCAATTCTAGTTGGTAATTTTAGTTTAAATTAATTAATTTAGTTAGTTTAAATTTGATATTGCTTTACTCCCTAGTTTATAATTAAATCAAAACTCTCAAAACCCCCAATTTATATGAATTATATGTTTAATTGCGATTGAGAAAAGCATCTAAGATACCGAACAGTTGTCCTCGAGAGAATCGACTTGATTCAGCTTACCACCCTACAAGATCCTCATACTCTTGAGAGCAAGATTGAATGTTTTAATTTAAAATATATATTTGGGGTGCACAAAAGCTTGAATCAAAAATTTGGCGCCGTTGCCGGGGACAACGAGTAGGAATTAAGGATGTTTTTCATTTTATTTTCTTTTTATTTTGCAATTGGCTTGGATATTTGCCATTGGTGCGTTGAGTTGTTGTTGAGTGCATGCAAGGGAGGCGATCTCTTAGACCCGAACTTGCGCCTTTACTCGACAATATTCACCGTCTAAAATAAGAGGCCTATCCCCATAAATCCATTTAATTCATCCATTGCTACTACAATTGATCAAAATAAAGTTCCCGACACCATGTTAGGAGCACAATCAATTCAAAACGGTGATTCCCCACCAAGATCATCTCCACGTCACATTCGAAATGGGTATGGTAGTGAACCAACCATTATGCAAGGACAACCACAGCCCCGTGCTTATTGGGCTAATTATCATCAAAACGTGGAGAATATGAGATGAGACGCAGGGAGAAGCAAGGGAGTTAACCAACAACATAACGAAGAACTAAATCGCCAACTTAACAACGTAGTCGATCATCCACCCAACATGGAGAATATAAGACAAAATGAGAGAGAAACAAAAATATCAATCGTCATCGCAACATCGAGAACGTGTCATTAAGGGACGGTGATTTTCATCAGCATAACGAGTATGCTAACAATCATAGACATGTAGATGATTGATTGGAAAATCAATACCATAGCTACGAATAGGAACATTTTGAAAGGAGATACGAGCGTGAGAATAATTATGAAATAAACGCAAATGACGACCACTACGAGAGAGCAAATGATCGAGTTATAGAACCGAGGGGAGATAGAGAACCTAGACAGCGCGATTTGGCGCGTCCGAAGGCTGTACCTTTTAGGTCAGCTATTGTTCTTGGACCAACCGCAAGGGGAGTGGAGATTAAACCGCATTAACTTAATTTACTCCTGAATTTCCATGGAGGTGCCCATGAAGACCCTTTGGCGTTCTTGAACTATTTTGTTGATGAACTGGGTAGATTTGTGGTTAATGGCCTTAACCAAGACGAGGTGCAAATGATTTGTTTCCCTTATAGCATGAAGGACAAAGCAAAGTCGTGGTTACTATCCCTAGAACCTAGTTCATTGACTGACTGGGAGATGATAAGCGAGAAGTTCTTAAATCAATAATATTCAGCACAAACAACGGGGCATCTTTTGAGGTAAATTGCAACCTTTGAACAGTTGGAGGGAGAGCTATTTCATGAAATGTGGGAGCGTTACAAGATACTTTTCAAGCTTGCCCCGACCATAACTACTCCCCGGAGATGACTAACCAATTTTTCTTTGATGGACGGTTGGATCATGGAAAAAGGGAAGTTGAAATAGCGGCAGAAGGAGACTTCGGTGATTTGACGGCCCCCGAGGCAAGACGAGTGTTGGAGAAGCAAAGCGAAAAATCTAGACAAACTAACTCTCGATCTCGTAAATTGAAAATTAATAAGATATCCATCCCCGATCCTGATTTAGATGACGGCAAATTAGTCAAGGCGAAGTGTGAGGAAATATTTGATGAGAAATTAGTAACTTGGAAAGTTGAGCGGGCGATCAAGGCCTTTTCAAGGAAGATTACTGCGACGTGTCATCAATGCGGATCCCCCGAACATTTAGCAGACATGTGCCCGCGCAACAGTGAACAGCAAGAAGATATTAACGCTGTCCAGAGTTTTTCATATCAACAACATCAGGGGCAGCAACCCGCTAAGAGATTCAATGCGTAACATGATTCTCCCCTTTTTAAGTGGGGCCCCGGAAACCCAAATTATATGCCACCCAACCCGCAATACCCTTCACCACATGCACAAACACCATTGCCACCACTTCAGAATAACTTCAAAATACAAGGGCAGGTGTCTACTACAGTTCAAACTAATAATCAGATGTTAGTTTGGCAGCAGAATCAAGTTGCCGAGACTATTAAAAACCGAGATGGACTCGCGCAAGTTCAAAATGAGATAGCTGACATGAAAAAGGCTATTCTTGATAATTCAGCTGGTCAAAGGAAACTAAAAACGGTAATAGGTCAATTATCGACCCACCTAGCTGGGCTCTCAAACGAGAAGGGTAAACTTCCAAGCCAGGCAGAACAAGCATCGGCGGTTCATGTCCTTTGCAGTGGGAAGAAGATCGACAACGGAATAGTTGACCAGGATGAGGAAGTCGAAGTCGAGGAAAAAACACCAACTCCTAGCAAGGGCGATGTTTCTAAACTAGTAGAGCAGCTGCATAAATCCTCTAATAGATATGTTCCTGGATCCATTCAAGGGATAGTTTCGGATGATGCCCTTGGAAAGGATGATGTTCTTAAACCATCACCGCCTAAGAAATTGACGACACCGATCAAGGATGTTATTCCTTTTCCAAGCCGTTTGCGTCCAGCTAAAGAGAACAAAAGATTCATGGAACTATATAACCTTTTGAAAAACGTCAATATTAACTTGCCACTTTTGGAGGTAATCAAAAAAATACCCGCCTATGTGAAATTTTTCAAGGAACTTGCTTCAAGGGAGAGACTCTTGGAGACAACTCAATATGTAACATTGCCAAAGGAAGTAAGCATATTTTTCAAGAAGCCATTACCACATAAGGAACTCGATCCTGGAAGTTTTTGCATTAATATTTCCTTGGATAATGGACAAACAGCAAAAGGAATATTGGATCTTGGAGCAAGAACTAATCTAATGCCTTATTCACTTTATCGAGAATTTGATCTTGGGCCACTGAAGCCGACGACCATGCGACTGCAGTTGGCTGATCGCTTGATTCGGCTACCTTTAGGGATGGTTGAAGATGTTTTAGTGTAGGTTGGAAAGCTGGTAATTCTGGTTGATTTTGTGATCTTGGACGTTGGCGAAGTGCCGATTGCGAGCACGGAGCATACCATTTTATTGGGGCGCCCGTTTATGTCTACCACCCATACTTTGATTGATGTTCACAAAGGAAGAATGACGATGACCGTGTTGGGTGAATCAGTGACGTTTTCTCTGAAAGATATTTAAAACACTCCTACCTCTGCCATGCTAGATGATTGCTCGTTCTTTGATCCCGTTGCTTCATGCATCCACGAGTTAAAAGGAGTCGCGATTTTGGACAACTTAGGCGATAGGGACGATGCCGGATTTCTGAGAAAGGTGGGGGATACACTCGAAGTAGACTTACGTAAGGATTTTGATGATGAGAAGCGTTTGAGTAGGGAGGATTTGATTGAGTTGTTAGGAATCAACATAAGTGATATTATTGAAGAATTCCAAGATGACTTGGATGTGAAGAATGAAGCAGCTAAGATCGAGCCAAGGGTGGAGTTGAAGCCACCAACAAATCATTCGAAGTACGATTCCCTCGACCCTAACAAAAATTTTAAACGTGCAAAGCACAAGGGCGAGGCATATATCAATGGTTGGACGAGGAATAAGAAGAAATTGAAAGAGGTTCGCACCAAGAAAGTTAAAAACTTGTAGTATGAGGTTGTTCAATTAGTGATGTATAATCACGAATGTAATTTTGATCCAACTGATCTCAAGGCCACATGGAGTGGACTGTTCTTGATAAAAGAGATGGATGAGTATGGAGTAGCTATGTTATATGATGAGGTCGTAAAATCATCTTTTTAGGTTCATAAACATAGACTGCAACCTTATCGCGATGGAAGGAAGAAGAATCTAGATCATAAATTGGTGGTGATGGGAGATCCACCACAAATTTGGAATTAATCGCACATTATAGTGTCGAGAAAGCGACATTAAAATTTGCGCTTCTCCAGAGGTAACCCGAGCTTTTTGTATCCTTTTGTATTTTATTTTCAGTTTATTTCATGCTTTATTTTCGTTTTTATCTTTTTAGGATGGATGGAATGACTCGAACGAGGAGAATTGATCAATCAAGCGAAGGAAAAATCGACCAGACAGTAGGCGTCGGTCGAAACAGGCATCGACGTATGCGTCGACGCCATGGAGTGCTCACGTCGCCCGATGCATGGCCGAGGCATTTCCGACGCACCTGACGAGAAACATCTCTTTGTGCGTCGATGCACACAGCGTTGGCCGACGCGCCCATAAACGCTCGGCCCAGTTTGACCCGGATGTTGTTTTATGGGATTCGGCCCAGATTCGACCCTACCCGCCCGGATGATGGTCGACCCGTGGGATTTGACCCCCTCACTCTTTAAAACCATACCCAACCCTCATTTTCTCCTCTTCTACACCATAAAAATAAGTTGTTGTTTTTCATCAATGTCGTCTTACTTTGATCCTTCGGTGCTATGGCTACTTGGTAAAAGCTCGAAAGGCCATCCAAGAAGCAATAGAATTCATGTCCGGCAATTTTGTCGAGAAGTTGATCTATGAATGGCAAAGGAAAGTGGTCTTTACGAGTGGCTGCGTTTAATTTCCTATAATCGATGCACATACGCCATCCAGTAGTCAGTCGGGTTGGAACTATCTCGCCTTTTCCATTTTCAGTTATGGTGATGCCTCCTTTCTTCGGAACCACGTGGATCGGGCTCACCCATTCACTGTTAGAGATAGCAAAAATAACCCCTTCATCTTTAAGCTTCAAAACTTCCTTCTTGACCACCTCATAAAGCATTGGCGTTAGTCTTCATTGGTTATCCCTAATAGGCCTTGCATCAGGTTCTAGCTCAATTCGGTGCATACAAGTAACAGGGCTTATCCTCTTTATGTCGCTGATGCTCCATCTTATAGCTTCCTTGTGGGTACTCAGCACCAAAATCAATTCTTTTTCCTCGTGTTCCGCCAATGATGAACATATGATGATGGGTTTTTTTTCGTTGGGATGGAGGAAAACGTACTTCAAATGACTTGGTAGTGGTTTCAACTCCACTTTTGGCTCGAGCTCGAGTGCGTTAGCTATTTCACACAATTCTTCATCAAAATCTTCAAATCCTTCATATTTTCAGTGATTTCATTCAAGTCTATTTCCAATATTTCTGCCACCTTAACTCATCTAAAACGGTGATTCCCTTTATCTCGTGAATGCAAGATGTTATAGGGTCAATAAATGAAAATCGTTGTGCATGAACGGAGAGGAATATTTTGAATTTCCTTAAGCGAAAACGTCACCGAATCTCCCAGAACTGATAAGGTCATTCTCCCTCTGTGCACGTCAATCAGTGTATCAGAGGTGGACATAAAAGGCCGGCCTACCAAAATAGTATGCTCCGTGCCTTCCTTTAGAACTTCACCTACATCAAGTATAACAAAATCAACTGGAATTACAAGTTTGCCGACTTGTACAAATACATCTTCAATGATGCTGAGAGGTTGTCTGATTGATTGATCCGCCAATTGTAGGCACATCGTAGTTGGTTTCATTGCTCCAAGGTCAAATTATTTATATAGAGAGTACGGCATTAAATTTTTTCCAGCAACAAGGTCAAGCACTCCACGTGCTATTTTCCCATTTCCTAAAGTGATAGTTATGCAAAAACTCCCTGGATCTTTTTCTTTAGGGGGTAGTGGACCCTTGCAAATGGCGCTCACTGATTTGTACATATTTTTTGTGATTTTCATGTGTTTATGCATTGCGTTTTGTGTGTTTTGTCGGGTTTTAGGTTCCTATTCTTCTCGTTTCTCTTCTTTTTAGTATTTTTCATTTCTTATCTCATTTTATATTTTTCTCCTTTATTTTATAAGTAATAGTCTATTTATGTGTAATTTTCTCTTTCACCTTCAAGACGACGAAGATTGGATGAGCAATGTGCTGAACTGACACTGGGTACCAGTCCGACACTAGGTTACCCAGTGTCCGAGTCCTGGCGACACTGGTTGTCGATGCCCGCAGCTAGTGCCCGCGTCGACACCGGGAGCCACCCGCATCGACCGACGCACCCGCCGACGCTCCTGAGCCTCAAGCTAACGAAGCTCTCTATGAGCGTTGATCCATAGACCGTCGACCGACGCACACTTACCCATGCCCATCGACGCAACCCTATCGACACGCACCGCCGAGCCCTGGCAAGCATCGATGCCGAGCCTTGGCAAGCATCGACCGACGCTCCGACGCTGGAGCAGTTATTTTGGCATTTTATTCGGGGAAATCTATAAATATCCGTCTCTTCCTTCAGGAAACTGTGGCCTGACTGAGGGGAAAGGTTCCACATCATTGAATACCCTCGGTTCTTATCCTTTTCAATTTCATGCAAGATTTGGGTGGAAGACTTCGTTGTTTCGTCGTTTCCATTCCGTTCATTGCTCAAGTTTGTTCTTTGTCTTTGTTTTACTTTTCAGTTCTTAAACTTTAGTTTCTAGATGTTAGATGTTAGATAGAATAGTTTGTAGTATGTAGTTTAATTGTTAGTTTGAACGTTGTTACTTTCTTGCTTTTAATTCGTATTTCATTTTTGCTTCTTTATGAATGTTCTCATTAGATTAGTTGTTTATTTTTAATGTCGATCATGTTCATGCCTTGCGTTTAAATTATGTTTTGATCATGATGATGTTTTTCGGCTAATTTTATCATTCTAGTGCCTAGGATCATCTAGAATCATCAGGATTGACAACCCTGATCATGGAGATGATCCTGGCGCACTCGAACCCTCATTTTCATAATCGTTTCAAGCTTTCGATTTAATTGCTCGTAGATGTTAGAAACCCCCAAACCAGATTTGATCATGTGTTTAGTTTAGTTTTACTTTCGTTTCTATGTCCGTAAAATCAAACACCGGAATAGCTTCCGATTAGTCTTTCTTGTGATTCGACTCGAGTCCAACTTACCACCTACAGAAACTCCGTTCTCTTGCGGATGAGCTTTTTATTTTTAAATAAAAAGTAGGTGTAAAAAGTTCGATTCACTCACCTCTTTGGTTAATTCCACTCGTTGTGTTGTTGCCAGCCATCTTTCCCTTGAAGCTAACTCCTTGAAAAATTTAACGTATGCTGGCATTGTCTTGATCACATCTAAAACAGGAAGATTGATGTTGACATTCTTCAGCAAATTGTAGAGTTCCATGAATTTCTTGTTTTCTTTGGATGGGCGTAGACGACTTGGAAAAGAAACCTTGTCACGAATCATAGTTGTTGACAGTTTCAGCTATGGAGTTGAAAATTTGGTGGAATCGTCAATTGTCGTTGGAATGGGGGCTTAGTTTGGGATTTTCCCCCTCAATGATCCCGAAATATATAGATTCGGTGATTTATGCATTTGGTCTACTGGTTTAGTGTCGTCTTTCTTAGTGAAGCCATAGTTGGAATGTCGGCCACCTCTTCTTCTTCTTTTCCTATCTCGACTCCATTATCCACTGTCTTTCCACTTCACAAGATATGAACTGCTAAAGCTTGCTCGGGTTGGCTTGGAAATTTGCCTTTCTCGTTTTCTAATTTTGCCACCGAAGACGCCATTTGACCCATCATTATCTCTAATTTCTTCATACTTTTGGAGAGATCATTTAATGTTTCTCCCTATTTATTTACTTGCGTAGTTAATTGCGCAAGCCCGTCTCGATTTTGGATTATCTCGGTTACTTGGTTTTGTTTCCAAATTAACAGTTGATCGATCGGTTGAACTGGAGCAGGTGTTGGTCCAGTCATTGGATACTTGTTTCGTGGGGGCGGTGGTACGGGTTGTGGATCGGTTTGTGTAGGTGTGAAATGTGGGTTTTTGGGACCCCATTTTAAACAAGGAGAATTACGGTGTGCTTGAGATTTGTTTGTGGGTATCTTTTCAGGAAGGGAAAATTTGTGCTGACGCATTTGATCTTATATGGCTTTTGCCTCGGCTTTGAATTCGTCAAAATATACCATCTTGCACACATCTACTGTATGCCCTTGCTCCCCGCAATGAGTACATGTTTCATTGCCCTTTGAAGGAGTCTTTTTCTCTTCATTTAGTACCTCAAACACTTTGCTCACTCTTATCTTTCATGGTCTAGAACTAGTCTGCCTGGATTTCTCGCTTATCTTCTCGAATAACTGCTTAGCTTCCGTAGCGGTCAAATATCCAAAATCTCCTCCAGCAGCTATCTCGACTTGATTTTTATAGGAGTCTAATAGCCTTCATAGAAAAATTGATTAACCATACCTGGAGAGTTGTGGTGATGTGGCCAAGCTTGCAAGATTATCTTGTAACGTTCCTAAGCTTCGTGTAGTAACTCTCTATCCTGCTGAACAAAATTGGCAATTTGTCTCCTGATATGGCCCGTCGTTTCAGCTGAGTAGTACTGATTTATGAATTTATCGCTAACCATATCCCAGTTGGTCAGTTATCTTGGTTCTAATGAGGGTAGCAAAGATTTAGCTTTATCTTTCAGGCAGCTTGGAAAACACATTATTTTTAAAACTTCATGATGAAGTCCCGGAGATGGGATTTTACTTACTTCGGCATAAAATTCTTTAAGGAAAGCTAACGGGTCTTCATTGGCGAGACCATGAAATGTCGGAAGGTTATTGATAATATGAGGTTTAAGCTCAAAGTCTCTTGCAGTCCTTCCCAACAAAATAGCAAAACTATAAGGACCAACCTGAGGAGTCGTGAAATCTCGTTGTCTTGGTTCGAGCGCCCCCCTAGGGTGTCTCTCTTGATTAATTGGTCTCGCGTAGTTTCTATCATACTCGTGTCTTTCATTGTAGTGGTTGTTTTGGTTAACAATCCAAACGTCAATTTGTTCATCTCCAAGATAGGATCTTTCTGAATAAGTATCTTGGTCGTAGCGATGAATGTTTCTATTGTTTTCTCCTCCTCTTTGTTCTTTATTCCGGTCCATCATATTTTGCTAGATTACTTCCCAATACTCACGTGGTTGTGCTGGTCCTTCGGGGTGAACTGGTTCGCTCCCATATTCGTCTCTATTGCGGATCGAATGGTTTCTAGGTGGTTGATCATTCATGATATCATTGTGAACAGAATTTTCTTGTCTTAACATTGTATCAGGAATTGTGTCGCAAACAAAATCAGTGGTAATAGACGAGACGCTTTCAGAAATATGAGGAGGTCTTGCGTGATTGGAACGATGAATGTTATCTATGAATGGTGCAAGTTCGAGTTGAAGTGATCTTCTACCTTGCATGTACTCAACAATAAATCAAACGTATCGAATGGCAAAACTATTTATACAAATAGACGGTTGAAAAGAAGATAATACGAACAAACATTTTTTTTTTGAAACCTTTCCTTTTGTGTTCCCCGACAATGGCGTCAAAATCTTGATTCGAACTTTATGTTCTTACTTTTATAAATATTTGTCAATTATTCAAAATCTCGCTCGCAAGAGTACGAGTTCGCATGTAGGTTAGTAAGTTAAACCGAGTCGATCTCAAGGAACATGCAATCGGAGTCTCAAATGTTTGTTTAATCACAAAGTAACATGAATACTTGTACAATTTGGGGGGTTTTGTTTGTTTTGTTTACCTAAGAATTTTAAATGCAAAAACATCAATGAAAACTAAGTAACTTCACTAATTAAACAACTAGAAAATATCACGAATTCAATCCAAGTAATAAATCTAGGAAGCATGTATCTAGATAACAATAATGAATTCAAAAGCATAGAACTTAAATGAAATTAACTAGCATGAACCAAAACGCAATTATAATAAGAAAACATAAACGGAATTAAATAACTTGAATGAATTAAATAGAAAAAAAGCATAATCAATATTAAATCTCCAATATCCAAACATTAATCAAGCTAAACTAGATGAAAGATTATGAATCTAAATATCAAAAGTAACTAAGGTTTGAAGCATAAAATACCTCAAGAATAATAATTAAAAGCAACTACTTAATTGCATGAATTAAAATAAGAAAGCAATTGAAAAGTTTAGAATACTTATTTGAACTAAAAAGTGCAGTAAACCCTCCAGCTATTCCGGAGAAATCGCGTAGATCTTGGCCGAAAATCGAATCACGAACTAAAAATCGGAACTTGGAACTTGTGACTCTTGAATCTTTGATCTTGATCTTCTATTATGATATGGGATGTAAAAGTATGTTGTTTTTTGAGGCTAAGGACCGAAAATAAGGTTATGGTGGAGATACGTGTCTTTTGGGACGGGTTAAGAGGGGTTTATATAGTTTTCTCATGTCTTGGAGCACAAGTTAGGGTAAAAACGCATTTTTAGGTAGGTAACGGTAAGACTTAGCAGTTATAAGTTACTGCTAAAGCTATCGTAAATGTCTATGTTGCTTTCTAACGGTGATGGTGACGGTAATGGTTGTAACCGTTAAGTGTATCGTTAAGCTCTCAGTCCGTCTTTAGCGGCAAGGTAACGGTAAGGGTTACCGCTAACTCGCAATTTCTGCTACTTCTTCGATGGAACGCTCGATTCTCATTTCTTAATTATTGAGTTTGTCTCTTATGCGCTGAGCTCCTCCGGTTACTTAGCTATAAGATAAAAAACATAGAATAATCACCTATTCGACTCAATATAGATCGCAATACGGTAGAATAAGCTGGAAATATAAAATTACGAAATTAGGCTTAATCTACCCAACTTATACCAAAACCAAAACAAAAAAATAACTAAAATACTAATAAAAATAAGGACAAATATGAGTTAATCACCTTCACCTGAGAATTTCCCGACCTGCTTTTCACAAAAATAAGTTAGAAAGGACCACCGGGGGTTTTCCGGTGGAAACCTCTCCGATTCTTAAGTCAGCCAGCATTTTAATCAGAATAATATAAAACATGAGAAGAATGCTGGGAAAAGCATACCTCCTTCAACCTCAAGGCTGGAGTATTTATAGTTATTCATCATGTGGGACCTTTCCGAGATTACGGAAATGGAACCCGCAAATCTTGGGCCGTTATTCAAGCTGATCTAACCATGAAGCTTCTGCCAAAGGCAAGACAACTTTGGCTTTACGCTTCTCAAATTCCTAACCTGCTCTCCCTTGAACCTTATCCAAGGTTAAGGCATCAGATCAGGTCAGGGTAATACCTCTCTCAGCCTTGGGGATATTTGTAGTTTTTGCCCAGTGGGGGCCCCTTCCGGGATCTCGAAAACAGAAAACCGATGAATCTTGGGCCGTTACATGAGCCAACCTGACCTGGAAGCTTCCTTCAAAAAAAACAGGTCAGCTCTGTCTTCAGGTTTTCCTCAACCCCGGACCTGACCTCTCAAATCCTTATTCAAGGCTCTCGAGTGAGATCAGGACAGTCTCTGCCAGACCACAGTTTCCAGTCTTATCCTCCTTTCGGCCAAGACCACTTAGTTCAGCTCGTCCCAACCATGTCATATCCAGGTCTAGTTGGGAATTAACCATCACTTTAGGACGTACCAACTGGTTTCTAGGCCTAGTTAACTCATTGAACTAGTGGACTTTCTTAAATATTGGCCAATGGACTCTTCTCTTCATTATTTTCAGTCCAGTTCTTCTTCCTTTAGTCCATTATGTTTCTTCAAACCTAATTTGGTTAATTTGGCTCCAAGAATACTATAAAAATATCATAAAAATACCAAACATGTAAGAACGTCTCAATAATAGGAATTAGGGTAAATGGCATTAAAAACGTATAAACAGTAGTTGAAACGTAATCAAATAAGTCCCAATATGTACATAAAAACTGTGTTTATCAACTCCTCCAAACTTAAAGGTTTGCCATCCTCGAAGAAACAAAAAATAAGAAATATAAACGAGTGGCAAAAATAATGATGATGTATTTGATTTAGAAGTATTATTTTTCATAGTATAAACATAAAATCAAGAACTCAATCAAAACATCCTTTTTACCTTTAACCTCTTATTCCAAATAAATGAAACTCATAATTTATAAGTGTTTCACGCATCACGCAAGTGTTTTATATGTATACACTCAATATCTAATCAAGTATGTACTCTAACATAAGCTAGCAAATATTTCTCTCTCTACTGCTTGGTGTTTACGAAAGACAAGAATCGAATAGGTTTTTTTTATTAAGGTTGTAATGTAGGCTCTTTAATAAGATATGGAATATCTGGATGAAAGTGACTATAATGCAAAATGACGCACAAGAATAACATCCCTCAAATTTAAATATCAAAGCTTTTTTAGAATGCTTCACCTTATCATCGAAACCCAAAATTTTGAGAAACTTAGCCTTTATAACATAGGCTCTCAACCAACCCAATTGATATTCCAAAACTACTAAACTTATTTATATTTACTTGAAGCATTATTTAGATCTTACTTCTTATTAACTAAACTAAATATAAACATAACCTTTATAATACACTTTTAACTCCTATTGTCAAAGTTCATTTTTTTTTATCAAAGAAATTTGACGCCCACTTAAAGAATAACAAGATAAATCCCTGAACCCAACACTCGATCCACTCAAGTTAACGAACATGAAATTCTCAACTCACAACTCACAAGAATTGAAAATTTTCGCAAGTCTTCTCAAGAGCATAAAATGAGCTCATGGCTAGTAAAGAATGGAAATAAAAAGCTCAACGAGGCTAGGGATTATTTTATTTTTAGTAGTTTTCATATATGGATATGGCTGGAATCGGGTTTAAGAAATATGACTAAATCATTTTCAGGTTTTCCATACACTATGAAACCTCGAGATACAAATCAGAGCAAGTTTTGAAGAGATACAACCACGACAGATAATTTACACAAAAAATAAAATTGACTATTCATGATTGTTTAATAAAAAAATGTTCAAACCTCAAAAGCATATCATTCTTTCACAACAAGAAGCTAAGGTTTTTCAGTAAGGCATAACAAACACGTTCAAGTATGTGTTTTTAAAAATAGAATAATTTTTGCAAATCAACTCATCCTTATCACATCATCAATTATTCACAAAAAGGCCATAAAAATGCAGAGTCCATCAAATGAATCAAATATTATTATTACAGACTCAAAAATTCACAAATCCTACTTCATTTTTAATAAAGAAATTAAATTTTCAAATAAAATGAAAGATAATAAACATAAAAATGAAATTAAAAACAAACAAACTAACAAACAAACAAATGCAATCTATATGAAGTGAAAAATGATAATACATGACTAAACTAAACCGTACTTTCATCCCACCAAACTTATCTACTACTATGTAGTAATGAGTTTGGAGAAGAATAAAGTGGTTTAAATTGGTCGTGACTCACAAGATTTAGGGTGAGTTATGTTGGAAAGATTCAACTTCTTAACCTCTCATTGCCTTGTCTATTCATTGAATGACTTCCTTCATGGATCTTATTGTTCTCATCAAGCTCTTCACTTTTACTCGTAGCTTGTCGTTCCATGTTCTCCAACCGAACTAATCAATTCTCTAAGTTCATTAATCTCTCCATATTGTAGTTGTCTCTCATCAAAATCTCTTCGTCACTTTCTGGAACACTTTTCGACTCCTCGTAGGTCATCATGGGTATGTCCAACTAAATTGGCGTAGTTTCTATTCCTCCTCTTGTTGTGTGGTGATATATCTCTTTTTGAACACGTGATGTTCCGATGAATCTATCCCCCATATTACTTTTGTTACTTAAACTCCCGGTTGAGGTGAGGTTGGTATCTATAAGTGGGAACTCGTCACCCCTGTTTTTCAGAACCAATATATGTCTTCAAATTTAACAATCATTATTTCCTCCTTAAAAGATAGATGTTTATATCTATGCTCTAAGCGATTGCAATTGGAGTTATCATCCCTCTAATGCAAATAAGTCCCATGTTCACTCTTGCTTGCCTCTCTAATTGGTCACAGATTTGTTGAACCCGCATCAAGTTTTACTTCATTTATCATACACCACAAGATGAACACTTCTTCCCTTCTCATCTCTTGAGTCTCATATCTTAAAAATATCATAGAGGCCATGACCCGTTGTATATATCAAGAAATTGGGTTTTGGATTGTCAATGACCTTGAAGTTTCTAAATCAAATTTTTCAGACCCCATCATGCCCTTTTCTTTTTTAATGTCTACCTAAAAGTTTCTAAAGCTAAAGAGATGCGGGTGCTCAGTGTAGAATCATATTTGAAGGACTTCGTTAAGTTTCTTAATGATGAAAAGGTGAAACTCATTTCCTAATTGAAAGGTCATCCCCTTCAGTTACTCCACTCATGATTCTTTGATGAGTGAAACTTTGCTTAGAAACTTCAATGTAATAAGTTTATATGTTATTCCATCTGATTCGACTCAAGAGTCAATTGGTGTCACCTTCGATTCCTAGTGCTTGCATGCACGTATGGCTTGCATATTTGGTTGGTCAGGTTTCCATTTTATAAAGTTAGTCCCACTTCTTCCGGCTTTCGAGTGAGATTAGATGAACTCCAAGTACTGCCGGATTGGTATTTGAGTTCGGTGCATACACCCTTTATTGGTTTTCAGAGGGATTGCCTCCTTGTTGATTTGATCCTCGCCTTGACGACTGATTTGCATCTTTTTGTACATATTTTCATTATCGTTTTTGTTTCACGTTGCGTGTTTTTTGCTTGCTTTTTGTTGATTTAGGAGTCGGGTTGGTCGTTTTTCGTATTTCTAGAATTTCTTAGTTTTTATACGTTTTGTTATTAATTTTCGTGGTTTTTCACGTTTCCGTTTTTCTTGGCCGTAGGACGTCCAAGCGGGGCCCACGCTCGTTTGGGATCGTTGATACTCGACTCGGGAATGGACGGACAAAGAAAGGAAGTGCAGCGGACGAGGTTCGACAAACCGGCGGACGTGAAAAGAACGAGAAATCGAGCCGGGCGCTGGAATCCAGTCGACTGACTGAATGTTCAGTCGATCGACTAACCTTTAAGTCGATCGACTGAACCGGCTAAAATCGACTGGATTCCAGCGAGTTTTGAAGTTTTTGACATAGCAGTCGATCGACTGCCTACCTGGCCGATCGACTGCCGTCGATCGACTGAGCCCCCAAGATCGACTGAATTACAGGGCTTCAGGCCAATTTTGACAGAGAGTCATTGTTCGGTTTTTATAACTAAGATTTAAATTGAAACTTAAGATTTAAAAACATTAAAACATTTAAAGGAAATTAAAGCTTATATTAAAAACGATCAATTTAAACTAATTAACTTATTAAAACTTAATAATTTTAAATTAGGAAAATGGAGGGAAAATTAAAGTCAACTTATTTGAATAAGTCAACATAAATACTTAACATTAATTAAGGGTTTAAAAGGAAGATCTTAATAAACTTTTACAAACTTAGAAATTGAATACAACTTAATAACTTAAAAGCATAAGTTCATAAGCTAGAAAGCTATAAAATGAAATTGAGAATTTTGAAAAGATCAAAACAACCACAAACCAAGAACCAAACTTCAATATAAGATCAAGAGAAAATAACATGGAAAATTAAGCTATATTAAAGGAAAGAGATTACCAAATGTACTTGATTACACAAAGCTTGAATGAGGAAAAGCTTAAAAGCTGAAAGATTCTTCACAAATGAAACTTAAAACAAAGCTTGAAGATGAAACAACTAAGATCTTAACTTAACTAATATATATCTAATTACTAAAATTTATAGGAATTAAAATGAGCTAAAAACATGAAAAAGACAATGTTTTCTGGTTTGGAGAGCTTCTTGGGGAAGAAAGCCACTCTGGAGCAAGTTGCAAGTTGAAATGACGTCTGATTGCTTAAATCTTCAAAATTTCTACTTTTCAGTCGATCGACTGGCAGTCGATCGGTGTTGTCGGCAGTCGATCGACTGCTCC
>BMAC01000777.1:445351-492349 GCA_014905375.1 Phtheirospermum japonicum
ATCTCGGGACCCGAGCCGGTGCTCGGACCTCCGTACTGCGGGACTGCCGCTTGGCTCGTGCCTTCTCCGAAAGGCGCGCCCGAACCGGCGTTCGGGACGTCGCCGGCCTCGCCTCGTTCATTCTCCCGGTGGCGTTGGCGTCGGCTCGCCGGGTTCGTTGGGGCTCTCGGCGTTTTGAACGTTAATTCCAAGAGATCGACCCTCGTCATGTTCGCCGATTCGGCCTCAAACCCGAAGTAGCGGGCAAGAACGGTGATCATCGGCCCCATGCCGACTCGGGCGACGCTTCCTCCTCTCGTCCTCCGAATCCCTTCAATTTGTGCTCGGATCAACGGAAAAAACGGGACCGGATGTCCATTGCATAAGCACCAAAGCACGTATATCTCGTGCCGAGTGAGGTTGGTGCTTTCATGCTTGCCCATTAGGACGTGGGCGAAGAATTTGTAAGCCCCAAGCAATGCCAAGTCGACGATCGCCGACGCCGAGTAACGATCCCGGGTACCATTTCCGCCCGTGATACGTCCCCCAAAACGCAATCTCATTATAGCCACTCACCTGCGTGTACGAGGACTGCTGGCAGTCAAGCCCGAGCACCGTTTGTATCACCCCCTGATCGATACGGCGCGTAACTCCCCCGAAACGCATTACCTTAGCAAATCACATTGTCGTCCTTTTAGCCAAAGCTAACAAACAACGTAGCGTACGACGTCTCGAACTATTTTTGTGCATTAGCCTAGGGTTGGTCGGGGGTAGTTTTGTAAATATACGTTAGTTTTGCTTGAGGACAAGCAACCGTTCTAAGTGTGGGGTGGTTGATTTGCATCTTTTTGTACATATTTTCATTATCGTTTTTGTTTCACGTTGCGTGTTTTTCGCTTACTTTTTGTTGATTTAGGAGTCGGGTTGGCCATTTTTCGTATTTCTAGATTTTCTTAGTTTTTATACGTTTTGTTATTAATTTTCGTGGTTTTTCACGTTTCCATTTTTCTTGGTCGTAGGACGTCCAAGCGGGGCCCACGCTCGTTTGGGATCGTAGATACTCGACTCGGGAATGGACGGACAAAGAAAGGAAGCGCAGCGGACGAGGTTCGACAAACCGGCGGACGCGAAAAGAACGAGAAATCGAGTTGGGCGCTGGAATCCAGTCGACCGACTGAATGTTCAGTCGATCGACTGACCTTTAAGTCGATCGACTGACCTTTAAGTCGATCGACTGAACCGGCTAAAATCGACTGGATTCCAGCGAGTTTTGAAGTTTTTGACATAGCATTCGATCGACTGCCTACCTGGCCGATCGACTGCCGTCGATCGACTGAGCCCCCAAGATCGACTGAATTACAGGGCTTCAGGCCAATTTTGACAGAGCAGTCGATCGACTGCCGACAACACCGATCGACTGCCAGTCGATCGACTGCTTTTTCAGTCGATCGACTGAAAAGCAGAAATTTTGAAGATTTAAGCAATCAGACGTCATTTCAACTTGCAACTTGCTCCAGAGTGGCTTTCTTCCCCAAGAAGCTCTCCAAACCAGAAAACATTGTCTTTTTCATGTTTTTAGCTCATTTTAATTCCTATAAATTTTAGTAATTAGATATAGATTAGTTAAGTTAAGATCTTAGTTGTTTCATCTTCAAGTTTTGTTTTAAGTTTCATTTGTGAAGAATCTTTCAGCTTTCAAGCTTTTCCTCATTCAAGCTTTGTGTAATCAAGTACATTTGGTAATCTCTTTCCTTTAATATAGCTTAATTTCCATGTTATTTTCTCTTGATCTTATATTGAAGTTTGGTTCTTGGTTTGTGGTTGTTTTAATCTTTCAAAATTCTCAATTTCATTTTATAGCTTTCTAGCTTATGAACTTATGCTTTTAAGTTATTAATTTGTATTCAATTTCTAAGTTTGTAAAAGTTTATTAAGATCTTCCTTTTAAACCCTTAAATTAATGTTAAGAATTTTGTTGACTTATTCAWATYAYTTGACTTTAATTTTCCCTCCATTCTCCTAATTTCAAATAATTAAGTTTTAATAAGTTAATTAGTTTAAATTGATCGTTTTTAATATAAGCTTCAATTTCCTTTAAATGTTTTAATGTTTTTAAATCTTAAGTTTCAATTTACATCTTAGTTATAAAAACCGAACAATGACTATCGCTTTTTAGGGTTAAATTAGCCTAATCGAACCGACGATAAGAACGAATAAGAAAACCGATGACCGATCACATCCATCCTCGAGAGACACGACTCAGGACAACTCACCGCATCTACAGTCGACTCCGTACTATTACGGAGACGATTTCTAGAGCGTCGAGAAATCTTCGATCAACGACATTCCCCACAACTAAAACTCAAGTCAATAAAAGCTTTTTATTCGTTAAATTCAAAATTAAAAAACCCTAATACTTACTATGGACTTAATGATCATATAAAATCAATCAATCACGTAAAACATGCATAATTACTAGTACAAATCAAGGAAAGTCAAGTCTAAAGATCATTATATCCATACTATCCCCCAAAGTCATGAAAATCCCAACCAAAACATCACACAATTCAAGAACCAAAGCTAACTCGCCCCATTGCATGCTTCAACTATCATAAATTCTACTCTAATTTCAAGTACTAATCATGTATACAAAGTATTCGATGAAATCCCCCAATGAAATCTCAATCCCAAAATTGTGTGATGTTTATGGTTATGGTCAGTCTAACCTCCCTACTATGGAGCCTGTAATTGAGCTTATGGTTAAATACATTATTTAATAATAACAATGATTAGAATATTATAATTACTCATTTACTTACTGCTTCTTTTCGACAAGATAACCAGGTGCTGCCTCTCTGGTGGGGCCGACATCTGCCGAGATGTACCCACATCGGCCGACATGGTTGCAAACATATCTGGTGGAGTCGTTGTATAATCTACACGCATCCCCACGTATCATCCTCAAAATATGTTAAATGAGTAGGTATCATAGAAGATTACAAAGGATCTGATCGATCGAGACCGGAACCACATCCATGACCCCTCGGCATCAGATGAAAATACATATAATATGAGCATTTTAAAATATCTAAGTACACACACACATGAACACACACACATACACACACACACATACACACACACACATACACACACACACACACACACACACACACACACACACACACACACATATATATATATATATATATATATATATATATATATATATATATATATATATATATATATATATATATATATATATATATATGTGTGTGTGTGTGTGTGTGTGTGTGTGTGTGTGTGTGTGTGTGTGTGTGTATTAAACACAACATTCGCATAACGATCACCACGACATTTTAAAACCTCCACCACGTACATTTTAAAACTTTTCAAACCATCATCCACTTTTATATAAAGATTAATGTCCATTATTGAAGGGATAAAACCTCCTGGCCAGCGCCGTACACCCATCTTGATCGACGTATACATCGAGATTTTTTCTTTCGACCATATTTCGATTGTATATATTATTCACTAATTATATATATGTCTATTTATATGTATGTATATATATATATATATATATATATATATATATATATATATATGTGTTGTGTGTGTGTGTGTGTGTGTATATATATATAGGATTGGTTCAAATGAGAACCCCGTCATTATATGTGAACCTAGGGACTAATCCTGGCCTTAGATCTAATATTGCACAGTGCAATTATATGTCCAGGTTCATTGTGCTTTTTACACAGTACTGTAGTGCTAAAATCAGTCTAGTTTTTTTAATTTAATTATATATATATATTTTTTACGTTTTAAAACATGCAATATGTATCTTAAATTGTAGATCTTGAGAATGTGATTAATTTGATATATATTTCATTCAAAACGAATAAAATTTGAAAAAGTTATGGTTTGTTGAAGATTTGAGTTTCATTTCAAATTTTTGAATTTGCAGTTTATAGACGAAATTTGCGATACTTTTTGTATACAATCGTAGTGTTTTTTTTCTTAATCTATTGTGCTTTCTAAAGAACAATCTAGTGCTCTTTGTAAACGTTGATATATGTCCAAAATACCATTTTTAATTAATTAATGTATTTTTTTACATTATTACCATGCTGATATGTCATGATCTCAACCATCAAGATTATCCAATCTAATGGTCAAGATGAGTCCCTAGGTTCACATATAATGACGGGTTCTCATTTGAACCCAACCCTATATATATATATATATATATATATATATATATATATATATATATATATATATATATATATATATATATATGAGTATATGTGTATGTGTGTATTAAACATAACATTCACGTACCGATCCCCATGGCATTTCAATCCTAATTAGTTAATTTATCCCTAATGTAATCTCAGTTAGGTAATTAACCTTTAATTGAATCATAATAATATAATTAAACCATAAGTTAGTCATGATTACATAATTAATCCCTAGTTTAATCACAATTATATAATTAACATCTACTTGCATGTAATTACCTAATTGATCCAAAATTGAATCCTAATCGGGTAATCAATTCATAATTTGATCCTAATTAGGTAATTAACCTCTAATTTAATACTCATAACTTAATCATAATTACATAATCAACTCCAATTTTAATTACAATTACATAATTAACCTCTAATTGCATGTAATTACCTAATTGGCCTAAAATTGAATCCTACTTAGGCAATTAATCCAAAATTTAGTCATAAGTATACAATTAACCCCTACTTTAATCATAATTACATAACTAACCTCTAATTGCATGTAATTACCTAATTGGCCCAAAACTGAATCCTAATTAGGTAATTATTCCAAAATTTAGTCATAATTACATAAATTAACTCCTACTTTAATCAAAATTACATAATTCACCTCTAATTCCGTGTAATCACCTAATTGGCCCAAAATTAAATCCTAATTAGGTATTTAATCCATGATGTATTCATAATTACATAATCAACCTCTAATTTAATTATAATTATATAATTAATCCATAATTTAATCATAATTGCATAGTTGACCTCTAATCTAATCACAATTACGTAATTAACATAATTTAATTACAATTACATAATTAAGCCTTAATTATTTTTAATTACAAAACAAACTCTAATCTCAAACCCTAATACCTAAGTAAACACTCAACCAATCGTAATCTTGAATCCTAATTATACGTTAAACTCCATATTAACCATAATTCATTAAATTAATCCTAATTAAATCTTAAATCTAAATTGAACCCTAAACCGTAATTTATACCCAAAAATCAATTTAATTTAATAAATCATACTAAACAAAATATGAAGAACAACTGTACCTGGAGGCTGGAGTGGTTGTGACGGTGGAGGCTGGACGGAACGGTGGCGGCGTAGGCTGGACAGAGGTGGCGACTGCTAGTGGGTGGTGTCGGCGATGGTGCATGGTGGCAGGCAGTGGTTGCTCGATCAGCAGTGGGCGTATCTTTTTCTGGTTTCCTGTGTGTACAGAATGAAAGCAACAGGAGTGTTCCACTGCTAATATTAGGTTAGGTACCGAGGGCACGATTGCCCTTGGTATGGACAAGAGGACATATTTCCCTGAGTAATATTATTTTTTTCATTTTTTATTCTTTTACCGGCCAAGTGGAACAATTGCCCTCGTATTTGCCAAGGGGAATTAAATCCCATTGGTATACCGAGAAAAAGAAGAGATATTTCCTTTTTGAAAATTGAGTAATTTGAGGTTGAAGGGTGTAGATGATGCAACGACGTTGGGTGGACTACATCAAGTTTAAAGCTTATCTGTTTTGTGTTTTTTTAGGAAAAATTTTTTTTTAGATACTTTTTCCAGCTGAAATTATAATAAATTTTACTTTGTTTGTCAACATTTAGTTTTATTATAAGCCAGTTTAAAGAAAAATCAGGTAATCTTTTCCTCATAATTAAAAAATATTAATTGATTGAATTTGATAATATATCCTTTTTAGATATTGAACTTTATTTTGTTTATATGAATATAATAACACTGGCTAATACAAAAAGAATTTTATAATTATATTTTATTTTAACAATTTATCTAAATCTATTTAAATCTTCCAATAAAAAAGTATAATAATTCAATTAAAGTATGCTCTAATAATACCCTAAAAACCATTTTGGTCTGAGAAACCAACTTTAGGTATGTGCTCAAGCAAGGGTGAAAAAAGGAAGTATTCCTGTAGCTTCGTCCATGACCTTGACCAAAAAAAAAAAAAACATAATTCACATGACAAAGTATAAAATAAATAGATGATATGTTAACCTATGAAATCGCAATAGTTCTGGGTAAAAGTTTCTTTTCCTTTATTAAATCTTTTATAATTCCTAATTCCTGCAATCAAAACAAATGAGTCATTTGAAAATTTATTTCAATTTTTTATAAAGATATTTTTTTACAAGGAGCAATTTGCTCAGTATCAGTAGAAATTTGCATAATGTAACTAATATCTAATAAAATTTCTAATCTTACTATAATAAATAAGCTAAATAATTAATAGCAGAAAACCTTTCTTTTATATCCATATCCAACCATATATTATTTTAAAATGGTATGATATATGGTAAATATAAAATAATTAAATATTCATTTAATAAATACAAAATGTAAATGGCAAGTGTAATTGACTATTTTATTTGTTTTCAATATCAGCTAATAATAAATATTGACCATTTTATTAAATATTTATTTCACAAGTCAAATATCCAAAAAGCCTAGAAATGTTACAAAATAATAAAATAAAAATTATGAAGTTAGTTAAATAAAAAGTGTAATTTATATTTAAATAATTATTCTATATATTTTAAATGAAAAAATATCCTAAAACATAAAAAAACTTATAAGATAATATAAAATTTTATACAAAATATTTGGGAATCAAATAAAAATATAATATATTATAGTGAAATTGGTAGGAAATTATGTAAGTGTATCTTTAATTCTCAAATACATAAAATATTATAAAAATATACTATTTAATAAAATCAATTAGAATCATGAAATTGGGAATACTAGAATTTTATAGAATTCATAAAATTTAAGATTGAAAATACAATTGAATGGATATTAAAATTAATACAATCCCCATTAATAATTATTTATTCAAAATTTAAAAAACTCTATTAAAAGTATTACATTAGATAGTTTATGATTTATTATTGTTACTCCCTCTTTGATTATATTTTTTTGGGATAATTTTTTTTGACCCCCAATGTATGCAGTTTTTTTCACTTTGCCCCCCTTAAGTATTTTTTGTTCCACTTTGCCCCCTGATGTACAATAATTTTTGACGTTGTCCTCCAAACTTTATTTCCGACAGAATATTCTTTTAGATTCCACCGACGGGCAGATAGGGGGCAAATTGAATGAATCTTATAGTTTGGGGGTAAAGTGCAAAAAATCTTATAGTTTGGGAGGCAAATTAAAATAATATAAATATTAAAATTTTATTTTAAAAATTTATATTTGAAAAAGATATATAAGTTTTATCTTATACTCACACACAAACAAAGTTGTTAATACAATTCCAATTAAAAATCACCATAAATTTTTCAATTAATATTTATAATTTTCTAGATATAAATATTGTCAATACATCTTTTATATTATTAAATATAAAACACATGACTAAGTATTATATAAATTATTAGGCTAAGTAATATAATAATATATTATTATGTATTATGATTGAACAAAATAAAATAAAGGTGTATTTTGTATATGCATTATAATATTATGATACGACAAATAAAATTATCATTCGATATTATTATTTGTATAAAAAATGTGATTAAATACTATATTAATCATGAGTACATTATTATATAAGATTATTATTATCGAATTATAATATAATTAAAATATTGATATTATAAGATTTAAATTATATTAATCATTCGATAATTATAATCTTATATAATAATTAATGTACTCATGATTAATATAGTAGTTAATCACACTTTTTATACAAATAATAATATCTAATGATGATTTTATCTTATTATCGAATTATTAATATAATTAAAATCTTGATATTATAAGACTTAAATTATATTAATCATTCGATAATTATAATCTTATATAATAATTAATGTACTCATGATTAATATAGTAGTTAATCACAATTTTTATACAAATAATAATATCGAATGATGATTTTATTTTTCGTATCATAATAATTGACATAATACTTAGTCGTGTGTTTAATAATTAATATATAAAAGATGTATTGACAATATTTATATTTAGAAATTATAAATATTAATTGAAAAAAATTTTATTTTTATTTTTGGAATTTTATTGACAACTTTGTGTGTGTAAGAGAGAGAATAAGATAAAACTTATATATCTTTTTCAAATATAAAACTTTAATACAAAAATTTAAATTATTTTAATTTGCCCCCCAAACTATAATATTTTTTTATTACCCCTCAAACTGTAAAATTATTTCACTTTGCCCCCCAACTTCCCGTCGATGGAATCTAGAAGGGATATTCCGCCGGAAATAAAGTTTGGAGAGCAACGTCGGAAATTATTGTAATCAGGGGGAAAAATGGAACAAACAATATTTCGGGGGTAAAGTGAAAAAAAACTGCATACATTGGGGGGTAAAAAAATTTATCCCTATTTTTTACATTAAACAAGTGTATGAATGTAATTATATTTTAATAACTCGTAACTTACTATTGATAATTATTTATTTTATTATCAAACTTATTTAAATCAATTGTTCAGAATTCTTATAGATAATGTACTTTTTTTAATGAGTTCACACACACACACAACACACACACACACACACACACACACACACACACACACACACATATATATATATATATATATATATATATATAAATGTAGTTTATAAGTATATTTTTAACACTTGATGTATTATAAGGATATAATATAGCAAAATAATCTTCTTATAGAGTTGAATTTAATATAGTTCTAATAGAAATTATATTACATTCAAATTATTGATATATCAATAAAGTCATTGTCTAATAAGGTACCTCGACGTTCATCCATAGTTTTTTTTGTTTTTTTTTTTTTTTTGTAACCATGTTTTTCGTTGTCCAAAATTTACAATGACAAGAGCAATTTACATTTATATTTGTACAAATTAATGAAGAAGAATATATTAATAGAATATTAATATATCATTTTTAATATCTTTTTAAATGATTACCTAAGGAAATTCAAGTAGTTTTTTTAAGAATGCAAAAATAATCAAATATTATTTAAATAAATAAATAAGACTATGATTATACTACGCTTAGAAGCACTTCAAACTTTTTGTGACCAATTCCATTTTCGTCCACTTAAGCTGCTTAAGCTACCTAGCCTAGCATGGCATCTGGTCGATGCCTTGTTTCCTTATTTATTTGAGAAAAAATGTGTTTGCCTAGATCGTTAATAATAAGAAAAAACTATAGATATTTTTAATAAGATTTAAATTAAAACATATATATTATTTTTAAACACTTGATTTAAAATATATTAATATTTTATAATAGTGATATTAGATTATTAGTAAGAGTTAACTATCCATTTTTAAGTAAAATAAATATTAAATGAATTTAACATATTATATTATTTAATTAAACTGAAAGCATATCAATATAATTTCATAAGTTCAAATGATGCATTTACTAAATAATATTTGATAGGGCAGTATTGGTAAGACCTGGATTGAGGTAGACCTGTATTTAATAGTAAAGATGGTGAGAGTTAGCTGACTTGCGTGTAAAAAAGTATGGTCAAATCTCTCTTGAAAGAGAGGTGGCCTTAGACATACCTGATTGGTTGTTAACAGGGAAAGACAAATGGGGGACCATTCGTTACCTGGATGATCCTTGATTTACGGGCCTTGCTCCCGAAATCCCGAAGAGGAGTCCCCACCGGGGGACTTCTAGATATTCCAACCAGATCTTAATTGGAAAAGAGCTGAGATCAGTAGTGATTGCAGATGGGGAGACGGGGCCGACCTGCCCACTTAAGAAGTATTCCTGGCTAGGCAATCCTGAAAATAATAAAAGATTCGCTGGCTTGGTCAGACCTGGCCTTCGGCTTACTTAATAAGGAACAAGTGGGACCACTTGTTCAGAAACTGTTTCCCAAACGGCCCATGATTCGCGGCACGTGTCCCTGGGATCCCGGTTGGGGTCCCCACGGGAATAAGCTATAAATATCTCAGCCCCAAGGCTGAGAGAGGTATGTCTCCTGAAGTATTTCTTCTTATTTCCTGGAAAACACCTAAAAGCGCTTACTAACTTAAGTATCGGAGAGGTTTCCACCGGAAAACCACCGGTGGTCCTTTCTAATCTGTTTTTGTGGTGTAGGTTCAGGAAGCTCTTAAGTTTTCAGGTGGGGTTTGGGTTGCTCACTTTTTGGGTCGGGACAAATTGGCGCCGTCTGTGGGAAATCTGGGCTAAGACGTGAGCTCCTTTTTTCCATGGCTTCCGACGGGTTACACAGAAATTTGGTTGGAGAGCTTGGCGGAACCCCCAAATCCGCCATGCCGTGGGGCATGCCGCAGACAACAGAAACGTCAATGGCGAGACCTGCGATGCAGAGCCGTCAACTGCGGCTAGGCCGGGTACTGTTCCGCCTCCCTCTGGCGAAGCGACGCCTGCCGTGGAAGGATTGTTCAACGATACCCTTCTCCGGCAGCTGTCTGATCTCATCGGCAAAGCAGTGGAAACAGTTGTAGAGAAAAAATTCGCAAAAATGTCAACACTGCCATCCGGGGAACGGCCGGATCGGACGGTCCCGGGGGCGGATACTGAGCCGCTGCGCAACCAGCGGGCGCCTCCTCAGGATAGAGATGAGCATTTCTCTACTTCCGATGGTGAAACCTCAAGCCAGACCAATCTGGGTCTGATGGAACAGATGAAGAGCTTGCAAAAAGAGGTGAGGGAGTTTAAGAGGAAGATGGCGACTGGCGGTGTGATTCCGGCGAGAAGAGGAACGCCGTTTACTGAGGAAGTCATGCGAGATGATGTGTCGGCTTCATATCGCTCCCTAGGCTTCGAGTACAATGGGACCACGGACCCGTGGGACCATCTCAGTCACTTCGAGATAGCGGCAGCCCTGCACAAATTTTTAGACGCCGTTATGTGCCGGGTCTTCCCAATGACTTTTACCAAATCAGCACAGCTCTGGTTTAGCCAGTTGCCGCCTCGTTCTATTAGTAATTTTGAAGAGTTTAGTTCGGCTTTCCTGCACCAGTTTACAAGCTGTAGAAAGTACCCGAAGATGCCTCTGGAATTGTTTAGCCTTAAGCAGAAGGAAGGGGAGAGTCTGCGCGCTTATATTAGTCGTTTCACTAATGCTAAACTGGAGGTGCCTTCCACTTCGGAGGAGCTGTTGGTGAATGCTCTGGCGCAGGGCTTGAGAAGAGGTGAATTCTTCCAATCGCTGGTTGTCAAGCCTGCTCTAAAGTTTGGCGAGCTCTTAGAACGGGCTGAGAAATATATTCTTTGGAAGAGGCGTTGAGGATTAAGGATGAAGGGGAAAAGAGAAGAGAGAGAAGTGACCGAGAAGAAAGAGGAACCGTTAAAAGGCTGCGGCCAGACCTGTCTAGAGGGAGACCTCGCTTTGATAAATATACTCCATTAGCAAACCCGCAGGGTGAGATCCTGCAGGAAATAGAAAAGCATCCAGACTTGAAATGGCCAAAAACCTACTCACAGAGGCCTAAGAAAGAAAGGTCTGATCGCTTTTGCCGCTTCCACAACGAGTACGGGCATGATACCGATCAATGTACCCATCTGAAGGACGAATTGGAAAGGATGGTCCAGGCTGGACACCTGAAAGAGTATGTCCGCATGAAAAGAGATGAAATAAGATCTGGCAACAAAAGTTATGACCGTTTCTCGCAAGGCAAGGGGGACCAAGTGGGTACCCAGGATAAGGTGCGAACAGGAGGAAGAAGATCTAATCAAGCCCAGTTCATTCACGGAGAAATTCAAATGATCACAGGAGGAGAACTGGATGAGCACTTTAAGAGAACCCAGCATAGTTACGTCAGGGCTGCCAAGGACCTGGTCAGGACATCTCGAGAAGTCGGGAAATTGGCATCTACACCAAACATCTGCTTTGGTTCAGAGGATTGCGATGGCATCCTGGCTCCACACATGGATGCTCTGGTCATAACAGCCACTATCGCCAACTACAACGTACGGAGAATTTTTGTGGACACAGGGAGCTCTGCGGACATCCTGTTCTTTGATTGCTTCAAAAAATTGAAATTGGATGTCGAGCTCGAAGAGGTGACTACTTCCTTGGTAGGATTTGCAGGGGGTGCCCTGAAGCCAATAGGAGCGGTTAGGCTCCTTGTGACTTTAGGAGAAGAGCCCTATCGCGTAACTAGGATGGTGCGTTTCCTGGTGGTAGAGGCACCGTCCTCCTACAACGTCATGTTTGGCCGACCCTTATTAAGTCAGTTCCAAGCTGTAATCTCGGTCTTTAATATGAAAATGAAATTCCCTACTGAGGAAGGAACTGGTGAGGTGAGAGGAGATCAGTATGCATCGCGCCAGACGTATGTGGAATGCATTCGGAGGAATGGTGAGGAAGAGAGGATAAGTAAAAGGGCTCGAGTAGAACTGCCACAGCAAGAGCTGGTAAGAAGAGAGGAGGGGTTGATGCTGGTGGAAGTCGTTCCAGGCGATGAGAGTCGAACTCTCCGTGTGGGGGAAACGCTTAGCCCAGAAGTCTTGACAGACCTGGTGATGCTGCTAAGAGAAAGTGCGGATGTCTTCGCTTGGTCTCCCCAAGACTTGGTGGGGATCGATCCAGAGGTCACTGAACATTGCCTCAATATCCGTCCAGACGTGAAGCCAGTCAAGCAAAAGAAGCGTAATTTCGGCCCAGAGAAAGAAGCTATCATAGGGGCAGAGGTCGAAAAGCTCTTGAAGGCGGGACATATTCAGGAAATACAATTTTCGGAATGGCTTTCTAACACGGTGTTGGTCCCAAAGACAGATGATTGGCGGATGTGCATTGATTTCCGAGATTTAAACCGCGCCTGTCCGAAGGACCATTACCCCCTGCCAAGGATTGATCAGCTCATCGACTCCACCTCTGGCTGCGAGCTCCTGAGCATGATGGACGCCTCGCAGGGATACCACCAGATCAGACTAGCTAGACAGGACTGGAAGCGCGTCAGCTTTATAACCCCAAAGGGGACGTATTTCTATGTGGTTATGCCCTTTGGCCTTAAAAATGCAGGTGCCACGTACCAGCGATTGGTGGATAAAATGTTCAAGAGCCAGCTCGGCCGAAACATGGAGGTCTATGTCGATGATATGCTGGTCAAGAGCACGAAGGCAGTATCTCATGTGGACGATTTGAGGGAAACCTTTGGTACCCTGCGAAGTACAAGATGAAGCTTAATCCTAAAAAGTGTGCATTCGGGGTCAGAGCTGGAAAATTTTAGGATATATGGTCACGGAAAAGGGTATTGAGGCTAATCCCGAAAAGGTGAGGGCCATCATGGAAATGCACGCGCCTAAAAATGTGAAGGAAATGCAATGCTTGGCTGGACAAATCAATGCCTTGAGTAGATTTGTATCAAGGTCTGCGGAAAAGAGCTTGCCATTTTTTCAGGCCTTACGAAAGAAAGCTAAGTTCCAATGGAATGATAAATGCGAAGAGGCCTTTAAACAATTGAAAGAGCATCTGGCGGGCATGACCTTGCTCATGAAGCCCGTCCAAGGGGAGCCCCTTGTCTTATACCTGTCAGTGGGACAGCAGGCGGTTAGCTCTGTCCTGATCAGGGAGGATGGTAAAATACAAAGACCAGTATATTTTTGGTGAAAGGTCTTGCATGCAGCAGAGATCAGGTATGTGGAAGTGGAAAGGGCGATGTTAGCCCTGGTTGGAACTGCTCGTAAATTGCGGCCGTACTTTCTTTTGTACACTATAATTGTGCGAACCAACCTTCCATTGAAAACTATAATGGACAAACCAGAGGCATCTGGGAGGCTGGTCAAATGGATCATAGAACTTAGTGAATTTGATATCGCATTTGAAGCTAAAACAGCAATTAAGGCTCAGGCCTTAGTGGATTTCATACAAGAAATGACTGGTTCCCTGGATGAGCTGAAGGAATGGACAATTTTTATGGATGGCTCTGTATGTAATCAGGGTTGCGGGGTTGGAATCGTTCTAGTAGACCCAATAGGCGTAACCACTGAGTTTGCCGTGCGGTTAAATACAGCGTTCTCTAATAATGCCGCTGAGTATGAGGCTCTTTTGAGAGGGATCCAGATGGCGAAAGACCTAGGCGCAGAGCGGGTGTGCGCTAAGGTGGACTCATAGCTTATTTGCAAGCAAATTACTGGAGAGTTTGAAACACGGGAGGAAAATATGCAGAAGTATCTGGCCAAATTCAGAGAGCTGGCCAGAGGAATGAAAGAACTGATAGTCCTTCAGATTCCTAGAGAGGAAAATGGAAGAGCTGATTTCTTGGCGAAGGTGGCCAGCTCGGCTACAGATTGTCGTGAGTGAATGATCACCATATTAACGGCAGATGGGGAATTTGGAGCTGAGTAGGTTTGCGCGGTTACGGAACGAGAGGACTGGCGTTCCCCTATAAAGGTGTACCTGGAGCAAGAGGTCTTGCCAGAGGATAAAAAGGAGGCAACAAAAGTACGAACCAGAGCTTCCAGATTCTGCCTGATCAAAGGAGAGCTGTTTAAACGAGGATTTGGCCAACCTCTTTTGAGATGCCTAAGCCAAGTAGACGGAGCTCTGGTGCTTAGGGAAATACATGAGGGTTGTTGTGGGAATCACATGGGGGCTCGAATTCTGGCCAGTAAGGTATTGAGAGCTGGTTATTTTTGGCCCTCGTTGAGGTAAGAAGCCGAGGTCTTCGTGAAAAAATGTGAGAAGTGTCAGAAGATGGCCCCTCTGATTCACCAGCCAGCAGAAGAATTGGTGACAATGAGTTCCCCCTGCCCTTTCGCGAAATGGGGGATTGATCTGGTTGGTCCGTTTCCAATGGCTCCAGCCCAGAAAAGATTTTTAATTGTAGCCATAGACTATTTCAGTAAGTGGGTTGAGGCGGAAGCTCTTGCAAAAATAATGGAGGAAGCGGTAATGGGATTTATATGGAAAAATGTTGTCTGTCGCTTTGGTGTGCCAAGAGTTTTGATATCGGATAATGGTACTCAGTTCACGGGATCCAAAATTAAGGCCTGGTGTGTTAAGATGAAGATCCAGCAGCATTTCACGTCTGTATACCATCCGCAGGCAAATGGTCAAGTCGAGGTAACCAACCGCATTCTGGTCCAAGGGCTTAAGTCACGATTGGAAAGATGTGGAGGGAAATGGGTGGAAGAGCTAAATGCAGTGCTCTGGGCATATCGTACAAACCCTAAGGAGAGCACATGAGAAACTCCCTTTAGCCTCGTATATGGCATGGATGCTGTGGTCCCTGCAGAAATTAGTCTAGAGACTCATCGAGTGCAGAATTACAACCAGGCCCAGAATGAAGCGTTAATCCAAGATGCTCTGGACTTAGTTGAGGAGAAGAGAGACCAAGCGGCGGTGCGAATGGAACACTTGCGAGGTCGGATCAGAGCGGCTTACAATAAAACAGTTCGAGAGAGGCGCTTCCAGGTAGGGGATATGGTTCTTAAAAGAGCTGATTTGGGATAAGCTAAAGGGAAGCTAGACGCCACGTGGCAAGGACCCCTTCGGGTCACCCAGGTTCTGGCCGGAGGAGCTTACAAGTTAGAAGAACTGGATGGGACAGAGATCCCCCGTGCTTGGAATATTGTTAATCTGCGAAAGTTTTATACGTAATTGTAATCTTTAACATTTGTTTATTTATGCAATGAAGACTGCAGGATTATCTTCGTCAGATTACTAATGTGTTTACCATCAAGGTAGAATTGGCCAAAGGCAGATGCCCATAATATCGGCAGATCTGCCTGTCAGCTTAAGTTAACATTTGTTGAAAATGGATTCCTATAATTTTTCTGACCAGATTACCGGTAAAATCATTACGCCAGAGTGGGTCCCAGAAGTCATTATTAGCAAAGTGTTACCTTTTATTTCAGATTGTTAATTGGAAAGACGCTTACAAAGAGAGAATACGGAAATATAAGGCGATATTTTCAAAGAGAATTGCATTGATAATCGCAAGGTACAAATTACAAATGTAGGAAAACAGCAGAATAAAAATTAGGCCTTAAGATGGAGGTACGAAGGCAAGAAGTCGACGGAGTTCCTGGATCCTTTCCTCATTTTCCAGAAGGCGGACACGAAATCGCTCTTGTATGTCCACGGCGATGTCCCAGTTGACGTACAAGTCGGAATTCTCCTCTTCTAGTTCACGAATGCGTCGTTGAAGCCGATGCCGTTCATGACGATATTTCAGTTTTCTCTCAGTCAGTTTTTCCAKGCGATCCTGCAACTGGAAAATTTCTGCCCGAAGRTGATCCCTTTCATGYAGKAGTCGGCTATGCTCRTCGGCGYGAACATGGTTGYAAGACGAGGATGATGCCATTATAAGGGGACAATAAATGAAGGAATAGGTGCCAGTATATATAGGAAAGAAAAGGGCGGGAAGTCACATTAAGTTGGCGCGCAAAAAGCTCAGATGGGTGATTTCCTTGATTTGCGAAACCCTAAAATCCTGGCCTGAAGGCCAAAGACGACATGTCCAGCCAGACCTGACTAAGCAGATGCTTTAAAATTTTGCCCGACCTGATTGTCGGTTAAGCCAGGATTGGCTAAGGATGGATGTCCTCGATTTTGCCTGACCTGATTGTCAGTTTAAAGCCAGGAATGGCTAAGGACGAATGTCCTGAAATTTTGCCTGACCTGATTGTCAGTTTAAAGCCAGGATTGGCTAAGGACGGATGTCCTCAATTTTGCGTGACCTGATTGTCAGTTTAAAGCCAGGATTGGCTAAGGACGGATGTCCTCGATTTTGCCCGACCTGATTGTCGGTTAAAGCCAGGATTGGCTAAGGACGGATGTCCTAGATTTTGCCTGACCTGATTGTCGGTTAAAGCCAGGATTGGCTAAGGATGGATGTCCTAGATTTTGCCTGACCTGATTGTTGGTTAAAGCCAGGATTGGCTAAGGACGGATGTCCTAGATTTTGCCCGACCTGATTGTCGGTTAAAGCCAAGGATTGGCTAAGGACGGATGTCCTAGATTTCGCCCAACCTGATTGATCGACAAAGCCAGGACTGGTCAAGTCAAGTCAGCTATTTTCCCGACCTGATTGACAGCTCAAGTCAAGAAAAGCTAAAGGCGAATGCACTGGTCTACCTGACCTGATCGTCAGCTAGACCACACAGCCGAAATAAAATATCTTATGAGGTAAGTGCTGAATTACTAAAGACACTGACATAAAACGCAAGTTTGAGCAATTTGAGCAAACAAAAAAGATCCGATTCAAAACTTATTCAAGTAAAACTGTGACACACATGAAAAGGCACAAAGCTCATATATATTATTGACCATTCAACAAGAACAAGTACGGGTTGCACACCTTCCTCGGAGGGTTGGCAACTTTGATTACATTAAAATGGCAGGAAATAAATAAAGATAAAACCCAGACGCCTATCTGGGTGAAGACCTCCGGTAGGAGGCTAAGGCTCGGCGAATGACTAAGTCCGCCTTCTCCTCTTGCAGCTGGCGGTTGACTTGTCGGAGTTCGGCCCATTCCCTTTTGTAGTGACGCTTCTTCTGCCTTTTCCTCTCCAAAAGGCGATAAAGAGAACCGATTTTTTCTTTGAGTGAGACCATCTGGTCGGAGAGCTTGAATTTCTCCACAACCAGAGAAATGTTCTTTCTCTTCACCGTGTTAAGTTCTTCGATCAGAGGAGATGAAGACATTTCGCAGATGGATAATGAAAGAAGATAAAGCATGCATACGAATATATATTGAAATCGGAGGCACGTGAGAGGAATCAAGAAGTACTAGGGTTTCCGGATATTCAGGAAACCCTAGAAAGTTCAAGAGTCGCTACCAGACCAAAAGAAAAGCATTCATCATAAAAAAATTTCGGCATTACATACGCTTAGCAGAAATACAATCAGACCAGCCACACAGGCATCCTACAGGTCTGTGAAAATATAAACCTATGCGCCCTAAGGGTCAACCTCCATGTCGGCTCTCAGCTCTGTCGACAGTTGGTCCACCGCACCCTCGGACAGACCTCCTGGAGACGTGCCCCCAGGTAGCTCACCCAGACCTGCAAAGGTTGGGGAGGGAGATGAAGTAGGAAGGACCGCGGAGAGGGTCAGGTCTGGCTGAGTTGGACCTGGTTCAGGAGAACAGAGAATAGTATGAACATGCTCAGCGAACTCTGCCGACTCAATCGTATGGAGGCGATCCTTGGCAGGGTCATAAGAAAAGGAGGTAGGCTCGGGAGGGATTTTCAGTGGCATTTTCCGGTCAAAGGGGACGTTGGGATTGGCCAAGGCCCACTTGGCCTGCTCATCCAAGCCATAGTTGTAGTACACTACAGCTTCTGGGAAGAGAAGGGAGAAAAGAGCTTTGGATCCTAAAAAGGCCTCCTTGGCCTCATCCCTTGCCACCTGAACCAGCCTCAACCCCTCCTCCGAGTTAAGGAACTCCGCTTTCCACTCACCCTTAGCCTTGGCTATGGCTTCGTCCGCCAGACTCCTTGTCTCGGCAATAGCTTCATCCCGAGCTTCTGACTGAGTTGCCTCAAGCATCTTCTTCTGGGCTTTCTCCATCATACCTACCTTCTCCTGCAACTCCTTAACCTCTTTTATCTTGTCCTTAGACAGGGCCAGGAGGCGTAGCACCTTCTCTTTGAGATCTTCAACCTCCTTAGCAAGGTTGGCTTGGCCCAGGGACCGGGTCGCCCTGATAGCCAGAAGTGCCCTCTTCGCCTCAGCCTAAGAACGAATCAGAAAATTGTTAAAGACTTGAAAGGTATAAAAAGGAAAGGGGAGAGAGGCTGGTGATATAAAGTTTACCCGGGCTTCATCCTGGCACCATGACTCTAGTAGCTCCCGGTCGCTCATCTGCTCTAGAGTGCGCAAGTCTTCGGGGGTGCACTGGCCACTTACATGGCGAACTGCCACGTCACCTGAGCAATTCAGAACTGAAGTTCGTCGAGGAGGGCCAGAACTGTGCACGGTGGGGACCACGGGAGCCGCGACAGGCACTGGAGATGGATTGGTTGAGATGACTATACCCCGTCCTCGGCCAGATCGAGGCCTTTTCGTGAGGGGTACCTCCTCTTCCTCTGAGTCAGAAATGACATGCCTTGTGGATCGGGGGCGCATGGATGGCGCAGCAGGAAGGGATCCCTGGGCTCGAAGAGTGGCGGAAGCACCTGCTTCCTGAGCTGGCGCTGTTGAATCAGCCGCCGTATCTTCCTTATCAGAAGCCTCAAACAGCAATCGCATCATCTCCTCTGAAAAAGGAGAACGGGAAAGTCAGATCTATAAAACGTTAAAACATGATGCAACAAGGACAGAGTGGGAAAGCTTCTTTACCAATCTTAGATGGCAGGGGGCCTATCTCGCAAGTTTCATTAAAAGTCTCTAAGACTAAAGGGGTGAGGAGGTCGTTCACATTGACAGGACTCGCATTCAGAGTTGCCACTATTCTCTGAATATGGGAAGGTCTGGCTGCCGCTGTTAAGGGTGGATAAGAGGGCAAGGCATCTATGGGGGTGGGGTCAAAACCCCAATCCCCCGCATAGTGAACAAAAAAGAATTTCTTGCGCCAGGATTTATTGGAGGTCGGAAGTTTGTGTATGAAATGGACCCCAGACCTGGCAGTGAGGTAAAAACAATCAGGGGGAAGGATCTTCGCCTGGAAAAGTTGGTAGAAAATCAGGGCTGTTGGGTCTTGGCCGGCGTAGCGCATGGACAGGTTATAACACACCATGATCCTAAAAGAGGGAAAATTGAAAAATAGGAATTTTGTACATTTGGGCAATTTCCAGCATCATGGGGTTAACGGGAAGATGCAGACCCACCTGGAGCTGGTCAGCATAGAAGGTCACTAGGCCTGCGGCGCTTGGCAGGCCAAAGTACAGGCCGGAGGGGCATAAAAATCAAAAGGGTCTTTAATTCTGTACTTATAGCGAGTCTCGTCTATTGTCTGCTGGCTAAGGATAGAGCTAACTTTGGGATGGTCGGGAATTGGTGGAGGATATGATACACCTCCCGAGGAGGAGGTGACAATCGTTGCCGGAGAAGCAGGCGGTGGTGAGAGAGCCGCCGCTGTCTCCGGAGGATTAGATGACGAAGATGACGGAACCTCTGCTCCCTCCGGAATGGTGACCATGAGGGCAGAAGAAATTCCCGCTGCCTCTGGGATCACAGGCGGCGGAGAGGAAAAAGCTGCCGCCTCAGGAATAACAGACGGCGGAGATAAGTCAACCCTAGTTTTTGGAGAGGAAGACATTGCAAAAAATTAAAAGGGTAAGGGCTGAGAAAGGTACCTGATTTTTAGAATTCCTTGGAGAAAGTTGAAAATTAGTGTGAAGAAATTTCGTCGGAGTACTGGTAGAGGATGGAGATACGGAGGTTCGGAAGAGAAAGTAGAAGATGAAAAGTGGGAATGAAAAGGAAACCAGCGGGAATAAAAGGTAAAGGGAATGATTTCAAAATACGAAAAACCAAGAAAGGTGGGATTTGATGGGATCTGCATATTTAATGCGGGCAGGTGAACAGTACCCTAACAGGTGAGTTGGAACGGCTAGGACTCTAGACTAGGGCTGACGAGGCAGTACCTGGAAGGACGTAGGAGTACAGTGACCGTTTGGAAACGTGCAACACCACTAAATGCCAATAATTAGCCCTGGCAGTTTGGCGTGTCCCTTGGGACTCGTACCAATACGAGAAACACTAAAAGATATGGGGCCTCATTTATTACTAAGGGCCCGGGCACCTTCTCGCTCTACCTCAACCCCTTTTTGGGGGGGAGGAGTTGATAGGGCAGTATTGGTAAGACCTGAATTGAGGTAAACCTGCATTTAATAGTAAAGATGGTGAGAGTTGGCTGACTTGCGTGTAAAAAAGTATGGTCAAATATCTCTTGAAAGAGAGGTGGCCTTAGACAGACCTGATTGGTTGTTAACAGGGAAAGACAAATGGGGGACCATTCGTTACCTGGATGATCCTTGATTTACGGGACTTGCTCCCGAAATCCCGGAGAGGGGTCCCCACCGGGGGACTTCTAAATATTCCAACCAGATCTGAATTGGGAAAAAGCTGAGATCAGTAGTGATTGCAGATGGGGAGACGGGGCCGACATGCCCACTTAAGAAGTATTCCTGGCTAGGCAATCCTGAAAATAATAAAAGATTCACTGGCTTGGTCAGACCTAGCCTTCGGCTTACTTAAGAAGGAATAAGTGGGACCACTTGTTCAGAAACTGTTTCCCAAACGGCCCATGATTCGCGGCACGTGTCCTTGGGATCCCGGCTTGGGTCCCCACGGGAATAAGCTATAAATATCTCAGCCCCAAGGCTGAGAGAGGTATGTCTCCTGAAGTATTCCTTCTTATTTCCTGGAAAATACCTAAAAGCGCTTACTAACTTAAGTATCAGAGAGGTTTCCACCGGAAAACCACCGGTGGTCCTTTCTAATCTGTTTTTGTGGTGTAGGTTCAGGAAGCTCTTGAGTTTTCAGGTGGGGTTTGGGTTGCTCACTTTTTGGGTCGGGACAAATTAATAAAAATATCTTTGAAAAATAAAAATAAAGACAAAAAAAATGAGAATTCAACTAAGAGAAAACCTTTTATTTGAGTATTTTTATATATTTTTAATTATTTTCTTTAATTTTATCATTCAACAATAAAAATATTTATAAGGTTTTTATCTATAAGAATTTATTAAGGACAAATAAGTAAATATAAAATTAAAAAATAATAAATTTTACATATATTTTTGGTATTATTAAATAAATAATATATATTTAATTAGGAATTGATAAATTATTACATATTCAAAAATATTTAAACTTTTGGGTCGGGACGCCATTGATAGGCACGTCCCGCCCATTAAATTAATTAAAAAAATTACCGGGACGCGGGTGTCAAATGCGTCCCGAACCATTTTATTTAAAAATAATTGTGGACTTAATTGAAAAAAAATCTGGGGGCCGGGACGCGAGTGTCAAACGCGTCCCGGGTGGTTTTTATAAATAAAAAAGTTCAAAGCGGGAAGCGGGTGTCAAACGCGTCCCGACCCAATTTGCAAAAAAAAAAAATCCTCTCCTACAAACCTAAGCTGCGTCCCGCAGCTTCTTTGCTCGAGTCCAGCAGCACCAAAGCCCAGCAGTCCAACTTCAAGTTTAGGCAGCTTCAAGCTTTAGGCATTTTTAAATGGTGACGAGTTCCATTATACGGACAAGGAAAATTCTAACTCAAAATTTTTATTTATTTTAAAAAATTTAGTTATTTTGTAAATTGTTAATTAATTATCCCTAGAAAAAATTATTTGTTGTTGATGAATGAATTATTCAATTGTTGTGATGTTGAATTTAGTTGTTAATTTTTTATTTTTCTTGTTCTATATTTAATTATATGTTTGTGAATTTTAGTTGTAAATATTTATGAAATTTTATTTGATTTCTTTTTTGGACTAATGTTAACTTAGTGAAATTTTGAATTCATTTATTTTTTGTTTAGTTGTTAATTATTTATGAAAATTAATTTTATTTGTCTGTGATGAAATTATTAATTATGTGAATATTTGAATAAATTTATTTTGTAAGAAATTCTTAATTATGTGGTTATTTGAATTTATTCATTCCGTATTTAGTTGTTGATTATTTATTAAAATTAATTTTATTTATTTGTAAGGAAATTATTAATTTTGTGAGAATATTAATTTATTCGTGTTTAGTTGTTAATTATTTACGAATATTGAATTGATTTATTTGTGAAAAGATTTCTAATTACGTGAATATTCTAGATTATTTAATTTGTGGAAAAATATTAATTTTGTGAAAATGTTAATTTATGCATTTTGTGTTTAGTTGTTAACTATATATGAATATTGAATTTATTTATTTGTGAAAAGATTTCTAATTACGTGAACTTTTGAAATTATTTATGTTGTGAGGATATTATTAATTATGTGAAAATTTTATTTTATTCGTTTCGATGTTTCGTGTTAAGTTGTCAATTATTTACGAATATTGAATTTATTCTTGGGGTATTTGTCTATTTTAGAAGCAATTGCACATATGTCGAATATTCCTTCCGGCAATGATTATGACATGTATGCATCAATTCTACGAGATGGGGGTGGAAGAACTACTATCGATTATGATTATATAGATACCACTTAGCATCATCCCCCTCCCCCACTGGTGATCCCAAACTACACCGCCGATTGCTTCGGACCAAATGAAGGATGCGATTCTGAAAATAGTATAGATGAACTAGATGATGGTCATGAGACTGACGAGGAATTCTTTCAGTTGGGGTGTAGCATACCAAATGAAGATCATTTTAAACCTACCGTAGTTGAGCGTGCCCCTACAATCCATAACGAGGGGATAGAGGATCGGAACTCTACAAGAACATACCATTTTTCTTTTACAACTAGGAAGACATTCCTAGTGATTCTATTGATGTCCCTCAATAGAACTACTACCACGATAAAGACGAAAGAGTGTTGAGAACAGGCATGATATTCATAGGTTAAAAAAAATGATGTGGGCTGTCAAAAATTACTCTGTGCGCGTCGCCAAGTGTGTGTATAGAGTGTTAGAGAGCAACACAAAGGTTTGGAAATTTGTTTGTTTGTCGAAATCACTTGAGGAGAATCATATAGATATTCTGAATCTATTAATCAACGAATCACCCCAATGTGGATGGTGTCTCCGCGCTGGTTTTGGTAAACGAAAGGGTGTTTGGGTAATCACAAGATTGAGTTCTGCGCACAGATTTCTTGCATCTTTTACAAGCCATGATCACCCCAATTTGTGTACAAACATGATTGCTATGCTCATACTACTCACGTCGAGTAAGATCCGTTATATGGCGCTTCGCATGTCCAGAAGGCTGTCAAACAAGAATATGGTTATGAAGTGCCATATCACAAGACATGGCAAGGTTTGCGACGGGATCGTGAGAATATGTACGGGACATGGGAGCAGTCGGTCCAACATTTACCAAAATACATAGAGGCCTCACAAACGTACAATACAGGAACAGTGGTCGAGTGGCTACACAAATCTTTTGGAATACCCGGTGTGCATATGTTAAGATTTGTATTTTGGGCATTTCGACCATGTATCGAGGCTTTTAGATATTGTCGCAAGGTGATCAGTATTGATGGAACCTTTTTGGTGGAAAGTACAAGCACACGTTGTTGTTGGCAGTTGTAGTTGACGCAAACCAACAAGTCTTGCCACTAGCTTATGTGGTTGTTAATTCAGAGAGTTATAACTCGTGGCATTGGTTCCTTCACATGGTTGAAAAACATATTGTTCACGACATAGAAGTGGTTTGTCTTATATCTGACCGATATGTCGGACTACTTAGTGCACTAGAACAAGTTCTGGCATTCTCTTCTAACGTTTTTTGTTTAGAAATGTCTCTTCTAACTTCAATACGCATGCCAAGTCTGTAAAATTGGAGGATATATGTTTCAAAGCTGGAGCAGAACCCAGAATTACAGTCTTCCATAGAATAATGGAGCAGATTAAAGCCATTGATCCAGATGCATTTGCATACTTGGATGGCATTGATAAGAGCAAGTGGACACTGTCTCACGACGGCGGAAAACGGTGTGGCACCCTAACGACCAACATGTCCGAGTGCATCAATGGAGTGATGAAACGTGCTAGACGGCTCCCAATAACTACTATCGTCCTAATCACATTAGCCAGAAGTGTACAAAATTTTTTACAGCGCTTGAAATATGCGACAAAAGTTCATAACATGCAACAATTTTGGCCTGATAAGATATATGACTTATTCAAGTCAGGAAGACATGCCGGGACATCTTACCACGTTATGGGATATAATTAGGTGGCACAAACGGTCAAAGTTTCAGCACAGGTCAATGGAGCAGTTCGTGCTCAAACCTTTTGAGTATCCTTGTCGAGCGCAGAATGCTCTTGTGGTAGATGGGTGAGCAGTGGTATTTCTGCTCTCATGCAATTAAGGTGTGTACCGAATTCAGAGTGAATCCTCGAGTTTATGTCCAAGTTTACTACAGCACTGCTACGTACCTATGTACATACTCTGTTGGGGCTTTTGAACCATTGCTCGACGTGGAGGACTGCAATGAGGTAAGTTTTGAATTGGTTCATGATCCAGACACTAGGAGGCAACGAACCATTGGACGACTCAGGGGCAGTATGATCCCCAACGAAATGGACCAACCACAAGTACGCGCAAGACAACAATACCGTGCGCAAGAGGTGGCTAGCACATCACAAGGTGGTGGACGTTCTAGTTCCAGACACTGATGTTAGATAAGGCGATAATCTCCTCACAAGACAACTGATGTTGTAATTCACTAGCACTACTTGATGTTGTAACTCGAATTGCTACGTGTATTAATAATTGTTGGTATATGAATTCCCTAAGCAATATTCATCTTGATATTGTAGTTCGATTTATTTTCTGTTGTTTGACACCACTCGATGTTGTAATCCTCATTACTATCTGAATTGATAATTTTTGTTGTATGAACTCCTTAAGTAATATTCCATTGTTGTACGAGTTTATTAATTCCTGGAACTTTTCGTTTGATGTTGATTTTGATCCTTTATATGTATTTATCTTGCAGATGGCATCACTGCGATTGAACCTGCAATATTTACATAGATCGAGCAGTGTTGCACGTGGTCAGATGGATGGGTTTCTGATGGTGAAGCGTGCACTAAATAATATTTTATGGGATTTTCATGACGAGAATAATTGTCTGCATCCTCGAGTTATGTCTGTGCTACATCGTTGGGGGTTTTACGGGGTCGCACGTTGTGGAGCAATTAGTGGGCTGGATAACTATTTGATCATGACACTGGTTGAGAGATGACGCCGCGAGACGCATACGTTTCATCTTCCTGTAAGAGAGGCAACGATCACTCTGTAGGATGTGGCTATTATTTGGGGTCTTCCGATTGAAGGTGCCCCGATGATAAGCGATGATGTGCAGCATTCTTGGGAGTATTGGTATTAGTATCTTATAAATTACATAGGCTTGCAGATGGATTATGGGGAGGAGATGAAAGGTGAGACTCGTCTAAAACTCTCGACACTTAGTGAGCATCTCAGAATCAACCAGCCAAATGATCACACGCCGCAGGACGAGGTCGTGCAGTATGCTCGTGGAAAGCAATACTTTATGAGGATGGTATTTTTTTTGGATGGAGAACAAGGATTGATTTGTATTGATCCCACTATCAATAATAATGTCTCTCCATCCTATGTAAAGTTCACACATCTGTCTACAAATAATTATGTGGTTTGTATTGGTTTCATTTAAATTACTAACTTTATATTTTTTTTAATAAAGGAATACGGTGATGATGCATCACACAGATATTATTTGTATAACGTGCCACCATTGTGGAAGAAGATGGAAGCAGCTTTCAATTGATGCATTCTCAATGTATTAGTACTCAAATGTGTAATAAAATGGGATCAGAATGACCTTAGTCTAAGTGTGCAACTATGTACTATGTTTAATTTGTAATGTTTGAATTTGTAACATTTAATGTTTTTTATTTAATCAAATGTGTAATCTTTTGTTTTTCCTTTATTTAATAAAATTATTTAATGTTTATCCAACCTTGCTGGTGACAAGCCTACATATTGATCGATAGGTTTTTCAACTTCTGCTGTGACAATACCTAACACTATTCCATACTTTTTCAACTTCTTTGTGGCGAGACTACACATTAAGCATTATGTTTTCATATGTAGCTGTGGCAAAGACTACACATTGAATACAACTGTCTTGTGAAATTGTAACTCATCTATAAATTTTGATTTGGACTAGAATTTTTAAACACATTTCACTTACACCTTTGGTTTTCTCCACCATCTAGGTATTCCCATAACAAAAAGAAAAAAAAATGAGTTCCAATCAACCTAACAATGTACCAATTTTTTATTTCGAAGAAGATTTCTTTTTCTACGATAGAAATTTAATCGAGTGGAGCATCCATATAGATACTAAGTTGGTTGACGACCTCCGTGAGAATAAGCTCAATAGTGTCTACGATCCCAGAAGAGGATTACGCAACAATATCACGTGGATCTTGTTGGACAAAATCAATGTTGCGTTCGGAAAAGACTTCACAATGGATGACATAACCGCTCGAGTTCAACTTCTGGAAAAATGATACAGGCATTTTCTTATGATGTTGGGAAACGAGCATTGTACTTGGGATCATGAGACCAACAAAGTGCAAGCGTCAGAATGGCTAGTACGTTTTTTGAACGACGTGATAGGAGATACTGAGTTTACTGCTGCATATCTAAAGCATGGAGAACCTATATTCGATTCGATGGATTGAGTATTCAATAAAAATTATTTGAATTGCATTTGTCAATACCACGATCTCATTGGAAATCCGCAATTACGAATGTGATCACATATATAATATCAAATTATTGAATTGTTATTTTAATCTTATTTTTTATAGTATTTTAATTTTATTATATTTTAATTTTGAAATAAAATTTCTTGTAATTTTAAGACATTATTATGATAAGCACTTAAAATAATACATATGTTTATTTATTTTCCCTAATAAAATTTTTAAATAAATTATAAAAAGAAAAAAACCTAAATAAGTAAATAATATATCGTTGGGCGGATTAGAGTTAGGGTTAAAAGATTTTTTTTTTTTCAAATAGGGCCGAGACGCACCTGTAATTGGCGTCCCGCGCCCGACAATTTTTTTTTTTACAATTCAACCCGGGACGCGTTTGACACCCGCGTCCCGTTATTTTGAAATTGTTTTAATTAATTAACGGGCGGGACGCACCTGTCATTGGCGTCCCAACCCAAAAGTGTAAATATTTTCGAATGTGTAATAATTTATCAATTTCTAATTAAATATATATTATTTATTTAATAATACCTAAATTTTGTTATTAAACATGTAAAATTATATTTTTATTCCGTTAATAAATTTACTCCGCACTTGTTATTTTTTTTATTCCCAAGAATATGTGACTTCGTGTAACTATTATGTGCTTGTTTCCTCCCGAGATAATCTCTTTTCTTTGATAGTAAACATTTTTCTTTTTTAAAGCCAAACCACTTCAAATCATAAATATGGAAAAAATCACATTCGATACTTTCTACATATGCTTGTCGCCTTGAATGTAATAGGATGCATTTATTACCCACCTGAAATGCTTTGATTGGAACAAATCAAAGGTAGGACATTTTAAGAAAATAATTACTAATAAGTTTTTGACATTTTAAGAAAATCATTACTATTTATTCCAAGGGAGCACATATTTTTTCTAAAGATTATTGAAGTAATTATGTTTAGTCTCGAGAGTGTAATAAGTTATCCGTTACTCTAAAACCTAGGCCTCAAAACTTCAAGTTTGCTTTATATTTTGTCATATACAAAAATATTATAGTAATAAATATTGGCCAATAAATTACAGACCACAATACAATTACCATACATCTGTCTAGTAATGAAGCCCGAATTGGAAAAAGACCAAGTTTCGTAAAATTAACATTATATGCATGTTTACTCAATTTGCCCTTTACAATGTAGAACTGTCCAAATTATCTATTCATCAACCAGATTGCTAAGCCTAAGATGTTAAATTTCAATAAGTTGTCTTAAAAAATAGGTGTGGTTCTATTTCTTTTCTTAAATAAAATATTATTTTAACAATATCATATAAACTCTTTTATCCAAATATTTTGATAATTCATTTTTCAAAATATAACCTAACACAAATACCGTATTCGGATTTATTAGATCTTTTAAAATGAGCACAACCAAACACCTTCCAACACATAACGTTTGATTTGTTTGGACTCTATAATTAGTATGAATCCAATTTCCCTCATTTTTTGCGTGACATTGCATTCTTTCCCTATATATACACACTTGAAATCTGACGTCTTAACTCATCTGATAAACGACCATTAACCTAATTAAGGACAATGTTAATCATTAATCAAACAACAATTTTCAAGTACCACCTATTTATTACACTAAACCCATCTTTACCTCTTAAATCCCCGGAGTACCCTTCATCACATCTACTCGCCCTTTGACACGTGTCTCCAGTGACCAAATTGGCCCTAGATTTTCGCCGTCCCGTGTCCAAAATTTTCAACTTATTTATTAGTATTATCAACATTTGCTATTTGCAAACCCCGATTCTTCTGGGATTTTGATTTATGCAGAGAAAGGAAAAATAAAAAAGAATAAGAGAGAGATGATGAAATGGAAATGGAAGCTGACAGTAGCTAACAATTGAATCGTGAACTCAAAGAAAACTTTTCAATTAAACTCCATTTTTTTCCCCACCCAACTTCAATCAACCAATCCAACCCCCAAAATTCCTTCGAAGCCACTGTATCCCCCTTTTTTTTTTTTTTTTTTAATTCTCTCTCTAAATTTGTGTTTTTTTTTTTTGTTTTTTTTTAATTTTGGGAACAAGTAGCAGTTGCTCGGTTGTTGAGGGAGGAGGACGAGGAAGAGTGGAAATCGGGAAAAAATAAAATGAAGCAGCTAACGGCGTTGCAGCAGCAAGGCCGCCGTAGCAATAGCTTCCGGAGCGGGACGTCGCCTCTGGACTCCACCGTCGACGGCGCTATCAAATCGCCGGCGACGATTTTCTGGCTGGTCCTCCACGGCCTTTGCTGCTTAATCAGCTTAGTCCTCGGCTTCCGATTCTCGCGGCTGGTGTTTTTCCTCCTAATCTCCACCTCCTCATCCCCTTCCACCACCACCACCACCGGCGTGTACTCCTCTCTCCGGACGTCGTTGCCGTCCTACGCCTCGCCGGAGATGAACATTTCCGGAGGCAGTAAAGTGGTGGTCGGGAGGCACGGGATACTGATACGGCCGTGGCCGCATCCGGATCCGGCGGAGGTGATGAAGGCGCACGGGATAATCGAGAGGGTTCAGATGGAGCAGAGGTCTCAGTACGGGATTAAGAGTCCTAGAACTGTGATTGCTATCACTCCGACTTATGTGCGGACTTTTCAGACTCTTCATCTCACCGGCGTGATGCATTCCTTGATGAATGTGCCCTATGATCTCGTCTGGATCGTGGTGGAAGCTGGCGGCGCCACCAATGAGACCGCCTCTCTGATCGAAAAGTCTGGATTGAAAACTATCCACATCGGATTCGATCGGAAAATGCCTATTCTATGGGAAGATCGGCATAAACTCGAATCGAGCATGAGATTACATGCTTTAAGGTATATACATATCTTCACTATTTTTTGTCTTCAACTATGTTTCATTAATTTTGTCTGTGCTTAGTTCTTATTTTGCGAGATATTTTTAAAAATACACAGAATCGTTAGAGAAAAGAGATTAGATGGGATTGTGATGTTCGCCGATGATAGTAACATGCATAGTTTGGAGTTGTTTGATGAGATCCAGAATGTGAAATGGTTAGGCGCAGTTTCAGTTGGGATTCTTGCGCACGTGGGTGGTTCCGAAGAAACAGAGTTATCGACAGTCGAAAAAGATGATAGCGAAAAGAAATCACAAATGCCGGTTCAAGGCCCGGCCTGTAACTCCTCGAATCAATTGGTGGGCTGGCACGTTTTCGATACGCTGCCGTTTGTGGAGACGAGTGCGAGGTATATCGGTGATCGGGCGGTTGTGCTGCCGAGGAAGCTTGAGTGGGCTGGATTTGTATTGAATTCGAGGTTGGTATGGGAGGAAACAGGGGATAAGCCCGTTTGGGTTAAGGAGTGGGAAGAAGTCGATAGGGATGGGGAAGATTTGGAAAGCCCGTTATCGTTGGTAAAGGATACTTCGGTAGTGGAGCCACTTGGTAGCTGTGGGCGGAAAGTTTTGCTGTGGTGGCTGCGTGTGGAGGCAAGGGCAGATAGCAAATTTCCTGCGAGGTTTGTCTTTTTTCTTTTGATCCGGAATTTGAATGTTTTGTGGTTGTTTCTTAGTGTAATCGTTCAATTGTGTTTGATATGCCAAAGTAATGGTTGAGTTGTTCTATAATTTATGAAGTTCAGCTGGATACAGGGATTGTTGTCTATAAGATTGGTTATCTAGCACTAGAATGGTTGAGAAACGTCTTATTGTAAATTCTCAAGAAGGTATATATTATATCTGAAGAAGTTCACGTTAGATCCGAAGTGGTGAAGAAGTTCACGTTAGATCCGAAATGGTCTTACACGGTTATGGGAGTCATTTCATGAGACATGGTTTTTGTTCATGGATGTCGATTGAACTTAGATCGAAACTGATTGCTAATCACATAGTTTTCTAGAACCAATTAGTAGTGTTCTTAAGCATATCACCTCTCCAATCAGTTTTGCGAGAAGTTCTTTGTTGCTGTTCACAACCATTGAGAAAAAAATTTACAATTTATATATTCAAGAAATAACCGTTACTTTTGTAGCTATTTTCATGTAACATTGCTGAAGCAATGACTAGTTTAATTTCACTTTAAAAAGAGATCTGTGACATAAAGAGGGAATAGAGGACTTCATCACGCTTAGACTCTAAGCACCCCTGCTAATTGTTCTTTCATGGCTATTAAAACTTGAAACATAAATTACTGATTCTTTTAATTGGGAATGAGAAGATCAACAAAAGTAATTAGCCTTTGCTGAGTCTGGCTTCCTATTTATACCCTGTTATTGTCTAAAACAAGTTCTGAAAATGATAGCTACCTGGTAATGACATACCTACACACAACCCCAAAGCTATACCCTAATTGTGTTTGCTGGAGATATTGACGCTAAAAACGCTTCATTTGCCTTCTAATTTTACAAAGCCTTTCATCTGTTGCCTAATTCGACTTCTTAAATTATAATTTAGATGTTCAATGTAGAACTTATAGAGGTGCAGACGATTTCTCAAGAGGAAGTTGCTTACATTGCTAAATCAAAATTATATGTTTATTTATATGCACATATTTATCCGCTTACTCCAGCTTCCTAAATAAAATTTTCTTATCCCCAAACAGATGGGTAATCGAACATCCATTAGAAATTACCGTCCCGGCAAAACGCACTCCATGGCCGGATGCTCCTCCTGAGCTCCCATCTGCTACTACTGAAAAAATGATCACTATTCCAGAGAACACAGAAAAGCGCCCAGCCAGGAGCGGCTCAAAAAGAAAGCGCAGTTCAAGAAACAAAAGGAAGCACAGTGCAAAAGTGTTGGACGATCGTGTTTCTGCTAGACGTGTTGCTGACAATTAGAAACTTTTTTTTCTTCTTCTTTTTCATCTATACCCTTACCACTGTGAATTCGTCAGGAATCCTTTTTATGTCAAAAGCTCAGAGCCACAAAGACAAAAGACAGAGTGAATGCAGGAAGGATGAAGGCATGTATTACATATACATATAGCCAGTTGATACATACAATATGAGATTTTTGCCATATAATTTTTTTTCTTTCGTTTTTTTCTTGCTACTGTGAAGTTTGTTTGTTTTTTTTCTCTACTTTAATTCATTTTTCTTTCTTTCATATTTAGTTTTCTGATGGTGTGGTAGATTAGTATTATTATTATTATTTTCCGGATTTAATCCTGTTAAAAATTTGCTGCTTTGGCAGAATCTGTGTAGTGTCTTTCTCCCAAGTTTTTACACATAATTTCAGAATAGAATTATTTTCCTGACAGTTGGGCTCGAAGGTTTAGATTTGCGCCACTTGTTTGAAAATATCGCGCGTGCAGTGTGTTTGGTACTTGTTTGAAAAAAGCAAATAGCAAAAAACAAGGAAAAACATATTTAAACAAGTGTATTCTCGTGAAAGTAATTCATCAAATTTGACTGCCAATTGCATTTTACAGATTGGTACGAACGTGAGAAAAAGCTTCTTTCAAGAAATAAAGATGTTGACAGTGGTCAATTTATAGCTATATCACAATTTCTGATTACATTATTAATTCTGTTCTTGGAACAGATAATAATATATATATATATATATATATATATATATATATGTATATATGAGAGAGAAAGACATGACATCTTTCTTGTGTGGATAATGGGTATTTAGTTGGAGGGATGAAGCATGCATGACTTAATAGTATATTTGATTGTTTTCCTTTTGCTGCTACAATATGATCCACATCCCCTCAATCATATCTTACTTGCTAATATTTGAAAAAAAAAGTAACAAATAACATGTGCATATATGTACCATTCAAATGTTTTTAATCAATGGGTCAAACTAATTTGATGCGACCTATCAAATGCATCAAGGGTTCAAAACATGTCATGTTCATTATACCTACACTCAGGCCACACCACTTGGTTTAATCAAATATGCAATCCCTCAAAAACATATTATTTATCTATATTAATATCTGTTTGTGTGAAACTCACGCCACACCACTTGGTTTAATAAAATGAACAACGACTCAAATCATATGTGAATTTGAAATGTCTGATCAAATGATAAGTAAACTTAAAAATAATTTTATAAAATAGATCGATCTCACTGTAGACCTACTGTAAACTTTTTTATTTTTTCTCACTTGTTCTCACATTTACAAATTAATATAGGTGCAATAGAAATGTGAAAACCAAATCAATTTACATCAAACGAAATATTTTGCAATCCCAAGAATAGTGCATTATCAAAAATCAATTTTTTTTATTCAATATATAATTGACAATTAATAGCCACTTGCCTTAAATGCTGAAAACGTGTGAGATTTCTTAATCCCCATCACCATCCAGCAGCTCTGTTGGATTAGGTCAAGCTCAGCAACATGTTGTAATCATTAATCTACAACTGTTCTATATGATGTATTCAAAACCTCTTCTTGGAATTCATTCTAAAGCAAAGCTAGAAGGCAGTAAGAATTTCAAAGTAGTTTTTATTCCCTTCTAAGCATCTATCTCCAAAAAGACATCCCAAAAGTCCAAACACCACTTGACCAGATCAAGAAGAGAGAAAAAAAAAATGGTTGCAGTGTTCAACAAAGAGCTTCTCAGTTGGTACCTCATCACCCTCAAGCTCAATCAAACAGTCGAAACCGGGCTTCAAAATGCACAAAGCCCGACAAATTCAAGATCCACCGACTTCCCGGAAACAAGTACAACACGGGCTGCTCAGACACGAGAGTATCAACCACCACCCAATTTCCTTCAAATAACAATCAATGACGAAGAAACGAGCCTCGTTGATTCAGGCCGGGCCAAAACCCCTGGATCCGAGTGGGTGATCGGCATCAAAGAAAAGCTCGATCAAGCCCAAAACGAAGACGCAGCTGGCGCTTGGGCCAAACTCTGCATCTACAAAATCCCACAGTGCCTCCGAGAAGGAGACGACAACAAGGCCTACATTCCTCAGATTGTATCCTTAGGGCCCTATCACCACGGCAAGAAACGCCTACGCAACATGGACCGCCACAAATGGCGGGCCCTTCACCGTGTCCTCAAACGAACAAATCAACAAATAGAGCTCTACCTCGACGCGGTCAGGGAACTCGAAGAAAAAACCCGGGCCTGCTATGAAGGGCCCATTTGCCTCAGCAGCAACGAGTTTGTAGAAATGATGGTTCTTGACGCTTGCTTCGTCCTCGAGCTCTTCCGTGGGGCCGCCGCAGGGTTCACTCCACTTGGCTACTCGAGGAACGACCCGATCTTCTCGATGCGGGGGACCATGCACTCGATCCAGCGCGACATGATCATGCTGGAGAATCAGATCCCGCTCTTCGTACTCGACACGCTGTTCGGCATCCAGTCCGACAACCCCGACCAGAAGGGCCTCGTCGCCAGGCTGGCGCTCAGTTTCTTCGACCCGCTGATGCCGACCGATGCGCCGCTGACGAAGAGCGATCGGAACAAATTGGAGTTGTCGAGCACTTTCGACCCATTGACCGAACAGGGCGGGCTCCACTGCCTCGAGGTCTTCCGGAGAAGTCTGCTGTCAATTCAGGCCGGGCCAAAGCCCGCGCCGCGCGTATGGATCAAACGGTGGTCCCATGCAAACCGGGTGGCGGACAAGAGGCGGCAGCAGCTGATTCACTGTGTAACCGAGCTAAAAGACGCGGGGATCAAATTCAAGAAACGAAAAACGGATCGAATCTGGGATATAAAATTCACCAACGGGATTCTTAAGATCCCCCGTCTATTGATACACGACGGGACGAAATCGATTTTTCTAAACCTCATCGCGTACGAGCAGTGCCACCTGGACTGCACGAACGACATAACGTCGTACGTGATATTCATGGACAACCTGATCGACTCGCCGGCCGATGTGAGCTACTTGCATTACTGTGGGATTATCGAGAACTGGCTGGGGAGCGATTTGGAGGTTGCGGAGATGTTTAACCGTCTCTGTCAAGAAGTGGTTTTCGATATAAACGACAGCTCGCTATCGAGGCTGTCCGAGCAGGTGAATAGGTACTATGAGCACAGGTGGAATGCTTGGAGGGCGAGTTTGAAGAACAAGTACTTTAATAATCCTTGGTCGATTATCTCGTTCTTTGCTGCTGTGGTGTTGTTGGTTTTAACTTTGGCGCAAACGTTTTACGGTGTGTATGGCTTTTATAGACCGCATAATTGAGAACCAGAGTCTGGTAACCCTGGAATTGAGCCACGGATTTTTTGAGCCAGCTTGCTGGCTGCGAATTTTGTTTCGACTCGTTAAGATTGTTTACAATTAGTTTCCATTTTGGGAAGTTTGGCATTGACGGAGAGAATTGTTGTTCAGAAGCTACTTCATTTTGTGTAAAAAATAGATTGAAAGCAATGTGTGAGTGATTCTTTTTCTTTTCTTTAATTTTTTTCAAAAAGTAAAATAAATATATATAAATATATTCTAAATATTATCATGAGAAGGGCACAGAAATGGATATACACCTCAACCTTTGAGGTTAACTTAACACAATCCCCTTAAAACTAGCAAAATGTATATTGAATTAATCGCGATGAAGCTCGACGAAAATGCTAATTTAACTAGCAAAATGTAAACCAAGTTAATCACGATAAAGCTTGAAGAAAATGCACAAATCCCACAACAAAGCTTGAAGAAATTATAACTATAGTGGAATTGGAAAACTTATATTATCCATTTCATTAAAAAAAAAAAAAAAAAAAGCGAGTACGCAGCTTGTATAACAAAAGTCGTTCACTAGTAAAACTAATGATACACTTGCCAGAATACAAGTCCTCCCTCCAGTATAAAGGATAATACTTCGATAAATTAGACAGAGAACCAAGTTAACATATGCCCTTCACAGATCGCACACGAAGCAAATCCTTGCACACAATAAAAACTGTGCATTTCAAACTAAGGGAGTAAACTTTCGCTCTCACTTGAAGGTGTGATCCTCTTTCCATCGTACCGCTGGAAAGAATAAAGGGAACATAATGCTGATTACTATACTATATCAACATACAAAAATGCATATGCAAAAGAAAAAATATATATACTTGAACTGTATATGTGAATTTCAAAAGTACCTGCTTCCCGAAGGAGAACGGAACATATTTATATTTGATCATATGTTCTATTTGTCGCCTTAGAGTCATCATACACAGCATAATCCAGTAGAAAAGCAGAATTGGCCAAAAAACAGGCACATCAAATATGGTGAAGAACGTCAAGACGAAGGCGATGCAGAAGGCTTTGGTGATTGAGTACCTTTAACAGCAGACAAAAAGTGAAATTTGTATAAAGTCGACGACTCACATATAATCAACGTGATCACCTCAATAAATAATATCATTTGAATTAGCAGCCCATATTTTAAGTGATTTTATGCAAATACCTAGGTTTTCAAAATTAGTGGTAAAAAATTGTATTAGTCTTAATCAATCAGCCATACAATTATGATAAAATCTTGTACACATGTCATTCGTCCTGCTATGTGGAGTGATACAGAAAATGGAATAGAAGATATGTGTGACATCACCTTCAAGAAGGGAACTTTTATTCCCTCCAAAAAAAATCAAGAACATTAGAACTCAATACGACACACACACACACACATTGGATGATTGATTAAGATCATCAAGCCCTAATTCATAAAATTTTGGTAACTACAACGCACCAGAATTTGAACTCGGGGAGGCGGCGGACGAAGGGGCGAAACTCGTCGGAGCCCCTCGTTGGCAGGGTCGGGCCTCCGGAAAACTCCGGGTCGACCTGCGGCGAAAGGAATCCGATCAGGAGGTTGAGGATGTATATGCCGAGGGCGTAGGACACCACGTAGAATCCTTCGAGCAGGTACACCCGCAGCGCGTACACGAACGCGATGCCGGCGAACGCGATCCACCGATGGGAAACGTGCGGCGTCGATTTGTCCAGGAGGTGCTGGTACCGCTGCGAGATCGCGAAGGTCCAACGCGACACGACTGAGGCCGGAGATGAATCGGCGGTTGCGGAGGCCGGGACATCGGCGGCGGAGGTAGAACCGCCTGGGGTGGGGTCCATAGGAGTTTCGGTGAGGTTAGGTAATTGGGATTAGTTTCTGGACCGTTTTGATCGCGAGCGTAAAGAGTGTGCTATTTGTCGATTACTGGCAACTGTAGGTGGAAAGAGGGAGGAGAAGTTAATTTCATTGTAGTCCTTAGGTTTTGAGAAAACTAAACATCACCACCCGGTATTTTCAGAAATGGTAAAATCATCGCCTAATGGTTTTGTCCATAAAAACTATATATAGAGAAAAAAAGGAATTAGTTTATAAGTTTATGAGAACTCTAAAAATGCATAGTACTATTTTTAGTATTGTACAAGAAAAATGAATTATTTATACAGTGAGAAAATTAAATTAATATATTCTTGGGTGAAGATTGTAATTTGACAAACTAAAAGCACCTCTTTATCAAACCAAGGCATCCTCCGTTGACCAAATAGTTTCTGATCTGCTGTGAGCCATGAGTCTGCCGCACTGAATCCGAGCTCATGACAACAAATACATTAAAAATAATCAGATCACAATCTATTTTAATATAGCTCAGAAATATCTCCAACCTCACTTCCATAGCTCTGCAAATATTTGAAAACCTAAAATGTTAAGACTGTTAATAGATTTTGAAGATTCACATTCTGAATAATTGCCATTCATATTTAGAGCAATTGAAGTTACTGAGCAGAGAGGTATCTCAATCTTCAATCGAGGTAATTCACGCATTAATCATCAGGAAAATTCATAGATTTTTAGAACAGATCTGAATTTCTGTAGCCATTTGCAGATTTTATTTTATTTTATTCCCTTTATGTTTCCTGCTTATTTTTCTTGTGACCGTGAAAATGCAGCTAGTGTTGACTCGGATCATAGGTTCATTATATCTTTATTTCACGCATTTACTTGTTTGGGCATAAAATGCAGTAGATAACGACGCAAGTAGGGATTAATCTTACATCGATTGGTTTCGTGTGATTAATTGGACAAAAAGGTGTGTTTTGGTTTATGATGATTTGTTTATAAGTTCGAAGCTAAGCAGAATTATGGCTGTTGCTTTTGCCAACTAAGGGAAGTTGGAAACCGGGCTGTCACATTTGTACAAAAAACTGTTATTTCTGTGTTTGTGTGAATCTTCAAGGTAAACCAATCAATCATTGAGTGCCTCTTGAACAGGAAGATAATCAAAATTTTGTTCAGTGATTTGTGCACGTAGAATCGATTTTTTCTCATGTGCATTTGATGAGACTTTTACCTTTTTTGTTCAGTGATTTGTGATATATTTGTGAGGCGTGTACCTTTTTTCTTTTTTTCTTTTTTCAAAGCCTGTATTAGAAAAATGGAGCTTAAAGCTAAATATGTCTTTGGGTTATTGTTTCCTTTATCTGAACTATCAGAATGGACTCTCGAACTCCCGAATTAAACAACCCATCACGTCCCGACGAAGGATCCGATGTTCGATCTCAACCGTCCATTGCCTCAGATAAAAAAAGTTCAGCCCAGGACTCATCTTCATCTGTGCTGTCTTGGGCTAAAAGTCTAAAACTTCCACAAATGCAACAAGACTCCCAGACTACGAATGCTGCTGGGAATTCTACTTTTTCGCGCCTCGCTAGTGGGCTCGGACTGCAGATTTCTTCTAAAGCATCTGCATCGACTGAGAGAGCTAACAACAACTTTAGCCCTGCACAATCAGGCGTTATCGGGTCATTCACAAAAGGGATAGTTGATTCATCTTTAAATGCCGTGAAGGCTGTGCAAGTAAAGGCAAGACACATGGTATCACAAAATAAGCGCAGATACCAGGTATTCTATTTTTAGCTAGTCATCATGTAATTGATTCTTGTTTAGTGCAAAAGTACTTATATTTCAATAATTGACCGTTAGTGTATGTTTCATAAAGGTATATTTCAATTTCATGTATTCAGGAGGGAGGATTCGACTTAGATATGACATATATAACTGAGAATATAATTGCGATGGGTTTCCCTGCTGGTGACCTAAGCTCTGGCTTATTTGGATATTTCGAGGTAAGATCATTTAATGTCTTCACATCCCCATTTAGTGTTTTTTTTTTCAGTCTCTTCAGAATTTCCTCGAAATATGATGCAGGGTTTGTATCGGAATCATATGGAGGAAGTGATCAAGTTTTTCGAAACTCATCACAAGGTATCATTGCTGTGGCATTTTTTGTTAAAGCAAAATTGTAGAAATAAGACTGGTAGTGCTGCCACTCTGATTTCTCCATCTGTAGAAAATATATTTGAAGTAATTATTAGGATATTCCTTTACCTTTTGTTTTTCTTTCTAGTATAATGATATAGGTCGAAAGTTTCTGTTCACAAATAGGTTATGCTAACATCATACGTAGAAAACCTTACATTAAAATTGCAAGAAAAAATATCTCGATGACTATCCACTTGTAAGATGATTGGAATCATGATGCAATGGTACCAGAATTACCATAAAGATTCTTTTTTTTTTTTAAATCCTTTGTTTTCTAGCACATTTTTACTTTCGAAATAACAGGTCTCATTTGTTTGCGAACTAAGGATGAATTTGGTTGATTTGAGTTTTTTTTTTTTTGATGATAGAGCTTATGATGTTCATATTGTGTTGATCATGTCTAACATGGTTTATTTATTCAGGGAAAATACAAAGTGTACAATCTTTGTTCAGAGAGGTTATATGATGCTTCGCTATTTGAGGGAAAGGTATATTTTGATCTTCAAGCATTTTATTATAGCTGAACTAGATGTGTATCCAATTCTTTAATTTCACTTTCTGGCAAAAAATCACTTGGATTTTTTAATATATGGGTACCAAGCTAAAGCGTACATATTCCGAAATGACGGGTTTGCGTTGTTTTGCTACTTGATAATATCTAACAAGAAAAGTTATCCTGTTTGTTGATGTTGAAAATAATCATATGATTACTTCGACAAAAAGATTCAACAAAATTCAATGATCAAATATTCTACAGTGTCTGTTCCTTGTCCAGCATTCATCATCATGATCTGTTGATTTATGAAATAAAACTCCTGTTTTTAATGCTGGGAAGGGGGTTTTTTCCCCAGCTTCGAGATGGTGGCAGGGGAGGCTTTTGAGTATTAGATACTTTGACTTGGTATGAGGATGGTGGTGAAGTTAATTGTGGGGTCTAGAGTCAGTTTAATAGGTTTCTAGTTTTATTTTGATCTGAGTTTCAAATTCAGAGTGGACAATTGAATACAAAAAGGAAACAAGGAAATTGAAATCTAGGCAGTACCAAATAGTGATTCTCAGTTGGATTTAGTTTTTATTCCATAAATTGATTGTGTTCTGACTGAAAAGCTGAGTTATAAAACTCGTTTGAATTTCACTAAAGTACTAAACCAAACCAAAAAGGCAAGTACATATATTTCTGAATCTGTGTCTTTTTGGTTTACCGTTGTTCAGGTTGCATCTTTCCCATTTGACGACCACAATTGCCCTCCTATTGAACTTATAAAATTGTTTTGCCAAAGTGCTTACTCATGGTTGAAGGAGGACATATTGAATGTGGTAGTTGTTCACTGTAAAGCTGGGAAGGCAAGGACAGGATTGATGATATGTAGCCTTCTTCTGTTCTTAAAGGTAAAAGCATAGTCACCTAAAAAATCAACACACTGTTTTTGTTCTATGGGCAAGATTAGCTTCTTTTTTTTTGTCATTATTTTTACGTTGTCATTAACTGCAGTTTTTTCCATCTGCCGAGGAGTGCATTAATTACTATAACCAGCAAAGATGCATTGATGGGAAGGGTCTCATTCTTCCAAGCCAGATTGTAAGTCAAATATCACCAAATTTCTGTGAAACGCCTATAGCATGCGAAAAGTAACTGATTTATTATATTTTTTTTAAATAGAGGTACGTGAAGTATTTTGAACGAATCATGACGCAATTCAATGGTGAAACTCCCCCTGGACGTAGGTACTTTTCTGATGATTCATTCCCCATGTTCATCAGGTTGTTTTATTAAGTTGCTAATAATAATATGTTACAGGTGCATGCTAAGAGGATTTCGGCTTCACAAGTGTCCGTATTGGGTTAGGCCTGCTATTACGATATCTAACCATAATGGTAGGAATTTATATTTTTCAAGAAATGCAAGTGTAAATATTATTATTTTTTACTCTTGGTATTGGTTATTGAATTGAATCACTCAAAACAAAATTGTGAATTAGATTGTTATTATTTATATTGAACTTGAACCAGTCTTAATCGAATCGAACGTGAATGTAGCTCTTTATGGAATTGTTTATTATTTTGAATTGTTTATTATTTCTATTTACATTGGGCTGATAGGAAGTTCTTCTCATTTACTCTTTATGGGTAGGTCAACTCATCATAGCCTTATGAGTAACTTTATATTCTTACAGGAGTATTGTTTTCAACGAAAAAGCATCCAAAGACCAAGGATCTCATGGTATATGCCCTTTGTAACCTCTTGTTTTGGTGGTCTTAGCTGAGGGGTTTGTATATAAACGCAATTACATTCATAAGGGTCTTATATGAAGCAATTGGAAATTTCCTGCATATTACCTCATTTTGTGGGAGATTTTTTGAGTTCTTGGAGAGAGACAGAGAGACACTATTGTCAAACCACCTAACTGTTGAGCAGGTTCCCCTAAAATTAAATCTTAAAAACAATCAAAAACTAAAAAAAGAACCCTAAAAAAAGAAAAAAAAAAAAAGAAAAAAAAACTAAAATTTGGGCTCTGCCTAACCGAATGTACTCCGTTAGCCGGTTTGACACGAGCTTTTGTCTTTATTTTATCCCTCGGTGTGGGCTTGTCCCTATTTCAAATAATTTGTTGACCTTTGCAGCCAGAAGATTTCTGGATCCGTGCGCCACGTAAGGGAATTGTGGTTTTTGCCCTACCGGGAGAACCTGGTCTAACCGAACTGGTGGGGGATTTCAAAATTCAGTTTCATGATCGCCAAGGAGATTTCTACTGGTCAGCAAATTCTCCTCCTTTCTATATCTGCTTTTATAATAATAAGCTTATATTTTTATGGCATCTTAGGGTCAGTGTTATTCTTCAGTTTATAAATGAAGCCTCTATTCAATGATGCCGGGCTTCTTTCTTTGCTCAGTAGCTCGTGTATTACTTTTTCATGCTTTTGTTTTTTCTTTGTTGGCAGCATGATTAATACAAGTGTTAACATGTACTACGTACGATTTTTGTTTGTACTCTCAGTTGGATGAACACAACAATGATGGAAAATAGAGTGATTTTAGATACTTCTGATCTTGATGACTTTGACAACGTAAGCTCCTCTTGTCATATCGTTCATTATTTCTGAGGTTTTCTTAGGATATGATACTATCTGGTGACCCCTTCTTTGATAATTACTAGTATGGATACTTGCGAATACTACCCTTGAGTTTTAGTCTATTTTACAAAAAGGCCCATTTACTTTAAAAATTATGAGGTTACTCCTTTGACATTGTTTCTATTTCGCGAATTGCACCCTATTGTGAGGGTAACTTGTAATTATAAAAAGATAACTGGACTGTTTTTGTAATTTTGCTAAACCTCAGGGGCAAATTTGTAATTACCATCATATTATCTGTTACTTTGAGGCCTGCCCTCTATAACAATTGACAACACCTTTTGACGACTATACCCCTTGCAGAGAAAATTGCCTTCTCCGGGTTTTCAGGTCGAACTTGTTATGATAGATTACGATGGAACTATCCCACCCAAGACCAAACCCGACACAAAGGGCAAAGATGGAAAATCAACAGATGCTCCTTCAAGCAGCGACAACAAAGCCAGTTCTCAAGAGAGCAACGCCTCGAAAAAACAAAACAACGAAGACGATGTATTCTCCGATAGTGAAGGGGAAGAAGAATCTTCTTCTTCTAGAAGCAGGGCGGGTCCCACCTCATCTGCTGCAGGAGCTGCTTCGCATTCTGAGTCCCGTGCCGAAGCTGAGCACGTTTCTGCCATGTCATACCAAACGGGTCGGCTTTCTATTGGTCAAGAGTCCATGAATTCCCAGTCTAATAATAATGAAGTGAAAATTGATGGGCCCGAGAAAAGTTCCAAAATCCCAAATATGGACTCGACAGATATCAAGGCTATTGCAGCAGATGCTTCGGTTTTCAGTTTTGGAGATGACGAAGATTATGAAAGTGATTGATTTAATGATGAGAGTATTTAGTGCTCTATTTCAAGTTCATGCTTATTATCCCTTTTTTTTCAATTTGTTCTTTTACAGTAATCCCAGATTTGAACCTTGTGCATTAATAATTTTCTAACATCTAAAAAGGATACATTTTTATTTCTCAATTGTCATCTATTATTTGCAAATATTGTACAAGCATCCTGTTGGTTCTTTTCAGATTGTTTATCTGCTAGATTGTGCCGATCACATGCAACAGAGCAACTTCAACTTTTTGTAAAAAACAGATACCAATAAATACAATAGTAAAAGGATAAAAGAAAAAACAAAAAACAAAAAAAACAATCAATAAGCTTCAAAATTTAGAAATAAAATTCTTGAAATACCATAAGAAAGAAAAGATTCAAAAGAATGACAAATATTTTGAACTACATTGATATAGAACCCCACTCGTTCAGGGCACTCTAATGAAACAAATCCCTTGCTATGGTAAATAGAAAGCAACGCCTCTCGCGAAATCATGATGTTTCCCATGTCTTTTCAAAATCAATGCACTTCTTCCCAACTTCACAAACCATCCATTGGACGTGACGATTTCCCGTTTGACCTTTAAACAACCCTCATGCATATTTTTTCGCGCATGCAAGCTTTTAGAGTCCTTGTTTCCTAATAAGTGCAGCAATTAATTTATTCTGGTTTGATATTTCCTCATCTCTTTGCTTTAGCTCTTTCGTCAATCTCTCAATTTCCTTCAAATGCATTTCGCACTGATTAGGATCATCAAGTTTTTCTGTTTTTAACTTCTTCGATATACCACCCGGAGTGTCATCTTCGGCTGACCTCTTCTTTGTGCTCTCGCCAACTGGAAACTCTCGAAGACAAACGCACAGAGTACCAGTTTTTCCTGAATCTAGCTCGAAGTTTACAAGCTTTTGTGGTCGTCCATTCGAGTCCTAGCATAAATTTAGGGGGAACTTTTTCAAATTTATGAAAGGAGTAAGAATTTTTTTAATTATAATTATTTTTTATTTTACATACACAAGAGAGCAGATGAAGAGAGAAATTACAAACCTTTTCTAAATCACCTTCGAGATTCTCAAACGCTTCAATTGCTTCTCGCTGATTTTTGAATACTGCATTGGCCGAATACGTGTTCTTGGCTTTTTTACCCACCTACAATGATAAATTATATCCCATGAATTAATAATCGGGTAGTGATTACGCTATACCCACAAAAAATAAAATAAAAAATTATTAAAAATAAATAAAATCTTTACTTCAATAGTACAGTCCCCAGGAAGAACACTCTTCAAATCTTTGGTAAGAATACCAGCCGGGATCCTATGCATGAGCAACGTAGCTGTATCCAATTCTTTGACCTAAAATAAAACATATATAGTGGAGTAATAATAAATTAATAACCCTGACTTTGTTTACTAGTCGCAGTAAAAAAACAGCGATTCACTTTTAGTTACCTCTTCGGTTATTACATCATCAATTTTTCCCTCTAACCTGGCCACGGCAAGCTTCATGGCAGCGCATGCATCATCCACACAGTTGTGTGGTTTTCCATCCTTCCGGAGCTCATAACCTAACTTGGACTATTGTACAACACACAACAAAAAGATAAAGGGTTTTTTAATCTGTAGCTGACAGATTAGTTTGGAGCCAAAAACTGTCTTACGTAAGGTCATGCATAAAATTGACTTAGAGCCGGAACATTTTGAAAAACTAGTGATGCCGGCCTATCGGGCAGTCCAGACTGTCCAGTCAATGAAATAGGCCCAATATTTTTCAGGACTATGATATATATGAACTCAGGCCCATTTCTAAAATTGACAGATCACTAAAAGCAAGAGCATAATGCAATTAAATCAAATGCATGGATTAAAAAGTCACCTTACACAACAAACTCAGAGAAGGTTTCCTGCTGGCAGGTCTGTTGGCAAACTTGAAGATATAAGACGTGTCAATCACTTTTGTATGATCTAACTTCAATGCTTCACATAAACCAAAAAAAAAAATCAAATACAAAAAAAAAAAAAAAAACCTAAATACCAATAGAAGGATTAAAATGTCAAGTTACAGAACTTACCTTGAAGATCATTATTGACACTGTGGCCAACCAAAATGGTACCATGTGACAGTATCTTCTTCAGAGATATCTGTAATACGTCACACGAAGTAAGCAAACATCAAAACAGAATGTACATTTATTTATCTTTATTTATATATTATATATATCATAAATAACTAACAGCCACAAAGTATACCTGTACGTCTTTCAGAGAACGAGTCACTCCATCCAAATCTTTTGCAGAGATTCCAGTTATATCTGTTTTTATAATCGGCAATTGGTTTATCTGGGTTTACAACTTCGTCGAGCTTAACCTAAGATTAAAAGAAAACTCAATTTATTGAAACATAAAACACACACACAAAAAAAAAAACTAAAAACTCAGGATTGTACAGTAAACAAAAGAGTGCTGAGTGGATACCTTCAAATTGCGGTCTACAGCACAAACTCTCACCAACGCGTCAGTGCCATCTTCACAAAGTACCATCTCACAGTCGATGGCAATCAATTTCGTTGACTTTATGGCCTTTGACTTTTTAAGGCATTTTACAACCACCCATTCCTGATCCAAGAAACGACAATCCAAATAAACATATCTACGGACGAGAAGAAGTTATTTTTATCATGAAGGTAATGATAAACTTAGAAATTATCTCAGGGACTATTATGACCGTGCATCATAGGTTTTGAACGGAAGAAAAAAACGATATAGAGTGGGTTTCACTTTGTTCGAATCTCTTTGAATTCAGCACCTGTTTACATCGGTAAAAAGTAAGCCACTATATTTTAATATAGACATATTATATATATATAATTCATAAATTATATATTAAACAAAGCGCAACATGAACATGTAATCCACATAGTTGAGTGACGAGTTGTCACACCTTCTTCCAATAGGTCCGAACTGTGCAAGAATTACAATGAGAAGATATTGTCATGGTAATGTATCATGTCTATCGGCACGACTTGTTTGAAACTACATGTCATACTAATATATTAACAGTCAAGAAAATAACATGTTTAGTCATGATTTTAGTCGTTCCTAGTGCAGTGCTAATCTTTGTGGATATATATATGTTCACCATGCATGCTTGTGGAAAATCTAAGGATAATATATGACTTTTAGCACAACTTTAACCATCTCTGTTCACCTAACATCTCCTACTTTCTCCTATTTAAATCA
>BMAC01000777.1:497914-561662 GCA_014905375.1 Phtheirospermum japonicum
TTTTTTTTTTTTTTTTGTATTTGATTTTTTTTTTTGGTTTATGTGAAGCATTGAAGTTAGATCATACAAAAGTGATTTGACACGTCTTATATCTTCAAGTTTGCCAACAGACCTGCCAGCAGGAAACCTTCTCTGAGTTTGTTGTGTAAGGTGACTTTTTAATCCATGCATTTGATTTAATTGCATTATGCTCTTGCTTTTAGTGATCTGTCAATTTTAGAAATGGGCCTGAGTTCATATATATCATAGTCCTGAAAAATATTGGGCCTATTTCATTGACCTGGACCTAAATACCAATAGAAGGATTAAAATGTCAAGTTACAGAACTTACCTTGAAGATCATTATTGACACTGTGGCCAACCAAAATGGTACCATGTGACAGTATCTTCTTCAGAGATATCTGTAATACGTCACACGAAGTAAGCAAACATCAAAACAGAATGTACATTTATTTATCTTTATTTATATATTATATATATCATAAATAACTAACAGCCACAAAGTATACCTGTACGTCTTTCAGAGAACGAGTCACTCCATCCAAATCTTTTGCAGAGATTCCAGTTATATCTGTTTTATAATCGGCAATTGGTTTATCTGGGTTTACAACTTCGTCGAGCTTAACCTAAGATTAAAAGAAAACTCAATTTATTGAAACATAAACACACACACAAAAAAAAAAACTAAAAACTCAGGATTGTACAGTAAACAAAAGAGTGCTGAGTGGATACCTTCAAATTGCGGTCTACAGCACAAACTCTCACCAACGCGTCAGTGCCATCTTCACAAAGTACCATCTCACAGTCGATGGCAATCAATTTCGTTGACTTTATGGCCTTTGACTTTTTAAGGCATTTTACAACCACCCATTCCTGATCCAAGAAACGACAATCCAAATAAACATATCTACGGACGAGAAGAAGTTATTTTTATCATGAAGGTAATGATAAACTTAGAAATTATCTCAGGGACTATTATGTATAGAGACGAGAAGAAGAAACATAAAATTAAATAAAATAAATGTACCTCTTCATATGATGGGAAAGAATAATCGATAGGGTATGCAGGATGCTCTAAAGTCAAACGGACTAGCCTCTGCATCGAAAAACAAACACCTCAGTCTTAAAAAACACAAAGCCACGGCGAATTAAGACTGGGAAAACATATATATATCAGAAATCGAGACCTGTTCAGAAGTTTCTTTATCGGGAGAAATTTTCTTAAATTGCTCCACCTCATCGCGGTTGGCATGACATTGCAATACTTTCTTGAAAAACTGCAAACTCGACATAAAAAAACATTAGATCATGACTTTAAGAGCAATTTGTGTACTTATTCTTTTGTGGGCTCAAATTTTACCTTCAAATCATCATCTTGCTCAAAGCTTTTTATGAACGCTGCCAATGAATCAACAGACCTACGGGATGGGTCGCTTAAGCTTGCCCCAAATTTTTTATCATAACACTTCAAAAATTCTTTCCAGTAACCTTTATTCCCTTTCATTCCTCTTTTTTGAGCCAACTTCACCATTTCAACTAAAACCTAATAAAATCAACAAAACCAAAATGTGTAACCTATAAACACATTTCCCAAGCATTTCGAGATGAATTCAATCCTCGAAATCACGGAAATTAAATAAATACAGCTACGATTGATATTTTGAACTCAAATTCAGCTTCGAATAAACAGCGCTGAGCTCAATTGTACAATAACAACAGGCAATAGAAGGATATAAATAGGATTGGAGGTCAAAATACACCATTTGCGTTAACGAACATATCATGCCATTGCAGAAATCAAATAACTTACCTCCTTTTTCGTTGATGCAATCAACTCGTCCATTATTATCCGTAAAAAGGAAATCTGAAAGTGGGCGCTGAGCTTCAAGGAGAGACGAAGTTGAAGAAATTGGGTTTTAGGGTTTATGCGTAAAAACCAGACTAGGTTTTATTTTATCTGTTCGTAAGAATTTGTACCCCAAGCATTCACATAATTCTCACTTTAGTCCTTTGACTTTCATTTTCTAATATTGATATTTTTTTAACCATTACTTACGAATAGAATATATAAATGATAACGTTTACATTAATGCTAATCTCACGGGCTCTTTAAGAAAATCTCCAAAATCTCCGGTGCAATGCAATATTATTAATTGAACCTAAATGATAGTGACATTTTATAAAAAAGTTTTTCAATGCATCAATGTTAATGTTATATATGTGATAGTTTTTTTTTTATTTTTAGAACAATAAAATTGAGAAATAACATGATTGGATGATATATCTCAAAATGAATTGTAGACATTGTCAAGAGCTATGTCTAAAATTTGACATTACTCTTGACAATGTCAAGCATTTAATGTGGCATATAATCATTTTTATGTCATGTGTCAATTTTTTCACTTTCAATATTATTCCATTGGAGATGCTCTAAGAAGTAAGAAAGTTAAAACGACGCATTAGTCCATTATTATTCTATTACGTAATACTAAGGATTTTTATTTAATATTTGCTTGTTCGACGTGTTATATGTTGTATTGGCATAAAAGTTTAGGGCAAGTCTCAACGTTTTATTTGTTGTAACATTTACCTTGACTTTCGAAGTAATAAATAAATAATCTATCTATCTATCTATCTATCTATCTATATATATATATATATATATATATATAAAAGGTTGGCGTTTCTAAAAGTATTTCTCAAAATTTTACCTCCCATTTTACTTACTATTTGTAGTATACATATTTCTTATTTATATAACTATTTATGTAAATATTCTTTTGGAGATTATGATTTATGTGAAGAAAATATTAAATATATATAAGAATTATATATAATAGTAAATAAAATCTGAGAAAAATAAGAATAATATAATTTTTTTGAAGAAAATATAAAATATAAAAAAACAATTAAAATAAATATATAAATATATGTAAATAATTAGTTAATAAATTTGAATAACCCAAAAAAGCAAAAGTAAAACATAAAATGCTTTAAATAAAATTAAAAATATTAATAAAATCATATAGATAAAAATATAAGAACTTATAATTAAACTATAAATATTTATTTCATAAATATTAAACTAAACCAAAAATTCACGATCAAATAAAATTAAAGAGAAAATTCATAAAATAAGTTAAATTAACTCAAAAAAAATTCATAATTAGATTATATAAAACTATTAAATAAATATAAAAATAAAAGAATCGATAAAATATAAAGTAAAAATAAAAAACAATAATAGCAACTACAAAAATATTGTGTGTGTGTGTGTAAGAAATCTGAATAATAAAATAAAATATATAATATATAAATAAATATAAATAATTAGTTTATAAATCTGCAAAACCCGAAAAAGTTGCTAATATTATAAATTATAAATATTTATTTAATAAATACAAAAAAATAGAAAACAAAGCAAAAAGTTGTTAATATTATAAAATTAAATATGAATTCATAGCTACAAGAAAAGTGCCATTAAATTATAGAAAATTATTAACTAAATATAAAAATAAAAAAAACAATAAATAAATTACAAGAAATATAATATAATATAAAAAAAAATGGTAAAAAAAATAAAATGAATAACAAAAATATAAAATTTATAATTTGATTTTTAATTTTTTTTTTTAATAATTTTGTTAACTAAAAAAAAGATAATATGAGTACAACTAGAAAATTGATGCAACGAAGACAAAAAAAATTATAATCGGTAACAAGAACTTGTCTTTTCTTCCATAATTTTATTTGTTGACCATAACAGGTGATACGAGGACAAACTAATAGCGTCATATATTTCAGTTTTCTATATGTGACTCGAGTAAAACTCGGATGACCCAAACTTTGACCCTTAACGTATCACAGACTTGACAATGACACTTTTCTTTTCTTTTCTTTTTTTTCCTAAAAAAATTAAAAATATTATATTATGAACATAAGTGAAAGGTAAATAACTTTATACAATTATTTGATTAAAATTTGAAATCAAAATTATATGTGGGCAGAACACAAAAATGATTACATAATCGCATAACATAAAGAATTCAATACATTATTTTAAAAATTTTAACTAAATAATTATTTATGAATGTTTGTATATTAATAATTTGTGACTAATTACTATGACTTTAAGTATTCAACATTAGAAATCCACGCATAAATAATTTATTACTCTTGGTTATATAATTACTTTCGTATAAACTGAAATCTATATATAAATTGTAATTTATTATCCAGTTCATCAACTGAATCGATGACTTGGTGGTTAATTACGCAGTGGATATCTCGAGTAAATTATCGGGCTAGTTAAAAAAATAACTATAGTAAAATAAAATACAAAGGCCCTCAATTAAAATTTTAATACGATGCCTCATTTATTTGGGTTTTTTGTCATTTTTGTAGTATTTTTTATATTTTCAAAATATTTATATATTTTTTATTTTCAAGATTTAGAATATAATTTTTTTTATAATATAACATTAATTAAGTATATTGGTTTCTGTTTTAAAATATTTTAAGATTTATTTTATTATATTTTATAACTTCTTGATCTTTGTTATTGTTTCATTATCAACTTTCAATAGATAAAAAATATTTAAAATTAAATTTATATATTTATTTAATTTACTTTATCACTATCGCCAATTTACTATTTCAATCTTTAAAATAAATATTTAGAAATTAATGATAATTTTATTATATTTTTATATGATTTCAACATAATTTCATATTTGTATTATTATATTTTATCATAATATTTATATTTATATTTTATTTCATTTTAGAATTTATTAAGAACCATTTATAATTAAAACATATATGTTATATTTATTTAACTAAATTCATATTTTTTTTGATTATTTTATTATTTATAGCATTTTAAGTGTGTTTTGTTACTTTTAGAATTTAGTAAATGATTATTCATGATTTAGATTATTTTTAATTTATTCTATAGAACTGCTGTGAAATAAGATTTATTTTATATTATTTAAACAATTACTATCTTCGTCATCTTTTTTTAAATTATTTGATAAGTATTTATGTATAAAATATATTTCTTATATATATTTATCATATTTCATATACTTTTATGATTTATTTTATTATTTTATAACATTTCTTTGTTTCCTTATTATTAAATAATTATTCACAATTCATAATATTTTAATCCAATTTTAAAATAGTTTAGGATTTATTTTGTATTATTTGAAATATGATTTTTGTGACTTTTTTAATTTTAATTTAATTAATATATATTTATAATCTAAATACAGTTTTTTGTATTTATTTAGTTGATTTTATATTTTCTTTTTCAAAATTATATTACAAGTATTATATTTTTATCGGTTAAAATTTTATTTAATAATTGTATAATTATGTTGATTAAATTATATCTAAAATAAAACGTACAACAAAGTACGACTAAAGTACAACTATAATATTCAGTAGTACTTAAGTTGTACTCAAACAAATTGATGTGATTGAATTATGACATAATCTAATGATAAGCTTTCGTGTACATGTTGACAAAAAAGTACAACGGATACCGATAATTAGAAAACCCTAAATTTATTATAAGATCTTCACTTTGTCTTTGATACAAATACTAAACAAGGAGATGGACTCAATGATTTGTAATAAAAGTGACTGATATGATTGTTTTGCGACTAACTAAATGAGAGAGCTTGAAACTATTGTCATGTGAGTTAAACTATAATTTGACGTATAATGTAGTATGCAAAAAGTTGTTTCATAATATAAATGTGGAGTTAGTTACCTTTAATTTTTTTTAGGGCGCGGATATAGGCACCCCATTTATTCATGAGTTCACCCCAATAAGAAAAAAATCAACAAATATACCAAAATTACCCCCAAACACATCATCTTCTCTAACCTCACCACCACTCCAACTCTGCCATTATCATCGCCCATCACACCGTCGCCGCCACCGTCGAACAGGAAGAAGAAAAAACGTAATGGGTGGTGAAGAATTAGTGATGGATCTGGGCGACAAAGGGTAAAAAATAGATGCAAAATAGGGGTGTTCGTCTCTGATTTCTCGAGCTTATGTCATGTGTTTGAACTTTTTGATCGAACAATACAACATTGTTCGAAAAGAAAATCGAACAAGCCTTAAAGGGGGCGTTCAGATCAATTTTTCGAAAATGTATTTTGTGTACGAATCAATTTTTTGTAGTTGTATTTTGTGTTCGAATCGATTTTCTAAACATATATTTTGTGTTCGAAAGTTTGGTTCGAACGAATTTTTTCAAGGTATTTTTTTCTTTTTCTTTCTTCAATGGCACGGCGGTGGCCATGGCAGTGGCGGCGGTGATGGGCGACGACTGGAGTGCTGGTGGACAGTTGAAGGAGATGAAGTATTTGGGGGTGTAGGGTTTAAGGACAATATTGATATTTTTGTGATAACATTTTTAGTAGGGTGAACCAATAAATAAAACGAGGTGCGTATATCCATGCCCTTTGTTTTAAATTTGCTCGTGTTGACCAAATTGTGACTTGAGTATTTTAATTTATTATATTACATTAATAAATTAATAATATTAAACTTACACTGAATGAATTTACACCATCCATTTCAATTCACTCCATGCATTGCACGGGTTAAGCGGTAGTTGAATTTAATAAGGCGCTATAAACTCCTATTCCCATCTATTTTTCTTCCGACTAGACTTTATCTATTTCTAGTTATATATTGCCTAATTTCGCATAGGCCCTGTTTTGATAAGCAGCTATCAATTTATAGATAGTTTTGAATATTTATACAATAATTTCGATTTTAGATTCTTTATAATTAAAAATATATCTTTTTGGAAAAAAGGAATTAGTACTTAAATAATTAAGTGTATTTTCGAAAAACTTAGTTATTATTATAAAACTAGAGAAGAGAGAGAGGAGAGTGAGAGAATGAGAGAAGAGAGTGGTCAAAAGGTGTGCTTTATTATGAGAACTAGAGCCCCTTTTATAGGTACAGGATTAGGGTTTAGGGGTAGGAAGGTCATTCACATAATATATAATAATTACAATTAATTAACTAGAACACTCCCCCTTGAATGACCTTAAAAATGTCGCCTCATTCAAACCTTGCCAGGAAAACCCAATGGGACAAAATCTGGTTGAAGAAAAAAGAGTGCAGCCCTACTCCCCCTAAAAATCAAGATCTTTGAGTCAATTCATGCCAATCTTATGTATCAATCTTCTAAACGATGATGTTGACAATGCTTTCGTGAACAAGTCCGCCAAATTGTCATAAGAGCGAATTTGTTGAATTTGATATCGCCATTCTTTTGGAAATCTTGTGTGTAGAAGTTCGAGAGATATATATCTTGTATTGTCACCTTTTAAATAGTCACATATGAGTTGTGTCATATATGAAAGATTTTTTTTTACACTTATATTGTTGTTGTCTCATTAAAGCCTTGCTAGAAAAACCCTGTGGAAAAAGTACTAATCAAAGGAAAAAGAGTACAGCTGCTCCCCATGACTTTGGTTGGTGGTAGTTCTCGAGTTTATCATTTGTCTGTCTTCAAACTTTAAAATATAATATTATGCAAAGAATGTGCCTCGTCAAAACCTTTCAAGGAAAAACCCGATGGGAAAAACTTGAGTGAAGGAAAAAGAGTACATTATTCTCTGAATATGCTCATAATGTTGCCTCATTAAAAATCTTACTGGAAAAATCCGACAAAACCTCAGTTAAAGGAAAAAGAGTGCAATGCATATCTCATCATATTAATGACAATGTTACAAATATGCTTCAAACATATCAAAATCCTTCCAGGATTTCATTTTTTTTAATAAAGTGTGAAATATTATTAAAAGAAGAAAACCGTTCGTACAGATCAAAGCGATAAGAAACGTTAAAAGCCACAAGCCGGCTAGAGGTAAGAATAAGCTACAACAAGCAAGTCGTGATCAATTGAATGCTTGGTAACGCTACTTGACTTTCCTCGCTTCATCTTATCCTTCCTTCTCTTCTTCGATTTCTTTGATTTTCCCCTTGGTGACTCGTAAGGAATAGATAAAGGTTTTGGTGGGTTCGGAATTAGCATCGGAGTCAGACTCAAAGAAGAGAGAATTACATGTAAAAGTTGTAGAGCCGGAAAAGATGCCAACGGCAACCCCATTGGCATGAAGAGTTTGAAGAGGGGAGGGGGAGGCCGGAAGGATTGAAAGATGATTAGGGGAGGCGAAAGGGATGGGGCTGGGTGGGGAGCAAGAAGAAGGGGGGAAGCTGAAATTTTGGGTGGGCCGAGCCAGGTGGTTGGGTTGGGTTGGGTGGAAAGAAAAGGCTGGGCCTGGATGGATGAGGAAGCTAAAAGGGCTGAGCTGGAAGGGGAATAAGAGTGGTCCTGGGAGGAATGGGTTGCAGGCTGGGAATTAAAAAACGTGGGTTGGGTTAAGGGGGAAGGCTGAGCGTGGTCTTGGGAGGGGGAATTAGCAGAAAAGGAATTAGCCAAAGGAGGGCCGGGTTCGGGCTGTGCAGGGTTGGTTTTTTGCAAAGTTTCTGGCCTTAACTCATAATGCTTCACATAGCATATTTCCTCGCAGTGGCCAAGATGACGACAAAACGAGCAGAAAGACGGTATTTTTCAAACTCGACGTCAAGCTCAATGCAAGCATTATCACAACAAACAATAATTTTCCGGGGTAGAGGATTTTCTGAATTTATTCCAATGCACATACGAGCAAAGTCACCACGAGCTTTGTTTAAAGTCGGCCTGTCCAATTTTAAGAAATCGCCCACCAAACTTGAAACCATTTTCAACGTTCCCAAATCAAATAATTCGATTGGGAGATCGAGGATCCGTATCTACACAGGAACGACCGGGGGTTCACTAATCAAAATTTGGATCCCATTTAAAAACACGCATCAGAAACTTTCCGATTAATAATTCCCTTATCAACCACAACTCCGCACACATCCGTTCATCACGACAACAAATCACAACATCGAAAATTTGGAGAATTTTCCAATGATGGCGTGTTTGAAATCGACCGAAGCCTGCTCATGCTCCGATAAAGTGAATATGGCCTCCAGAATCTCGAGGGTTTGCTTGATGGCGCCGAGGGCTGCAGAGGAGCTCGAGTGGCCTGTTGAGGTTGCTTCCGCATAAGATATTGTAGGGACGGGATCTTTCGAGATTGTCCGGGATTGAACACTGATCGATGATTTCTCAACACTATAGTTTTAGAAATTGTCTCTGCAATAATACATAGTCGATTATATAGTGGTAAGTTGTATCCCGAGTCGTGTCTCTTGAGAATAGATATTATCGACAATCGATGTTTTTAGTTAATCTCTTGCTAATCTACATTACACAAATCTTTAGAGGATGAGAATCACCATACGGGCCGAGACTCGGATATCCACCACTCACATTCCCACTCAGAGTCATATTCGGCATAGGATTGAAATTATAATCGGGTGGGGCTCCATACGGTCTGGAATTCGGGCTCGGCATATTCAGATAATATTGTGGAGCATCATAGCCACAAGGGCCGGAAGTCGGGGCTTGCAAGTTCGGATAGGAATTTGGAGCTTGCACGTTCGGATAGAAGTTCTGAGCTCCATAACCACCCAAGGAACCATTCACGCACGAGAAACTATCAAACCCGACATGGTTTGCACCACGCCCTCCCATGTCGGGTTGCCCATAACCAAAACCACCATTGGCAACGTGGTTTGCACCATGCCCTTCCACGTTGCCAAGTCCATTATACATTATTCCATTCCCGACATGGTTTGCACCATGCCCTCCCATGTCGGGAATATATCCACCAAAGCTAGAAGTACCTAACATACTTAACAAAAACGTGAAATAACTAAGCAAGCTAAAAAAACAATGAAACTACAACCAAATTGAAAGCCTTAACCAAGTCGAGTCGCAACGGCGCCATTTTGTTTGAAGAGTTTTAGTTGTGTTTAAAGTATCAACGGGTTCATGGCTTGGTATTATCGAAATTCAATTCGATTGAGAGAATCAATGTGTTTCAAGCTTTGAAAAGTAAAAGGAAAATGAAAATAAAGAAATTAACCTAAGTAAACTATCCTAGAAATTGAAATAGAGAGTGGGTAGAATGCCTCGGTCGTATGCCTTCAATGAAAATGCAAGAAAATAATGAAAACAAGCATGTTTCTCCAAGTACAAGCATGCATGCACAAGGTACAACCAAGCTTGTATATACACAAAGACTTGAATAATGCAAAATTTCTAAATTGAAAGCACAAATAGCAAGAGAAATGAAAATTAACTTCAAAGTTTAAAACTTTACGTGAAATAACAAGCATCAAGCAATAGATCAAGGATTTAAGCTAAAACTATGCATGAAAATTAAATTACAAATAAAGCATGTGAAAAACTCAAAATCAAGATGATCCAAGAGTCGATCTATGATCTAGATATTTCACTCATCTAGATTCCATAACCAATTATTAAGATCTAACATGAATTAAAGGTGCTAAGACAAAAGCATAAAATGAAGAACAAGCATGGAAATGAAAAATAAAGCATGGAATTAAAGAAAAAAACATTAAATTGAAAGGAAACTTACTTGAATTAAGAAAGGAAACAAAGCTTGAATGTAATTGCAATCAAAAGTAACAATCCAAGGGAGTACTTGGATTCTTCTTAGGCTTACAAACCCAATGAGGTGCTTGAAATTAAATCTAAATCTAGGAAAATAAATTACAACTAAACTTGAAATTAAATCTAAAACCTAAGAGAGAAAATTATCCAAGAGATTGAGAGTAATCTGATCCCAAACCCTAGCTTGGGTTGGGAGGGGAGTGAATATCCACAAAAATGAGAGAAGTCTACTATTTATACAAGCTCTCATTGGAGTTAAATGGGTCAATTTGGGCTTTTTGGCTTTATTTTATTGGTTTGACCAAGTTTTGACCCCAAGAATAGGCTCCCTGGCCATTTGGCTAGACCTTTTGGCTTGGTTGGTTGGTCTTGGGCTAGTTTGGCTTGGTCTTGGGCGTTTGAGATGGCAATAAGGGGTGCCTTGGCATGGCATGGCGTTTGAGATGGAAAGAAGGAGCGCTTGGCATGGCATGGCGTGAAGATGGCAAGAAGGAGTGCCTTGCCTTGCGCCATCATGCTTGAGGTGGCGCTGGAGTTGGCAGGGAGAAAGCAAGCCTTACCTTCCGCCATCATGTTAGGCACTGGAGATGGCAGGAAGAAAGCAAGCCTTGCTTTGTGCCATCATTCTGGGCGCTGGAGATGGCAGGCTAGATGGCAGCTGGACGCTGCCATGGGTGATGGAGCAGCACTTGGCACAGAGGATGGAAGGGAAATGGCAATGATTCCAGAATGTTTTCCACTTTGAAGCTCCCTCTTGGCACAACTTTTGGGAAGCCATATCTTGAGTTTTGGCCTCCATGCCTTAACTTGAATCATTAAACCACCTATTAAATGAGAATTTTCAACATAAAAACCCAAGAATTTCACCAACCTTAAATCAATTTAAACCATTTGACCCATTTAAAAATAAAATAAAAGAAAGAACACAAACCCTAAAACAAGAAAAATATTTTATAAAACATAGCTAAACGTCTCAAGAACCACTAAAAATAATATTAAACCCTAATTAAAAACACGAGAAAAATACAACAATTACATGTAAAATAGTGGCCAAGGCACACAGTGAAGGGAGGACGGAGTTTCTTAACTCCGAGGAAGGGCTAAAGCTGATCCAATTTACTAGGGATGTAACCTGCCAGGCTTTCCTGGGATCTGAGAAGCTCTACCATCTGCTTGCCCCAGAGGCAGAGGTATATTACCACCTTGGCTTGGATGCTCAGGCCAAATGGTCCCAGGATCAGCCTACGCTTCCCTTTGACCGCAAGGAGCCCCTAAAGTAGCCACCCGAGCCTACCTCCTTCTGCTACTCGCCAGAGCAGGACCGCTTGCACAAGCTCGAGGCCCATGAGTTCGCCGGGCACATTCTTACATCCTTCAATGCTCCTTCAACTATTCAAGAGGCGGCTCAACTAGACCAAGGCCTGGATCTTGCCATGACCACATCTACTCCCTCCCCAACCTTTGCCGGTCTGGGTGAGCTGCCTGGAGGGGCCTCTCCTGGAGCCTTGAAGGAAGATGCGGTGGATCAGCTTGCCGAGGGTTAAGCTCAGCTTGGCTTATTCTGTATTTTGTTTTAGACAGATCTGTTTGTTGTTGTCTATGAGGCTGATCTGTCATTTTGCTCAATTTCTAGCCTGTAAATGAATTTGTCTCTTAATGACTTTATTTTTTTAGGGTTTCTTGGTTTCAAGGAAACCCTAGTACTATTATTCATATTGTCACGTGCCCCGCTTTATATACGTGTATATCTGTTTTATGAATTTTATTCTCGTCATGGCTTCTTCCTCTGTGCTTGAAGAACTTGATATTGTGAAGAGAAACAATCTCTCTCTTTTTTGGCGAGAACTTCAAGCTTTCTAATAAACTCTCTGTTCTTCAGGAGAAAATTTCCCAAGTGTGTCGTCTTCTGGAGAGGAAAAGGCTAAAAAATGCTACTACAAGCGCGAATGGGCTGAGCTCCGTCAACTCAACCATCAACTGGAGGAGGAGAAATCCGACCTGGTTGAATCGGTAGGCTGACTGACTGCTGCTGCTAGCGAGGCTCACACTGTCTCCGGGTGGGCAGACAGGTATCGCCAACGCCTCCATGAAACCGAGCGCGAGCTGTGGCGTGTTCGCATGATTTTGGCCCCTGATAAGAGGACATCTTCTTCCCATGGCTGATTTTCGAGCTTTGTTCTTAATGTATTTTTCTCGGATTTCTGTTATTTTCATGAGCATTCCTTTCTCCTGTTTTTCGCACGTTGAATTAAACTCGCCAGGCTTCATTTGTATAGTGGCGTAAGTATTTCCATTTATGTAATTCCGGACTTAATTTGTAATGATTGATCTTTTCTTGGGCAAAATCTCTTTGCTGATAGTTAGATCTGGCTTCGCATGGTAAGCTTTTTTTTCAATATAGGTTGCACTGACAAACAGGTCAGGGAAATTAGGAAAAATTGGGGGCATCCGCCCATAGCCAATCCTGGCTTTTCTGACAATCAGGTCAGGAAAAATCTGGGGCATCCACCCTTAGCCAATCCTGGCTTTTCTGACAATCAGGTCAGGAAAAATTTGGGGCATCCGCCCTTAGCCAATCCTGGCTTTAAAAATAAAGTCAATTTGTAGTGGGCTTCAATCATCTGTATATAAATATGTTTTTGCAAAATAACCTTACACATAAAACTTTCTTAAATTTGATACATTCCATGCTCAGGGTACCTTGACTCCATCCATTTGTTCCAATTCATAAGCTCTGCCAGCCAGAATTCTTGTGATCTTAAAGGGTCCCTACCAAGTGGCATCCAGTTTTCCGTTGGGTTTTCCAAGATCGACTGTACGCAATACCAGGTCTCCCACTTGAAAAAATCTCTTCACTACTGTTTTATTATATGCCGCTCTGACTCGTCCCCGCATGTGCTCCATCCTAACGGCAGCACGATCCTTCTTTTCCTCAACCAAGTCCAATGTATCTTGTATTAATGATTCATTCTGATCCGTGTTGAAGTTTCGGATCTGGTGAGTTTCAAGGCCTATCTCAGTGGGGATAACAGCGTCCATGCCATACACAGGCTAAATGGGGTCTCCCCAGTACTCTCTTTAGGATTAATGCGATAGGCCCAGAGAACTGAACTGAGCTCTTCCACCCATTTCCCGCCCGACCTTTCAAGGCGCACCTTGATCCCTTGCATTAAGATGGGATTGGTCACCTCGACTTGACCATTTTCTTGAGGATGATACACAGAGGTGAAATGTTGGTCTATCCTCATCTTAGCGCACCAGGCTCTGATCTTAGCTCCCATAAACTGCGTACCATTATCCGAGATCAGAATCCTAGGGATGCCAAATTGACATACTACATTTTTCCATAAAAAAAACTCATCACCGCATCCTCCGTAATCTTTGCCAGAGCTTCGGCCTCTACCCATTTGCTGAAATAATCAATGGCGACAATTAGGAATTTCTTCTGAGCAGGAGCTGTGGGGAAAGGTCTGATCAGGTCTATCCCCCATTTTGCGAAAGGGCAGGTCTGACCTGAGCAAGTGCTGCTAAAGGATGCGGGGTCTGGGACCCGATCTGATGCACCCTAAATATCGACCTGGTCGGACCCCTCCTAGAGTGGAGGGAAAGATCAGTACTTTCCTAGTCTGACCTTTCCTGAAAGGAGGGTAGACCACCTGGACTATTGTGAATAACGGCCCGAGATTTGCGAAATTCATTTTCTGGGATCTCGGAAGTGCCCCAAAGTGAGAAGCTATAAATACCTAGAACCTCAGGGTTAAAAGGTATGCAATCTCAAGCATTCTTCTAGCGTTCCTGAGTTTTAAGAATTTCCGGCTTAACTGACTTAAGCATCGGAGAGGTTTCCACCGGAAATTCTCCGGTGGTCCTTTCTAACGTGTTCTTGTGTAGGAGGTTGGAAAATTTTTCTGGGAAGGAGGCCAGTGTTTCCTGGGATGTATTTTCAAGTAGAAACAATTGGCGTCGTCTGTGAGAAAGTACAAGGCTAAGACATGAGAAAAACATGGCATCGGATGGACTTCGGTGGAATTTGGTGGCGAAGCTGGGCGGCATACCAAGATTTGCCACACCGACGGGTGCGCCAGAGGTGGCAGGACCATCGGCAATAGCTAGACCAGGCGCAGCACAACCTCCTCCTAGTGGAGCCACACAAACTGATGGCGGATTATAGAACGATTCCATTCTAAGGCAATTATCCGACCTCATCGGCAAGGCAGTGGAAATAGCCGTGGATAGAAGGTTCGCTGAGCTCTCAACCCCCCCTTCCAAGGCAGCCCCGCCACCATAGACGGAGCTTCCATGAACCCAGCACATGGTCCGGACTCCCCTCCGGGAAGAGGAGGAGAGTTTCTCCGCTTCTGAAAGTGAAACATCGAGCAAAACCAACCTAGACCTCACTGAGCAGATGCAAAACCTGCAGAAAGAGATCAAGGAGGTTAAGAGGAAGATGGCGAGCATGGGCATGGTGCCGGCGTGGAGGGGTACACAGTTTACGGATGCGGTTATGCACGATGATGTACCGGCTTCTTACCGGTCCATGGGCTTTGAATACAATGGAACAATAGATCCATGGGATCACCTGAGTCGATTTGAGATCACGGCTACTTTGCACAAATTCTCAGACGCGGTCATGTGCCGGGTCTTCCCGAAGACCTTTACAAAGTCGGCCCAGCTCTGGTTCAGTCAGTTGCCTCCGCGCTCTATAAGAAACTTCGACGAATTCAGCTCGACATTCCTGCACCAATTTACCAGCTTTAGGAAGTATCAGAAAATCCCGCTGGAATTATTCAGCCTAAAACAGAAGGAAAATGAAAATCTACATGCATACATCAAGCGATTCACAGATGCGAAACTAGAGGTGCCATCAGCATTTGAAGAGCTCCTGGTTAATGCTGTAGCACAGGGGCTCAGGAGAGGAGAATTTTTTCGCTGGTCGTGAAGCCAGCGCTGAAATTCGGAGAGCTCCTGGAACGAGCAGAAAATTACATTCATCTAGAGGAGGCCTTGAAGATCAAAGAAGATGGACAAAAGAGAAGGGAGCGACCTGATATGGAGGACAAGACCCCGATGAAGAAACCCAGGACTGACCTGGTTGGAGGACGACCCCATTTTGACAGGTACACACTTCTGGCTACACCTCAAGGGGAGATTCTGCAGGCAATTGAGCAACATCCTAATCTTAAATGGCCCAGAACTTTATTCCCAAAAGCCAAGGAAAGAAAGATCTGACCAATTTTGTCGTTACCATAATGAGTACGGTCATGATACGGATCGGTGAACCCACCTGAGAGATGAGATAGAGAGGTTGGTGAAGGCAGAGCACCTCAAGGATTATGTATAGATGAGGAGGGAGGAGTCCAGATCTGACTCTCGCAGGCGAGATTGACCTCAGGGAAAAAAGCATGAGCAGGATAATAGACGAAACGGTGGGAGAAGGAGTGACCAAGATCAGGAGGTACGAGGAGAAATCTTAATGATTACAGGGGTGAGTGGGATGAGCATTCCAGAAGAACCCAAAATAATTATGTTCCCGCTGCGAAACACCTGGCAAGAAAAGCGAGTGAGGTCGGACAGTTAATGTCAAGCCCGAACATATGTTTTGGATCGAAGGATGAGAATGGCATCTTGGCCCCTCACATGGACACTCTGGTTATCACAGCTACTATTTCCAACTACACCATAAGGCAAATCTTTGTAGATATGGGCAGTTCATCCGATATCATGTTCTATAACTGTTTTCGATAGCTGAACTTAAACTTGGATCTGGATGATGTCACCACATCACTGGTTGTCTTCGCAGGGGGAGCCCTAAAACCGTTGGGGTTGGTAAATCTCCTAGTGACATTGGGGGATGGCCCATTCAGACAGACCAGGTCAGTGCATTTTCTGGTTGTAGACGCACCCTCCTCGTACAATGTCATGCTTGGACGACCATCACTGAGCTAATTTCAAGCTGTAATATCTGTATACGATATGAAGTTGAAATTCTCTGCCCAGGACGGGGTGGGGGAGGTCCAGGGTGACCAGTACATGGCAAGGCGCACATACGTGGATAGTGTTCGGCGTACTGAGGAAGATATAAGAGGTAAAAGGGAAAAGGTGGAAAACACCAGACCTGACCTACCTCAGAGGGAGGAGAATTTGATGACAGTTGAAGAAGTTCCAGTAGACGGCAGTCGAATTCTCTGCGTAGGGACAGCCCTCATTCCTTAGGTGTTAGTAGATTTGGTTGCCCTGCTTAGAAACAGCGTGGACATTTTTGCCTGGTCTCCCCATGATCTTGTCGGGATAGATCCAGCGGTAGCCGAGCACCACCTCAACATCAGCCCGACGATAAAACCAGTAAAGCTAGCCGAGGATGACCAGAAGCGAGTTAGTTTTATAACTCCGAAAGGGACCTATTGCTACGTGGTCATGCTGTTCGGGCTCAAGAACGCGGGCACCACATATCAACAGCTAGTAGACAAAATGTTCAAAAATCAGCTCGGGTGAAACATGGAGGTCTATGTGGACGATATGTTGGTCAAGAGTGTTAAAGCAGCCTCACATGTAAATGACCTGAGGGGAACCTTTGATACTTTGAGGAGGTATAAGATGAAGCTCAACCCTAAGAAATGCATGTTTTGGGTAAGAGCTAGAAAATTCCTAGGCTACATGATCACGGAAAAGAGGATAAAAGAAAATCCGGAGAAGGTTAAGGCTATCATGGATATGCAGCCCCCAAAAAATGTTAAGGAGATGCAATGCTTAGCCGGGCTGATAGAAGCCCTGAGCAGGTTCGTTTCACGCTCGGCCGAAAAAAGTTTGCCACTTTTTCAAGCCTTACGAAAAAGAGCCCCGTTCCAGTGGGATGAGAAATGCCTTTCAGAAATTAAAGTAGTACCTAGTCGGGATGTCATTGCTTACCAAACCTATCCAGGGGGAGCCTTTGATCTTGTATTTGTCTATAGGGAAGCAAGGTGTCAGCGCAGTTCTGATCAGGGAGGAAGAAAAGATGCAGAGGCCAGTATACTATTGGATCAAGTTCTTGCATGATGCTGAGCTGCGATACGTAGAAGTGGAGCGAGCCATGCTGGCTCTGGTCGGGACAGCTCGCAAGCTTTGCCTTTATTTCCTCTCGCACAGTGTGGTGGTCAGGACCAACTTGCCCTTGAAAGCAGTCATGGATAAGCCGGAGGCCTCGAGACGCCTAGTAAGTGGATAATAGAGTTCAGTGAGTTTGATATCAATTTTGAAGCACGAACAGCAATTAAGGCTCAGGCGTTGGTGGACTTTATGCAGGAGATGACCAGCACTCCCAAGGAGGCAAAGGAATGGACGGTCTACACCGATGGCTCTGTTAGCAACCTCGGATGTGGTGTAGGGGTAGTGTTAATAGACCCGGAAGGGGTCACTACAGAGTATGCAGTGCGCATGAATTACCCCCTTTCCAATAATGCCGCAGAGTATGAGGCCCTGCTGAGAGGAGTCTGGATGACAAGAGATTTGGGAGCGGACCAAGTATGTGCACGGGTAGATTCACAGCTAATATGTAAACAAATAAAAGGAGAATTCGAAACCAGAGAAGAACACCTGCAAAAATATTTAACCCAGTTTCGTGAGCTAGCTGGCAGCATGAGCTCTTTGACAGTCCATCAAATTCCCAGGGAGGAAAATGGTCGAGCTGATTACCTGGCCAAGGTAGACAACTCAGCAACGGATTGTCAAGTAAAAGTGATCACTCTTCTGATCGCATACCGGGAGATTGGAGAGGAAGAGGTGCATGCTTTAGAAGAAGAGACAGACTGGTGTCACCCGATCATATTATATCTAGAAAAGGGAGAGCTGCCAAATGATAAGAGACAGGCAATAAGGGTGAGAATCAGATCCTCTCGCTTCTTCCTGATCAAAGGGGAGTTGTATAGGAGAGGTTTTGGACAACCTCTTCTGAGATGCCTGAGTTTGAAGGAAGGCGCCCACATCCTCAAAGAAATTTACAAAGACTACTGTAGTAATCATATGGGCTCCAGGACTTTGTCAAGAAAAGTTATGAGAGCCGGCTATTTTGGCCATTATTGCGGAAAGAAGCAGAAGACTTCATTAAGAAGTGCGACAAATGCAAAGGATCTCCCCCTTGGTTCACCGGCCATCAAAAGAGCTCATGACAATAAGCTCTCCCTGCCCTTTCGCAAAATGGGGGATAGACCTGGTCAGACCTTTCCCCACAGCTCCCGCTCAGAAGAAATTCTTAATTGTCGCCATTAATTATTTCAGCAAATAGGTAGAGGCGGAAGCTCTGGCAAAGATTACGGAGGATGCGGTGATGGGTTTTTTTTATGGAAAAACGTAGTATGTCGATTTGGCATCCCTAGGATCCTGATCTCGGATAATGTTACGCAGTTTATGGGAGCTAAGATCAGAGCCTGGTGCGCTAAGATGAGGATAGACCAATATTTCACCTCTGTGTATCATCCTCAAGAAAATGGTCAAGTCGAGGTGACCAATCGCATCTTAGTGCAAGGGATCAAGGCGCGCCTTGAAAGGTCGGGCGGGAAATGGGTGGAAGAGCTCAGTTCAGTTCTCTGGGCCTATCGCACTAATCCTAAAGAGAGTACTGGGGAGACCCCATTTAGCCTAGTGTATGGCATGGACGCTGTTGTCCCCGCTGAGATAGTCCTTGAAACTCACCGGATCGAAAACTTCAACACGGATCAGAATGAATCATTAATACAGGATGCATTGGATTAGGTTGAGGAAAAGAGGGAGTGTGTTGCCGTTAGGATGGAGCACATGCGGGGACGAGTCAGAGCGGCGTATAATAAAACAGTAGTGAAGAGATGTTTTTAAGTGGGAGACCTGGTGTTGCGTAGAGTCGATCTTGGAAAGCCCAAGGGAAAACTAGACGCCACTTGGCAGGGACCCTTTAAGATCACAAGAATTATGGATGGCGGAGCCTTTGAATTGGAACAAATGGATGGAGTCAAGGTACCCCGAGCATGGATTGTATCAAATTTAAGAAAGTTTTATGTGTAAGGTTATTTTGCGAAAACATATTTATATACAGATGATTGAAGCCCACTACAAATTGACTTTATTTTTATAGCCAGGATTGGCTAAGGGCGGATGCCCCAAATTTTTCCTGACCTGATTGTCAGAAAAGCCAGGATTGGCTAAGGGCAGATGCCCCAAATTTTTTCTGACCTGATTGTCAGAAAAGCTAGGATTGGCTAAGGGCAGATGCCCCAAATTTTTTCTGACCTGATTGTCAGAAAAGCCAGGATTGGCTAAGGGCGGATGCCCCCATTTTCCTAATTTCCCTAACCTGTTTGTCAGTGCAACCTAGATTGACTAAAATCTTACCATGCGAAGCAAGATCTAACTATCAGCAAAGAGATTTTGCCCAGGAAAAGATCATTCATTACAAATTAAGTCCGGAATTACATAAATGGGAAATACTTACGCCACTTTACAAATGAAACCTGGCGAGTTTAATTCAACGTGCGAAAAATAGGAGAAATGAATGCTCATGAAAATAAAAGAAATCTGAGAAAAATACATCAAGAACAAAGCTCGAAAATCAGCCATGGAAAGAAGATGCCCTCTTATCAGGGGCCAGAATCTGGCGAACACGCCACAGCTCGTGCTCAATTTCATGGAGGCGCTGGCGGTACCTGTCTGCCTGCCCGGAGACAGTGTGAGCCTCGCTAGCAGCAGCAGTCAGTCAGCCTACCGATTCAACCAGGTCGGCTTTCTCCTCCTCCAGTTTATGGTTGATTTGATGGAGCTCAGCCCATTCGCGCTTGTAGTATCATTTTTAGCCTTTTCCACTCTAGAAGATGACACATTAGGGAAATTTTCTCCCGAAGAACAGTGAGTTTATTAGAAAGCTTGAAGTTCTCGGCAAAAAGAGAGAGATTTTCTCTCTTCACAATATCAAGTTCTTCAAGCAAAGAGGAAGAATCCATGACGAGAATAAAATGCATAAAACAGATATACACGTATATAAAAGAGGGTCATGTGACAATAAGAATAATAGTACTAGGGTTTCCTTGAAACCAGGAAACCCTAAAAAAACAAAGTCATTACGAGACAAATTCAGTTATAGGCAGGAAATTGAGCAAAATAACAGACCAGCCACACATGCAACAATAAATAGATCTGTCTAAAACAAAATACAAAACAAGCCAAGCTGTGCTTAACCCTCGGCATCTAACTCCTCGGCAAGCTGATCCACCGCATCTTCCGCAAAGGCTCCAGGAGAGGCCCCTCCAAGCAGCTCACTCAGATCGGCAAAGGTTGGGGAGGGAGTAGATGTGGTCAGGGCAAGATCTAGGCCTTGGTCTAGTTGAGCCTCCTCTGGAATAGTTGAAGGAGCATTGAAAGATGTAAGAATGTGCCCGGCAGACTCATGGGCCTCGAGCTTGTGCAATCGGTCCTGCTCTGGCGAGTAGCAGAAGGAGGTAAGCTCGGGTGGCTGCTTTAGGGGCTCCTTGCAGTCAAAGGCAAGCGTAGGCTGATCCTGGGCCCATTTGGCCTGAGCATCCAAGCTAAGGTGGCAATATACCTCTGCCTCTGGGTCAAGCAGATGGTAGAGCTCCTCAGATCCAAGGAAAGCCTGGCGAGTGACATTCCTGGTAAATTGGATAAGCTTTAGCCCTTCCTCGGAGTTAAGAAACTCCATCCTCCCTTCACTACGTGCCTTGTCCACTATTTTGCATGTAATTATTGCATTTTTCTCGTGTTTTTAATTAGGGTTTTATTTATTTTTAGTGGTTCTTGAGTCGTTTAGCTATGCTTCTAGATTTCTTTTCTTGTTTTAGGGTGTTTGTGTTCTTCTTTTGATTTTATGTTTAAATGGTTTAAATCGATTTAAGGTTGGTGAAATTCTTGGGTTTTTATGTTGAAAATTATCATTTAATAGGTGGTTTAATGATGTGAATTCAAGCTAAGGCATGGAGGCCAAAACTGAAGCCATGGCTTGCCAAAAGTTGTGCCAAGAGGGAGCTTCAATGTGGCAAATATTCTGGAATCATTGCCATCTCCCTTCCATCCTCTGTGCCAAGTGCTGCTCCAGCACCCATGGCAGCGTCCAGCGCCCAGCATGATGGCACAAGGCAAGGCTTGCTTTCTCCTGCCATCTCCAGTGCCCAACATGATGGCGAAAGGTAAGGCTTGCTTTCTCCCTGCCAACTCCAGCGCCACCTCAAGCATGATGGCGCAAGGCAAGGCACTCCTTCTTGCCATCTTCACGCCATGCCATGACAAGCGCTCCTTCTTGCCATCTCAAACGCCATGCATGCCATGCCAAGGCACCCCTTCTTGCCATCTCAAATGCCCAAGACCAAGCCAATCACGCCCCAACCAAGCCAAACTCGACCAAGACCAACCAACCAAGCCAAAAAGGCTAGACAAGTGGCTAGGGAGCCTATTCTTGGGGTCAAAACTTGGTCAAACCAAGGAAATCAAGCCAAAAAGCCCAAATTGACCCATTTAACTCCAATGAGAGCTTGTATAAATAGTAGACTTCTCTCATTTTTGTGAATATTCACTCCCCTCCCAACCCAAGCTAGGGTTTGTGATCAAATTACTCTCAATCTCTTGGATAATTTTCTCTCTTAGGTTTTAGATTTAATTTCAAGCTTAGTTGTAATTTCTTTTCCTAGATTTAGATTTAATTTCAAGCACCTCCTTGGGTTTGTAAGCCTAAGAAGAATTCAAGTACTCCGTTGGATTGTTACTTTTGATTGCAATTACATTCAAGCTTTGATTCCTTTCTTAATTCAAGTATGTTTCCTTTTAATTTAATGCTTTGTGTTTTAATTCCATGCTTCGTTTTTCATTTCCATGCTTGTTATTCGTTTTATGCTTTTGTCTTAGCACCTTTGATTCATGTTAGATCTTAAGAATTGGCTATGGAATCTAGATGAGTGACACATCTAGATCATAGATCGGCTCTTGGATCGACTTGATTTTGAGTTTTTCACATGCTTTATTTTCAATTTAATTTTCATGCATAGTTTTAGCTTAAATCCTAGATCTATTGCTTGATGCTTGTTATTTCACGTAAAGTTTTAAACTTTGACGTTAATATTCATTGCTCTTGCTATTTGTGCTTTATATTTTAGAAATCTTGCATTATTCAAGTTTTTGTGTACATGCAAGCTTGGTTGTACCTTGTGCATGCATGCTTGTACTTGGTGAAACATGCTTGTTTTTGCTTCTTTTCATTATTTTCTTGCATTTTCATTGAAGGCATACGACCGAGGCATTCTACCCACTCGCTATTTCAATTTCTAGGATAGTTTACTTAGGTTAATTTCTTTATTTTCATTTTCCTTTTACTTTTCAAAGCTTGAAACACATTGATTCTCTCAATCGAATTGAATTCCGATAATACCAAGCCATTAACCCGTTGATACTTTCAACACCACTAAAACTCTTCAAACAAAATGGCACCGTTGCAACTCAACTTGGTTAAGGCTTTCGATTTGGTTGTAGTTTCATTGTGTTTTTAGCTTGCTTTGTTATTTGACGTTTTTGTTAAGTATGTTACGTACTTCTAGCTTTGGTGGATATATTCCTGACATGGGAGGGCATGGTGCAAACCATGTCAGGAATGGAATGATGTATAATGGCCTTGGCAACGTGGGAGGGCATGGTGCAAACCACGTTGCCAATGGTGATTTTGGTTATGGGCAACCCGGCATGGGAGAGCATGTGCAAACCATGTCGGGTTTGATAGTTTCTCGGGCGTGAATGGTTCCTTAGGTGGTTATGGAGCTCTAAATTCCTATCCGAACGTGAAAGCTCCAAATTCCTATCCGAACTTGCAAGCCCCGACTTCTGGCCCGTATGGATATGATGCTCCACAATATTATCCGAATACGCCGAGCCTGAATTCCGGCTCGTATGGAGCCCCACCCAATTATATTTCAATCCTATGCCGAATATGACTCTGAGTGGAAATGTGAGTGGTGGATATCCGAGTCCCGACCCGTATGGTGATTCTCATCCTCTCAATTTCAATCAAGCCCCGAGTGGTGCCACTACTAATGCCCAAGTTCTCGATGCTTATGATTACTTTGGAGGTTTGATCTTCGATGCACCCTCCGTCCGCACTATGGGAGACTTTAATAGACCCTTTATGGGGGGTTTACTCTTGAAGAGCCAAAATCCCCTCCACCAACACATGCTCATGAGGTTTTTCCACCCTTATCATCTAAGGAATTTGAGTTGATTACGAAAATAGGCAACATTGAAGGCTCAAATCGCTCAAATGTCTAGACCGGGCCCGACTCCTCCTTGTGCGGGACCCGATTGTCTTACTCCACCGCCACCTCATGATCCTCTTGTTACTTATCACGTGGACCCACTTGTCCAAGTGAATTATCCCATCCCACCCTCCAACCTGAGTTTCTTGCGCTTGAGTCGGCAATTGCAGAGTCTACCTTCGCCTACTCTTCCGGTCACGTTCCTTGATAAGTGTGGGTAGTTGATTCGGTTGTCTCACTGACGGAGGAGGCCGTGGTTTTTATTCCAAGTATTTTTAACTCCCCGCTTAGATAAGCCTTGAAACTCACCGGATCCAAAACTTCAACACGGGTCAGAATGAATCATTAATACAGGATGCATTGGACTTGGTTAAGGAAAAGAGGGAGCGTGTTTCTATTAGGATGGAGCACATGAGGGGATGAGTCAGAGCAGCGTATAATAAAACAGTAGTGAAGAGATGTTTTCAAGTGGGAGACATGGTGTTGCGGGGAGACGATATTGGAAAACCCAAGGAAAAACATGACGCCACTTGGCAGGGACCCTTTAAGATCACAAGAATTTTAGCTGGCAGAGCCTATGAATTGGAACAAATGGATTGAGTCAAGGTACCCCGAGCATGGAATGTATCAAATTTAAGAAAGTTTTATGTGTAAGGTTATTTTGCGAAATCATATTTATATACAGATGATTGAAGCCGACTACAAATTAACTTGATTTTTAAAGCCAGGATTAGCTAAGGGCGGATGCCCCAAATTTTTCCTGACCTGATTGTTAGAAAAGCCAGGATTGGCTAAGGGAGGATGCCCCAAATTTTTCCTTACCTGGTTGTCAGAAAAGCCAGGATTGGCTAAGAGCGGATGCCTCAAATTTTTCCTGACCTGATTGTCAGAAAAGCCAGGAGTGGCTAAGGGCGGATGCCCCAAATCTTCCTGACCTGATTGTCAGAAAAGCCAGGATTGGCTAAGGGCGGATGCCCTAAATGTTCCTGGACTGATTGTCAGAAAAGCCAGGATTGGCTAAGGGCGGATGCCCCCAATTTTCCTAACCTGATTGTCAAAAAAGCCAGGATTCGCTAAGGGCGGATGCCCCCAATTTTTCTTAATTTACCTGACCTGTTGTCAGTGCAACCTAGATTGACTAAAAGCTTACCATGCGAAGCAAGATCTAACAATCAGCAAAGAGATTTTGCTCAGGAAAAGAGCATTCATTACAAATTAATTCCGGAATTACATAAATGGGAAATACTTACGCCACTTTACAAACGAAACCTGGTAAGTTTAATTGAACGTGCGAAAAAAAGGAGAAAATGTTCATGAAAATAATAGAAATCCGAGAAAAATACATCAAGAACAAAGCTCGAAAATCAGCCATGGGAAGAAGATGCACTCTTATCAAGGGCCGGAATCATGCGAACACGCCACAGCTCGCGCTCGGTTTCATGGAGGCGCTGGCGGTACCTGTCTGCCCCCCCGAAGAAAGTGTGAGCCTCGCTGGCAGCAGCAGTCAGTCGGCCTACCGATTCAACCAGGTCGGCTTTCTCCTCCTCCAGTTGATGGTTTAGTTGACGAAGCTTAGCCCATTCGCGCTTGTAGTAGCATTTTTTCAGCCTTTTCCTCTCCAAAAGACGACACACTTGGGAAATTTTCTCCCGAAGAATAGAGAGTTTATCAGAAAGCTTGAAGCTCGACAAAAAGAGAGAGATTTTTTCTCTTCAGAATATCAAGTTCTTCAAGCAAAGAGGAAGAAACCATGACGAGAATAAAATGCATAAAACAGATATACACGAAGGGCACGTGACAATAAGAATAATAGTACTAGAGTTTCCTTGAAACCAGGAAACCCTAAAAAAACAAAGTCATTAAGCGACAAATTCAATTACAAGCTAGAAATAGAGCAAAATGACAGATCAGCCACACAGGCAATAACAAACAGATTTGTCTAAAACAAAATACAGAACAAGCCAAGCTGAGCTTAACCCCCGGCATCTAACTCCTCGGCAAGCTGATCCACCGCATCTTCCTTCAAGGCTCCAGGAGAGGCCCCTCCAGGCAGCTTGCCCAGACTGGCAAAGGTTGGGGAGCGAGTAGATGTGGTCAGGGAAAGAGCCAGGCCTTGGTCTGGTTGAGCCGCCTCTGGAATAGTTGAAGGAGCATTGAAGAATGTAAGAATGTGCCCGGCGAACTCATGGGCCTCGGGCTTGTGCGAGCGGGCCTACTCTGGCGAGTAGCAGAAGGAGGTAGGCTCGTGTGGCTGCTTTAGGGGCTCCTTGCGGTCAAAGGGAAGCGTAGGCTGATCCTGGGTCCATTTGTCCTGAGCATCCAAGCCAAGGTGGAAATATACCTCGGCCTCTGGGGCGAGTAGATGGTAGAGCTCCTCAGATCCCAGGAAAGCCTGGCGGGTGACATCCCAGGTAAATTGGATCAGCTTTAGCCCTTCCTCGAAGTTAATAAACTCCATCATCCCTTCACTGCGTGACTTGGCCATAACCTCGTCTGCCAAAATCCGGGCCTCGTCCAGAGCTTCGTCTCGCACCTCAGCCCTAGCCACCTCTAAAACCTTCTTCTCTTCCCTCTTCACTTCCGCCAATCCTGCTCAACTTTCTTCAGCCTAGCTCCTCTCTCTTTGCACAGGTTGTACAACTTCCTTTCCTTCTCCTACATCTTTTTGTGCTCCTTCACCAGGCCTGCGTTCATCAAGGCTCCCCTAGCCCTTGTCACCAAGATAGACCTCTTGGCCGCCACCTAGAAGAAGAAGAGACTTAGCGAAATAAAAGGAAAAGTGAGAACAGAAAGCAAGGGAAATGAATTTACCTTAGCCTCATCCTGGCACAAGGACTCGATGAGGTCAGGGTCAGACCACTTCTCTAAGGTGGCCTTGTCCGCGCTCGGACACTGTCCCTAGATGAATTGAACTGCTAGGGGACCGGGGCAGTTCAGGACAGAGGCATTAGTGAACCAGGTGTCATTTAGGGTGGCGACCTTAACCCCAGAGGTAGACGCCCCCTCCGTGCCAGCACGTGTCCTCTTCGCTGGCCATTCGGTCCTCTCCTCCGAGTCCGAGGGGACAATCACCTCTACATCCGGGATAGGAAGAAGTGCCCGACACGCTGGCCTCGGTTCGGGAAGGATCTGCCACTAGGGCACGCTATTCCGACCCTGTTTCTTCCCCCCTTCGATGAGCAGCCATTATTTTGTGCATCATATTTGCTAGAAAGAAGAGAGAAAGGAAAGAAACAAGTTAGTCAAAACCACCATAAAATACAAGTCAGGCAAAAAACCAGAAATGGTCAGAGCGGTAAATGCTTCTTTACCAATCTCAGGGGTTAAGGGACTTGTCTCCTCCCGATCATTGAAAAAATCTATAACGGAAGGGAGAAGAAGTTGGGAGATATGGAGAACATTCTCATTCAGGGTTGAAATAATTCTTTTGATCCGAGAAAATCTGTCTCCCACGGATAAATGGGGCTGGGCAGGCAACTGATCAATAGATCGAGGAGGGAATCCCCAGTCCCCTGAACAGTGCACGAAGAAGAATTTCTTCCTCCAATCTTTGTTGGAGGAAGGAATGCCGGTGAGGAAGCGGACGCCAGCTCTGGCGCATAGGTAGAGTATCCAGGAGAGGAGCTCTTGACCTGGAAGAGCTGGTAAAAGGTATGGGCTGTGGGGTCCAGACCAGCGTATCGCATGGCCAGGTTGTAACTTATAATAATCCTAAAGGAGTTGGGGACAAATTGATGAACCAGGATTTTGTACAACCAGACTATCTCTAATATTAGCAGGTTCACCGGAAGGTGTAAACCCGCCTGGAATTGGTCAATGAAGAAAGTTAGGTGGTCGGTCGGCGCCTGATACGCCATCACACCGCCACTAGGGTTAACAAATGAGAAATCCTCCGGCACTTGATATTTATATCTCAGATTTTCTACCGTTCTATCATTTATGATGGAATAGATATATGGGCGGCCGAGAATATAGGGGGGATACTCGAAAGATGACGGCGATGAGGGATCTAAAACCGCCGGTGAAGAATTTGTAGAAGGGGAATCGGCAGAAGAAGAAGATGATTGCGTTGACATTATTGGAAAGTAAGAAGGGATGGAAAAGTACCTGGCAGTGAAGATGATCGGAAAGTGGTGGACTTGAAGAAGATACTGAATCGTTGTTTTGGAGAGAAAAGCAGAAAGTAGGAGCGTCTGTAAGTTGATAATATGGAAAGTGAGGAAGAAAGACAAAGCCGCGAGGATAAAAGGGCAAGAGGATTTTCAAAAAATGAAAATCGAGGGAAAAGCGGGATCTTGATGGGATTCCCGCATTTAGTTCATGTTAGAGGAACAGTACCCGAAGAGACATGCTGGGAATGGTGACCGCCTCTGACCTGTCAATAGTATAGTACTCGAGGAGACTTATTGGAGTGGTAACCATTTCTTGAATAGGGAGCATCACAGATAAGTCCAATGATTCGACCGGATTAAAATGGCAGATTTTTCGGGATCTGAGCAGATAAAGAACCCAAGAAATCAGGTGGAACCCTAACGGCTCCAAAGCAAGCTCTGGAAATACACAGTTCTGCTCCAACCCTTTTTTTTTGGGTGGGGGGTGGGGGGTGGGGACTGGTTGATTTGCCTTGAAATAATGCTAATACGTACACCAGGCCTGATTGGAGAGACCTGGCCTAATACTGCCCTGACCTGAGCAAGTGTTGCTAAAGGCTGCGGGGTCCGAGTCGACCTGATCTGATGCACCCTGAATATCGTCCTGGTCTGACCCCTCCTAGAGATTAGAGGGAAAGATCAGTACTTTCCTAGTCTGACCTTTCCTTAAAGGAAGGTAGACCACCTGGACTATTGTGAATAACGGCCCGAGATTCGCAGAATTCTGTTTCTGGGATCTCGGAAGAGCCCCACATTGAGAAACTATAAATACCCAGAACCTCAGTGTTGAAAGGTATGTAATCTCAAGCATTCTTCGGGCTTTCCTGAGTTTTAAGAATTTCTGGCTTAACTGACTTAAGCATCAGAGAGGTTTCCATCGGAAATCCTCTGGTGGTCCTTTCTAACGTGTTCTTGTGTAGCAGGTTGGAAAATTTTTCTTGGAAGGAGGCCAGCGTTTCCTGGGGTATATTTTTCCGGTAGAAACAAGCATTAAATAGGAAAATATCAAATTTATCAAAGAGGTAAGTCTCTTACATCTTTCAAAGACCAAATATTTGTTTAGACAAAAGGAGTAAAAAACTTCAAGATGAATGATTCAATGGAGTTTTGCACTAAGAGAAATAACAAGCTAGGAAAAAAAAAAGAGGATTTGAAATGCAATGAGAAAAAACATAAAGTAAAACCTAACAACCAACACACAAACAATAACAAAAAATCAAGAACAACACATAATATAAAGGGGAAAGATTACTACCAATTTCACTCCAAAGAAACTTCAAGGTTTGTTACAATATTCAAAAGATTAAATCAACGTCAACACAACGAAGAACCACAAATGAAGGAGATGTCACATTCTCCAACACTTGCTAAGAACAACTACCTAAACCTACTTTAAGATTATGAACTAGGGTTTATTATGCAATGGAATAATAAAGGCTTGGAGGAGATTGAATAAGTTCAAAATCAACCAAGGAGAAGATAAGGTTGGTGGAGAAAAGGCTGGGATATATATATATATATATACAAAATCGTCAAAATAGGCCAAAAATTACAAACTCCTGCGACTCAGTCGATCGACTGACAACCAGTCAATCGAATACTGGTCGATCGACTGAAACCCTATCGATTGAATGCTTCATCTTCAAATGGCCCAGCCTCTGTCGAGCAGTTGATCGACTAGACTAGCAGTCGATCGACTGCATGCCAGTCAATCGACTAGGAGGGCTTCTCCCGGCTCGATTTTCTCATTCTCCGCTCCAGACGTCCTCCGGTTGTTGTTCCTTGTTCGTGCTATGTTCACTTACTTGTCTTCACTTGTCCGTCCCATAGCGAGTCGAATTGAATGCCCAAAGCGTGCGCGAGTCCCGCTTGGTCATTCTACGATAAAAAATATAAAATGAGTGAAAATCTATGAAAACATAATAAAAACCGCGTAAACGCTAAAAATTCTTAAATTTAACAAAATAGACCTAATCGAATACTAATACCCATAAATGCAAGCAACACACATGCAAATGCGATACAAAAAGGTAACAAAAACACGTACACAAACGTGCAAATCAAACACCTGACGTTGTCAAATTAACATCTGGGATGTTAGGGCTGGTGTCTAAATCACTTTGAGACGTCATAGTTGAATTTAATTTGGTCGGAGCTGCGCCGACAAGAATTTCACCAGAATTTGCTAAAAGGGAATCTTGGACCAAATTGTGCGACTTTTCTGAATTGGGTATTTTTGGGGATGAATTGATTCCAGAATTGTTGGGATTAGACTTGCAATAGAAATAGCTGAAAATTTTAATTTCTGCCTCGTAAAAAAAAATATTTTTTGTTTTGTGGAATAATGCTCCCAGGTTGATGCAATGTATTCCAATGACACCGGAGTTCTGCAGCAACAAATTTAATTGACGGAGGAGCGTAGCAACGTCAATTGCATTTTGAGAAACATTTCCCGCCTTGTTTGTGACAACAGTTGGGTTTGTAGAATTGGTCGGGGTGTTTTTCTCTCCTTTGGCAGGAAAGGAAGCGTCGCCGGTTGGAGTTGCAGATTTTGAAACAACGGGGTTTTAATTTGACATGAGTTTTGGAGGAAGATTACCTCGCGAATGAGAGAGTAAATTAACAAAATCAGCCATATGAGTGGGAGAGGTGGGGCATGAGCTGATTTCGAGGGTGGTCATTGTGAGGGGAACGTGGAGACCTACCGCCCACGGCGGCGAGCTGTTGAGGGAGACGGCAAGTGGGTATAGTGATTTAGAAAACAACGCTCCTATAGATTAAGTGTTCAACGTTAATTGATCGTGGGGACGGATTTAGTACCCCACACCCCCGTTTTATTGATCCTTTCAAAATCTTTGATTTAATATCTCGTCATTTAAATTATCGCCTTAGTTTCTAGAAACTAAAAACTAAAACTTGATCGTGTGTTTTATAACTTCTTGTTTCGTGACCAAACATAAAGACCACTTCCGATTAGTTTTCCTCGTGAGATTCGACTTGAGTCACCTCATCGCATTACGATTAGGCCCGTTCTCTTGTGGGTTATCCTCAAACGTTTGTAAAAATGTAATGCATTTGAGATCACTTTAGTTGTGAAATATATTTGTACGTTTTACTCTTTTCCTTGATTGTGGTTAATCCTAAAAGGTTTTTCAAAACAATTTTTTTACCGAGACAACTTGATTGCAACTAATAAAAGTTTTACAAAAGAGATTTTCACATGTATTTCAATAAAATGAGAATATGAGTTCGAGAGTGCTAAATGCATGTAAACACTAGAAATGATAAACTATTATCCCACATGATGAATACAAGATATTTTAAAATCCTTAATCATGAGAAACTAAATGAAAAGTATTGACCAACCCGTATGATATACTCGTACAAATCCCGCAAGGATTTTGAAATGCCCGAAGCATATATGCGTTACACTCTTTTTCCCTTGACTGAAGTTTTGTCCCATTGAGTTATTCTGGTAACATTTTTAACGAGGTAACTTCAATAGTGTATTAACACGTATAATGTATTTTTTTCCTTCATTAGATTTTATCCCCACGGAGTTTTTTCTAATAATTTTTTAACGAGGCATATTCATGGCATGATGAGAACTGCAAGAAAAATCAATATAATTCCTCAAATATATGAAATTAGACAGAGTAGTTGTACTCTTTTTCCTTTGATCAAGTTTTTCTAACATGGTTTTCTTGACAAGGTTTTAGTTAGGCAAAACATAAATACTCATATAAGAATGATCAATATGAGGGAGAGCGACTTTACGCTTCAATAATGCTCAGGTTTTGTTCATATGGTTTTTCTAACAAAGTCATGGTACAACAATATATTATCGATACAAGCTCTACTATAAACAGTTTGGAAGTTTTTTGCCCATTAAGTTTTTATTCAAATAGTTCACGAGATATTTATTTAAATAATCATTCAAGTGAGATTGTTATAAATGACCACCACCAACTTTATTATTCATGAATAGTAAAGTATTAATTATTTTTATATATGAATAACAATATTGCCCCTAATAAGATTATATAATTACGGCTGTCCATTGGAAGTTTTGGTAGAAATAGGGTTTCAGTTATAATGAAAATCATACATGAGAATTCATTCTCTATATACTATTTCTATTTTCTTCTAGTTTATAACAATAACATATAATTTTTTTTTATGGAATATAGACAGGTGTCATATTCAAGTTACTATTTTAATATATAAATTATAATAAAAAATATTTACATAAATAATTATATAAATAATAATATTTAATATTACAAATAGTAAGTGCAATTAGCGGGAAATTTTGAAAAATATTTTTAGAAAATCGAACCCCTTATATATATATATAATTAATTAATGTAGCCATGCAATTGAATAATTAATTATATATTTAGATATAATAAAAAAAAATCTATATTGAATAATTAATTATATACTTAGATATAATAAAAAAAAACCTATATTTATGGGAAAAAATGAAATAATAATGCGTGACTATCTTTTTAGAGGGAGTTTTAAGGTGTTGTGATTATATATTTTTTACTTAATTATAACAACTAAATTATTTTAAACGATAAGTAATGAGACTAATTAATAAATATAATCAAATGCTTATGGGTGGGGACATGGTCACCCCACATTAATCATTTTCCTGGTTTTTTTTTTTTTTAAGAAGGAATTGAAGAATAAATAAGACAACTCTTGAGAAATAAAATTTAAATTAAATTTACACAAAAAGTAAATATAATAGCTCATCCAAAAACATCTTCAGCATTTAGCGAACCAGGAACAGAAACATTAAAAAAAAAAAAAAAGGGAAAAGGAAAAACAAAGAAAATAAGAAAAGGAGTGTTCATGAATTTCAGAGGAATTTAAGGATAAGAAATAAATAAATAAAAAATCTCATTACATGTTAAGCAATTAAAAAGATGTCTTCTTCATCGACAATGAGAGCTTTTGGTTCATTACTGGTCAGATTTTCAAATGGGGTTTCTCTTAAACCCCCCAACTGCCTCTTTCATTCAAGTTAAACCTTTTTTTCTTTTTCCCTTTTTCAGAATAAATATATATTTTTTTTTGGGTATTGTATTAGATGAGATTCTGATGACAAGTAATTTCTTGCGAATTTTGGTTCAGGAACAGGATTTGTGAGTCGACAGCTATCATCTTTTTCTTGCTTCTCTTCATCTGGCACATGGTTTTTTTTTCCCGGGCTTAAATATGGAAACCCTGATCGAAAAATTTCAACTTGCCCTCCTTTGTGTATGGGTCGCCGATCCTGTAAAATTGCTGGCAGAAAGGTACTCATTTATTTGCGACGGTGTGTGCGCGCGCGCAATATTATTTTTATTTTTAATCTTTTGCAGCAAATCATTTTATTGAAAACAATTTCCGGATTTAGAAGTCATTTAGTTAATTAATAGACTATGTGGAATTGATATTTCTTTTTAGTTTTACATAAATATTTTGATTAGAGAAAATACTGAAAGTGGAGTTAAATAGTTCTAGTTAATGTGTTAATGTGCATGTTCCATTTCAGCAATAGTTCTTATTAGTAAATCTGCATTGGTTATTTATCTCAAGAATGAGAGGGATTATGTGTAGGTTGGAAATTTGTCTGTACTATCATTGAACTTCCTAGATTTAAAATTATTGCTGACATTATAGAGTTTGGATATTTCCAGGTATAATGTTCGCTAGAATCACTGATTTTGAAATTTCAGATCACAGCTCTAATTACATTATGAATATAAGTTAACCAAAGGAATGAAAAAAAGAAAGAGGGAAAAAAGAGAGGATTAGACTATGTAACTGTGGGAGATAAAAACACACGAAACAGAATACTTATTGATTATGTTCTTTTTATATTATGTCTCTAAAATAAGGAGATGGCGTTTTTTTTTTTTACTTTCATTTTTATTATTTTATTGGTTTTGGCGCTACTTTTATGCAGACTGCTCAAAATGCTAAGAAGGCAAAGCTATACGCAAGATTTGGAAAAGAAGTTGTTTCTGCGTAAGTTAGTTGCTCTAACTACTTAGGCAAAGGTGGCTTTCATCATTAATAATGAAAGTAGTTTTATTTATTTATTTATTTATTTTTAATTTGCAGTTTCCTGCACTATGTGTTGGTCTTTTTCATTTGCTAGGTGTTTTGTTTGTTATTGAATTTATAATTTTTTCCACTATTACTTTAACTTCCACTGAAGCCCATGTACAAGCATTGATGTTCACATAAATGAAATTAGCTTAGCAGAAACATTATACTTGCAAACATAATACACATGTAAACTAAACTGAAAAGACGAAAACATGCATAAAAATCAAATGCAAATCTCCATTAAACTTTAATTTTCCCCGCTTCTTTTAAAAACAGCCTTTCATTTTAATTTCGGATCATGATTATTGTTTTATAAAATGTCTCAGGGTCAAGAAAGGTGGTTCCAGTCCGGTATCTAATACAGCTTTAGCTGCTTTATTTGAGAAAGCAAAGGAGCTCGATATACCCAGGGATATTATAGACCGCAACATCAAGAGAGCTTCAGAAAAGGGTCAAGAAGCCTACATTGAGAAATTTTACGAGGTACTTGGATTCAGTTATACTACTTGCTATATCTGTTTTCGTCTAAGGGAATGTATGCAAAAGCGTTCATTTCTGGAAGTAGTTATTTATTGTATCAGAAGCCAAAATTAGTTCAAAATCAAAAGTTGGCAGTGTTCATAAATTTCTACAATTTTTTCTTTTAATTTTATTTATTTATTTTTTTTTTCAAATTTTGTTGTCAGGTCTATGGCTATGGTGGAGCAGGAATGATAGTTCAGGTGTTAACGGATAAAGTGAACCGATCTGTGGCGGCTGTTAGAACGGCTGTGAAGGACTATGGTGGGAAAATGGCAGATTCTGGGTCGATTATGTTCAAGTTTAAACGTGCTCGCGTTGTGAATATAAATGCTAAAGATGTTGACAAAGACCAGCTTCTTGCGATTGCTCTAGATGCTGGTGCCGATGATGTCATCGAACCCTCGAGTGATGAAGATGATCCTGAAGAAGATTCGGAAAGGTATAATAAGAGACTGTTTTGATGTACGTCGATCAGTTGATGGGAATTTCATCAAATTGTCATAAGTATGAAATGGTTTTTATTTAAGATAAATTTCATCAAATTGTTTAAGATTTGTATGAGCTATTTTTTGAGGCTTTTTTCCGATCAGAATATAATTTATAGGGTTAAATACAAAAGTACCCTGGAGATTTGACCTAATTACAAATAATCTAGCTAACTTTCAAATAATAACAAATCGTCCTATTATGCAATGTTTTTATTTAAGATAATTTCTTGTCAAATTGTTTTGGATTTATATACACTATTTTTTTTCATCCCTTTTCTAATTGCAATATAATAAGGGTGAATTACAGCAACCACCCCTGAGGTTTGGGGTAGTTACAAAAAAAACCCAAAGAAGTTTCAAAATTACAAAAACTACCCCTGATCCTGAGGTTTGATTCTGTGTAATGTAAGGGGGGACCTTTAAAATGTACAAATGTAAAGGGGATGTTTGAAATGTTTCCGCTTATGAAGGGGGTAAAGTTTAATACATAATCAAAACCTCATTTATTATTATTATTATTATTATTATTATTATTATTATTATTATTATTATTATTATTATTATTATTATTATTATTATTATTATTTGTAATTAGGCTAAACCTTGGGGGTTAGTTTTGGTAGTTAACCCTGATGTAAATGCATACCAAAAGGTACTTGGATTATCATCTTTGACATGTAAGTACTTAATATGATGAATAATTTTAATAGATTATCGCAGTTGTCTCATAATAAGTTTCCATAGGTGTTTTGTAAAATCACATGTTAATTGTAATCTTTTTGCATCATTTTATCCGTATAGAAGATAATTGAATGATCCCAACGCGTCATGTTTTTAGATCAATATTTGTTTTGTTGTTTTGGTGATAGGCACTATAAAATAGTAAGTTCGATGGACAACTACACCAACATACTGTCAAAACTACGCGAAGAAGGAATAACATTCGAAACCGACAATGGGTTCGAGCTTCTTCCCTTATCACCCATTGAGGTATGCCAGTTTTGAAGACCGGTTTTGTATTATTTAGCTTCGTACAAGTGAAAATTAGCTGCAAACATGAGAAACAAACCGGTTTCAGTGTTCCCAGAAGGGATACTTACCGAAATTACCCCTGGGGTTTAGCTTATTTACAAACAACTCCAATTATCTTATAAAATTGCAAATACTCCTCTAAGGTATTACAAATATCCTCTTGAGGTTTGTATTAGTTTTACAAATTATCCCCTCAATATGATGGAATTTGAAAATAGATACATAGTCAGAGTATTTGTAATTTGATTTTTTTTTTTTTGACAGGTTGATGATGAGGCTATGGATTTGAACAAGGAGATGATGGCCAAATTGCTTGAGCTAGACGATGTTGATGCAGTGTATACAGATCAGAAATGATTCTACGGACCTCTCCCCCACTCCCCACCCCTTTTTTTCTTTTTTAAAAATTCAGCTGCTCAGCAATCAAACTGAGGATTTGGGGCTGTCGGGTTTGTGTCCTGCAGCTTTGCTCTACTGCAAGGTAATAGAGCTTTCACTGTAGAGAAATCACGAATTGTTGCGCAGATACTTGAGCGAACGTTACATAGCTTAGAATTTTGTCAACAAAGAGGAGAAAAATAGAATTGCTCATTGTCTAGTAGAAAAATAAATCACAGTTTCATTAACTTTCAACATTACACTGTGATTCTATTCACATGTAGGCCTCTAAATTATGCATTGCTATGATATCTGATTTTCCTTGTTTTCTTTTCTAATTTTTCCAGTGTACCCACACACAAAAAAGCAAACAAACAAAACAAAAATTACTCAAAACTATAGAAACCGTGTTATCACATGATTCCATATACCCATATCTTTGGTCGTAATAATATATCTGCATCCAAGAATATCACGTATCTATATTCTTGTTTAGGCAAAATATTATTATTTACATATAAGCAAGTATATATGCTTGTAAATTCATGGCTTTGGAACCCAGCATCCATGCAGTCCATAAGGTAGACCATAAGGGAACTTAGCTCTTGCAATTTCTTCAAATGTGGACCCATCCAGTAACAATGCATATCCTTCTCCATTCTTGTCACTTATGATTGAAATCACCACCCCTGTGCATTATTTATATTGCATGTTAGTTGTTTTTTTTGCTTGCTGCTACTTCAATCAATTAGGGTTAATTTCAATTGTACCCCTAAGGTTTAGTCCAATTACACTACAGCTGTCAAAAAGGTTGAGTTGTGATTTTCCAAGCCCGAAAGGGACTGGTCGGTCCAACACATTTTAAGCTAGATTTTTGGTATGGGCCAGGCATGGGCTCCAAAATCAGTTGTCTGAAACCCCCCTGACCTGTCCCGAAACTTTAGTTTGGCTGATGGGCCAGCACGGGCCCGCCCCATTGATGGCTCTAAATTACATATAGACCTATATATGTTTCTGTAATTTCGAGGGATAATTGAGCTTTTGTAATTAGGCCAAACCTCATGGGCAGTTTTTGTAATTATGATTTAAATCGTATTTTTGGCTTACCATCATCTTCCTCTGTTGCACCGGGCCGGGCCACAAAGAAGGGTTCAGAGGGTATGGAACCCTCGTCGAGCCAGTTCTTCGCCTTCTTCTCAACCAAGTCTATCTACAGGAAAATTCCATAATTTCTTGGCTTTTGTAGTTCAGAGATTGTTATACAAGAACTTGACTAAGTGCAAAATATGATGTTTGTGTATATAATATTTATACCTTAGTGAGAGTGTTGGGGAAATTGCAAGGCCTATGGGCACCAGTTGCATAAGCATATCTGTATTTTTTCCCTAGAAAATTAGGGTTTATGCTGCACATATCAAGGCCTTTTCCATGTTCATTTGGGTCCAATGCTGCCTCTAAACTCCCATATGGGCTCCCATCCATTGGAATCCTGAATCTCCCAACCCTGTATTTACATGGTAATTACTTTATAGGGTAAATTACAAAAAATACTCTTTCGATTTACCCTAATTCCGAGAGAGAGAATTATATTTCTTTTTACAAATTGCACCCTCAATAGGGGATTTGTTTGGTAAAAAAGAGTGCTTGGAATATGCTTTAAGGGCTATTTGTAATTTCGAGAGATAGTTGGAGTTTTATGTAATTATATAATATAATAATACTCAGGGTAGTTTATTTTTGGTGCCCCTTGCTTTAATTATGATTCATGTCCCAAGCAATATACATGTTTCATCTCGAAACACTTGAATTGTGTTAGTTAAAAATTACACATTTATAGGGTAAAAATGTGAAGACCCATGCATGCAGACAGAAGAAGTAATTCGATGCCATAATTCCAACTTAGAAATGATTATACCGTTGAAACGGTGGAGGCCCTAACTAAATAATGATTTGTCCAAATTTAATTATTAAGTAAATTAGTGGACAAAACAGAGTTTTTCTACTTTTCGTCCAATTACTGTTAATATCTGAAATAAAGCTAGAGCATACTGTATTAGTTGATAACTAGACGCTTTAGAACTTGTACCTTGCATCGGGTAGTACATCTTGGCCGGCCAACGATCTGAGGTTTTGGAGGGTAAGTTTTTGCAAGATGGACGTGTCAGCGTTATGTTCACAGCAATCGGCGATAATAGCCGTCACCCTTCCTTCCTCATCTTCCTCTTCATAAGCATTGATGAAATGGAACATCACGTACAAAGGAACTTCCACAGTCGCCACCTTTCAAAGCAAAACAAAATAAAAAAATAAAATAAAAAAAATCATCAGTTCTGATCTTCTATTCAAAATTGACGTTTTATCGAGATGCTGTTAATTGACTTACAATCTTGCCACTAGCTTTGCACATAACATGCATGTAGGCTTTTGAGTCGGGGTGCCATTGGAACTTGAATAATGGTGTGGGCTCAGCCTTTAGCAAATTTTGGGCACAATACCTAAGTGGCATCTCCGGCACCACAACGTAATGCTCCGTAACGGGGAACGAATGGACCCACCCCGTTGATGGCCGGCCCCGACACTCGACCCGACCCATCACTCTCCTCTCGTTCTTCCCTGGCTCCATCCTCACCACTAAATACCCGGGATTAATCAAATCCGGCAGTAAAGTCCAGAACTCGCTATCCGTCACGATTGGGTGGGCCGAATGTATCAACCCGCCCAAATGGTCGCTAAATTCAAACTTCCCTAATGTGTCCAACGTATCCGGATCTATCACAATAGACCCCTTAACGGTCTCTGTCAGGCAAACAACCCGCCCGTCCCCTAGTTTAACCACTCCGGTGTTTGCGTTGTCTGTTAACGAAGCACCGGAGAATAAGCTTGCTAGGTCGCCTATGTAGGCTATGAAATTGTCGGGTTTTGGGACCTCGGAGAATTCTCGATAACAAATCTTGTTATGTTTCTTGGATGCCATGTATGCCTCCGATTCGATCTGACGGTGGCTCATGACGAGGCGGCCGTTGTTGAAGTGGAGGCGGACGAGGGTGGCATAGCCGTCGAAGAGGTGTTGGAAGTTGTAGTCTCCGACGTGCCACAGCCCAGGACCATTCCTTAGGTATGTTCCATTCTGCATGGGAACAAATCAACCAATTATTTAATTTTCATTTAAAGACTGATTAGTGTTTGAATGAAAGAAAAAAATTGACATCCATACATATATAGTGTAGAAATGTATTTAAAAAGAAAAAAACTTGGTGGAACAGTCTCACGGTGAGATAGTAAATACAAATATTATTTTTTATGGTAAAATAGTATCAAATATTAAAGTAATAGAAATGTTAATTTATATTGTAAAACGTTTCACTGTGACATGATATCACAGAACCTACTGAAAACTTACCAGCCACAATGGGATTTTCCCTTGAACATTAAGTTCTCCCTGCCATCTCTCCTGCCTCACACTAGTCCATGCGACGAGCTTTCGATTATTATTCTCAGTTTCTTGTTTTGAAGGAGCATCAACTGCTGGTGGATTTATTGCAACATTTAAGATAGTTAATAACCTTGTATTTTCATACAGTTCCCTACTAGAAATATTTTTCGCAGTGGGATAATTAATTGTTTTCCCAAAGAAGCATGATTCATTGTTTACTCGATAAGACTTGTAAGTCTTTTTCGGGTAAGTACAGGGTTTGATGGAGGAAAATGCAAGGGAAGCCATTGATGTGTATATAATATGTGTGTTAACAAGAAAACCTATGGTTTTTGATTTGAGTATGGAGGTTGTGACAATATATTTATAGGACCTAAGATTTAGTGTATTAAATAAGTATTTAACTTTTGCTAAAATTATATTAGTGGAATCTAAATTGATAGAATTCTTTATAGTGGAACCGCAAGTGAAGGACAATATATCATGTCTACTTAGCATTTGAACCGTAAGAATTGCTTGTGTCCTTTCATGCTTCCTTGATTCCCATACATATCAGCCAAAATATATATATATATATATATATATATATATATATATATATATATAATGCCCATTTGTGGCAGACAAAATTTGGGATCACCACAAAATGCTTCGACATAAGATTTTGCATTTATTTGTTTCTTTCCCCATCACCACCGTTTTAATTTATTCATCAATCCACTAACAAAAAGGAGGGTAATATTATAGCAAGAAAAATAAAGCATAAAGTGAATTTTGTAATCAAATAATACAATATATTTTTCACAATGTAATCAAATTCACAACAAAAAAAAAATCGCAATTTCCGAGAGATTTTTTCCCTCGGTTTTAAGGGAAGATCACTCGATTTTGGGCAAACCGAGGGAAAAATCGAGGGAAATTTCCCTCGGAAAAACACTCCTCATAATTTTATTTCGAGTGAATATTTCCCTCGAAAATATGAAAACCGAGGGAATTTCGAGGGATATTTTCCCTCGAAAACCGTGCAATCCCTCGGAATTCCGACGGAATGTTTCCCTCAAATTTTTGCTATTTACGAGGGAAAACAAGTCCCTCGGAATTTCGAGGGATTTGTTTCCCTCGGAAATAGAAAAAATACGAGGAAATATTTTTCCCTCGGAAAACCGAGGAATTTTTTGTCCCTCGGATTCTTGCTATTTTCGAGGGATTTTCGAGGGAATATTCCCCCGATTTTTTAATTTTTTTATTTTTAAGTTTCCGAGGGATTTTTCCCTCGGTTTTAAATTTTTTTAATTAGTTTTTAATTTTTAGTTTTAATTTTAATTCCTGTTCAATTATTAAAATTTGAAAAAAGTAATTAAAGAAAAGACAAATAAATATTCAATTATTATAAAAAAATATTTGAAAATTTAAGAATAATTACATGCGTTCGATCGACACAATAACAAAGTTTTTATGAACCGTAAAAATATTCTATGGATGGGGAGGGGGGTACTGCTAATGGGGAGGGGGGTACTGCTGCTACTGATGGGGAGGGGGCAACTGCTGCTGGAAATGAACATACATCTCAGCCATCTGTGCCATCTGAACATTCATCCGCGCCTGAAATTCCAATTCCTCCTGCTGCCGGGGCTCCTCCGCACGTTGTCGCTGCTCCTCCACACGTTGTCGCTGCTCCTCCGCACGTTGTCGCCTTTCCTCGTCTGTCTGCTGCTGCAACGCCTCGAGCTGCGCCCTCTGAGCCTCGACCTGCGCCTCGAGTTCTCTCATGTGGCTCCTATCAGCCTGGGAGGAGGTGGAAGAGCCGCCCTTCAATAAACCCTTCGTAGCGGCCACCAACTTCTCATACGCGCCGGTGCCGTAAAGCCGTCCCTTGCTCAACCCCGCGACGCCGAGGAAAATCTGGTCCTGGTCAACCTTGTTACTCTCCTCTTGGGAAGACGCACGTTCCTGTTCCTGGGTCAGATCTCGCTTGTACTCCTACTGAAATACAACTCGTTATTAAAATTTTACGTTAAAATCAAAGAATAAGTTAAAAATAAGAAAGAGACTCACATTAATATTAATAGATCTCCTACCGACCCACGCGCCGTCTTCCTTTTGGTGCGTACGTTTAAAAAGATCGTAGCACGTAGCCGGCGCACCCGTCTCCCGCTCCTGTATTAAAATAGAATTTTCAAATAATTAACATTAAAATTAAACAAATAAATATTATATTATTATATTCTAAAATCACTTACTATATCCAAAGCATGGTCGATAGTAGATCTAGCACCCCCCATGTGCTTCGACATCCCAGTCCCCGGCCCAGCAGGTTCGCTCCTCATGTTCTTGCTGCACTGCTCGGATTTGGCCTTGTTCTCGAGTTTATCCCACTCAACCTTCCAAGCGCTAGTTGAAATGGATGATATATAAGATACGATATAATTTATATGCTATAAATAAAAAATTCTAATTTAATAAGAAAACACATAATAGAATCGTTTACCTCAGAACCTCCTCGGTCAGGCACTCCGACCGACCACCACCATGAGAGACAATATGTGCTTATACTCATTAAGCTTCTTCCCGTAAAGGTCCCCGATCATCGAAAAAAATACCTTTCGTATGTCTTTCTCACTATACACCTCCGGGTTCCAATAACAAACCTCCTGCAAAATAAAATAATAACTACAATTCAATTGAAACATATGATTGTATTTTTACGTTAAATAATAACAAATTTGGACACAAAATAATAATTACCTTAAACATCTCCCACCAGAACGCCTTAGTCTCCTTAGGGACCGCCTTATAGCACCACCCGGCGGGATGGAGGTCCCTCTCAAAGATCGTACGGAGTATAGTGGACACCCTCCCCCCTGTGATGTGCAGCATGTATTCAATTGTATTTTTATTTTTTGACGAATAAAATCTAATCATAATGATAATTATAATTTTAAAATCATTAATTTACTTACTTCGCCCCTGCAATATAAACCTGAACCATACTCCTCTGCCTTGCGACCAACTGCCGTCGGGTCCGTGATGTACCCGCGTCGGACGGGGTCTGTGATGGTGTATGCGACGTCGGCGTCTGCGTCGGGGTCTGCATCGGGGTCTGCGTCGCCGGATGATCACTACCAAGTCCCATGTAGTCGGTGTCGAAATCAGCTAAACGATTAGCCGATCCCATATCTGATCGACCTACGCTACCGGATCCTCGATGCAATGGCATCTGATAAAATTATTAGATAATAATACGAGTATTTTACATAATACCAGTATATATTAGACAACAAACGTATTAATAAATCCAAATTAAAAAAGTAGTTATAAAAAAAGTGTGTTTTACAATAAGAATAAATTACATATATTTCAACCAAACTAATCACTTTCGCTATTAAATGTATCATCAAACTCATCTTCATCCGTATCTTGATCTGTATCTTGATCGATAAGTAACTCTTCTTCTGTATCATCATTTGTCTCGTTATTACCAAGTTCCTCCATGTAATTATCATTGAGGTCGTGCAACTGAAAATCGACATTGTCGAGTTGAATCGGACTGTGTGTATCTATAGCTTTCTCTTGAAATGATTCTTCTGGTAGAGACTCGATAAACTCAACATTTGGTCTCGCCTTGATTTTACACGTTGCCCACCAGTCCAATTTGTCTCGTCTCAGACTTGGGTATGCACAGTAGTATACTTGTGCATCTTGGGAAGCAAGTACAAAAGGTTCATATCGATTGAACCTACGCTTATGATTGATATCGACAATCTTATAATTTGGATGGACTTTTGTGCCTGCACTTGTTGGATCGAACCATTCGCAATTGAACAATAATGTATTTTTCTTCATTCGGCCGGTGTATTCGAGCTGCATAATTTCTATGAGACGACCGTAATAATCATATTCGGTGTCCCCAATAGTTGACCCTTTAATACATACTCCACTGCTCGATGTTGCTTTGTTAGATCCGTGCTCCAATCACTACAAAAAAATAGCAAATTTCCAAGGGATTTTACGAGGGAACGAAATTCCCTCGGAATTTTCCGAGGGAACACCGAGGGAAATAAAAATCCCTCGGCTTTTTCCGAGGGAATTCTGTTCCCTCGAAAAATCCCTCCAAAATCAGGGCGCCAAATGTTCCCGCCATGTTTACCGAACGAAAAATCGAGGGATGACCGACGGGTGGTTTTCCGAGGGAAGTAATCCCTCGGAAAACCGAGGGATATTAGATTCCCTCGGTTTCATTTATTATTTTTTTCAAAAAAATAATTAAATTTCCGAGGGAATATAATTTCCCTCGGAATTATTCCGAGGGATAACGGATTCCCTCGAAATTATTTCGAGGGAAATTATATTCCCTCGGAATTTAATTATTTTTTTTTAAAAAAAATTAAAAAAAACTAAAATCGTAAAAAATAGAAAAAAATAATACAAAATAGGATTTATTTTCGGGACGCTTAGGCGCACCCCTCCCCGTCGCGGTCGTGATTTTTTGGGTTTTGTTTCTATTTTTTACTATTTTTTGGATTTTTTTCTATTTTGTTATTTAAAAAATAGGCATGGTGATTTTATATGCTTCTCCTCACCATCCATACAAGTTTGGACTCTTCTCTCTCCTCAAAACTGCTTCTCCACCAYTCAACTCAACGTAAGTTTGTATGCTTTCATTTTCGGTTCAATATTATTGCAACTATATAGGGTTAAATTATATTATTAGTCATGTGAAAATCACAAATTGCCAAAAAAAATAAAAAACAGAATAGCATATTTTGTATATAAATAAATAAATCTTATTTTAGCCTCTTAAATTATTAAAGATCGATTTTGCTTATAATGGAATTATAAAACCGAAAAATCCGAAAAAATAGTAAAAAATAGAAACAAAACTCTAGAAATTACGACCGGGGCGGGGAGGGGTGCGCCTCGGCGACCCGGAATTTCGAGGGATTTTTACTTTCCTCGGAAATTTCAAAAAATAAAAAAAAAATCGAATTAAATAGAAAAAATTAGAAAAAAAATATGATTTGTTTCCGTGACGCCGAGGCGCACCCCTCCCCGCCCCGGTCGTAATTTCTTGGGTTTTCTTACTATTTTTTTTACTATTTTTTCTATTTTTTCGAGTTTTTTTCCATTACTCATCTAAAATCGAAAAAAATAGAAAACGCGTGCAGAAAGATCGACGCCCGACGCCTGTGGTTCCACGACGCCGAGGCGCACCTCTCCCCGCACCGGTCGTGAAATGATGGGATTCGTTTCTATTTTTTTTACTAATTCTTCTATTTTTTTTGAGTTTTTTTCCATTTTTTTATTTAAAATCGAAAAAAAAATAGAAAACGCATCCTAAACGATCGACGCCCAAACCCCGTGGTTCCACGACGTTGAGACGCACCCCTCCTCCAATATGGAAAAATCACGACGCTACGTCGCTTCGTGTTTCCAACCGAAGGAGTTCATCGATCGATCGTATCTTGTTGTTGGTCGAATCCCACGACACGTGTGGATACGCACGTGCTCGTTGGTATTTTTCGATCGAATTTAGGGTTAAAACCACCCCACGTTCCTAAGATGATAGGATCGGTTTCGTTTTTACGACTTTTCTATTTTTTACGATTTTAGATGAAAAATGGAAAAAAAACCCCGAAAAAATAGAGAAATAGTAAAAAATAGAAACAAAACCTAGAAAATTACGACCGGGGCGGGGAGGGTTGCGCCTCAACGTCCCGGAAATAAATACTATTTTTTATTTTTTTTTCTATTTTTTCCGATTTTCTTTTATTTTTTCGGGTTTTTTTAAAATATTAATTAAATTTCCGAGGGAATTCAATTTCCCTCGGAATCATTCCGAGGGAACCCATGATCCCTCGGAATGATTACGAAGGAAAATTTATTCCCTCAGAAATTTAATTAATATTTTTAAAAAATTAAAAATAAAACCGAGGGATATTTATTTCCCTCGGTTTAAAACCGAGGGAAGTAAAGATCCCTCGGTAGTCCGAGGGAAAACTTCCCTCGGAAACTATCCCTTCAGTCATCCTTCGGTTTGTCCTTCGGAAATTATAGCTGCATATTTTGGCGCCTGTATTTCCGAAGGAAATTGCGAGGGATTTAACTGTCCCTCGGTTTTCCCACGGAAATTCCCGAGGGAAGTCAATTCCCTCGGTTTTTCCCTCGGAAAACTGCTGTTTTTTTGTAGTGATTATCACTACAATATTTTTTTTTTTATAAATTTTAGTTTGCTGCTAAAGTAGTTAAAAATATCAATTATTAATTTTAACTTAATTAACTAACTAATGTCGACCATTTATTTCGCTAGAATAACTGATTCTGAAATTTGTTGGAAAATGAGGGATCAATATATAAATCGCAGCGAAAAATAAATAAATATGTGGAGAGTAATATATAAACACTCTTGTTTATTTCTCTTAAACACACAATTTAATAATGAATTCTCTTGTACAAAACTCATACGCAACTCATGCTTTCAAATGAAAATTTACATGACTATTTATAGGATTAAACTACATAAATGAAAGGAAACAACTAATCATGTAAAGACACAAAATATGAAAGGACACATGTACATGAATGGACCTCATATCGAAAGTCACATCCATTTATTTATTCAAGCTTATATACTCTTCTTCCAACATCCCCCTTAAACTTGATTCTCTCGCATTCCAAGTTTGTGCCTCAAATTTTCAAAAGTTTCGCGTTTGAGGGGCTTCGTGAAAATATCCACCACTTGGTCTTCGGATTTTACGAACTTAATTTGAACATCTTTCTTAGCAATGCATTCTCTAATGTAGTGAAACCTTGTGTCAATGTGCTTGCTACGATCATGAAAAATAGGATTTCTTGCTAGTGCAATCGCTGATTTTTTATCGACAAATACTTCCGTTGATTCCACGTCACCAAGGTGAAGTTCTTTAAGCAAACTCCTTAACCACACAGCATGACAAACACTTGACGTTGCAACAACATACTTAGCTTCACATGTCGAAAGAGTAACTACTGGCTGCTTCTTCGATGACTATGTGAATGCACATCCTCCAAAATAAAATAAAAAACCACTCGTGCTCTTACGATCATCGGGATCTCCGGCCCAGTCGCTATCGCTATATTCCAACAATTTCATGTCTCCAGTTTCTGGATAAAACAAACCAAAATTGATCGTACCTTTGACATACTGAAGTATTTGTTTAGCCACTTTGAAATAATACTTAGTAGGATTCTCCATATAACGACTAATGAGACCAACTGCATATAGAATATCGGGCCTCGTGCAAGTCAAATATCGCAAACTTCCAACCAAGCTTTTAAACAAAGTTGGGTCGACACGATATCCATTTATATCCTTCGAAAGTGTGGTCCCAACATTAATTGGAATATTAGTCGACACACACTTCTCCATCTTGAATTTCTTTAAAATCCCTTTGCATAGCCTTCTTGGGAAATGAATATCCCATCTTTCTTTTGATGCACCTCAATTCCAAGATAGTATGCCATTAGACCAATGTCCGTCATCTCGTATTCTTTAGTCATCTCTTGTTTAAATTCGTCAAACCACTCCTCATTATTTCCTGTAAAAATAAGGTCATCGACGTACAAACACACAATCAACATGTTACCTTTATCATCAACTTTCACGTAAAGGGCATGTTCATGAGGGCATTTCTTAAATCCTTTCTCCATAAAAGTTTGGTCGATACGGCTATACCAAGCTCTTGGCGCTTGCTTCAAACCATACAATGCTTTCTTTAACTTCAACACTTTTCCCTCATGGCCTGGTAACAAGTAACTTCCTGATTGACCGATGTAAACTTCTTCTTCAAGTACTCCATTCAAGAATGCCGACTTCACGCCCGTTTGATGAATTTTCCACTTCTCTTGGGCTAACAACGAGATCAAGAAATGGATGGTTTCCAAACGAGCTATAGGGTCAAAAACTTCATCATAGTCAATTCCAGCTTTTTGTTTGTATCCTTTGACTACGAGCCTTGCCTTGTATCGTTCTATCTCTCCTTTTGAATTCTTCTTCGCCTTGTAAACCCATTTAACTCCAATGGATCTTTGACCTTGTGGAAGAGAAAAAAGTTCCCAAGTTTCATTCTTCTTAATTGCACTAATCTCATCATCCATGGCTTTCTTTCACTTTTGACTCTTTGACGCCTCTTCAAAGTTTATGGGCTCAGTATCAGCAAACAAGCAAAATAAGTTTGGATTTTGATTGAGCTCGTAAATTTCTCTCAACGATCTTGTCTTTTGAGGTCTTCCACTATTTGAACTCTCACTTTCCGATGAAGGTTGATCACACGAGGGTGGCGATGGAGAACTCAAGGGCTCTATCGGCTCTCCTTCGACTTCTTTCAAAATAGGCTCAACAGGGTAAAATGTATATTGCTCCTTATCTTGAGTACTCCGGTCCCAAGAACTCTTTTCGTCAAAAACGATATCACGACTAAGCTTCCTTTTGATCTCAATTGGATCATACAATTTATAGCCTTTTGATTTGATCATAACCAATAAAAATATATTTTTGGCTCTTCGCATCAAGCTTGCTCCTGTTTTGATCTGGTATGTGGGCATGTGAAATGCTACCAAATACTTGTAAATGTGAAATGCTTGGTTTGAAACCACTCCACTTCTCTTGTGGTGTTTGATCATGAACACTTATTGTCGAACTCCTATTGGACAAATAAACAGCACATTCCACAGCTTCTGCCCAAAATCCTTTTGGCAAATCTTTGCTCTTCAACATGCATCGAACCATATTCATAAGTGATTGATTCTTTTTTTTGCGACACCGCTTTGTTGTGGAGAATAAGCAACGGTAAGAGATTCTCGAATACCATTCTCTTCACAAAATTTCTGGAACTCCATTGAAGTGAACTCGCCTCCATTATCCGACCTCATTGCCTTGATTTGATAATCACTTTGCTTTATGACTAGAGACTTGAACCTTTTGAAGGTTGTAAACGCCACTGACTTGTTCTTCAAAAAAAGTACCCAAGTCTTTCGACTAAAATCATCAATGAAGGTCAGAAAATACTGATTATTCCCGAGTGATGATGGTTCGATAAGTCTGCATATGTTCGTATGGATTAGCTCTAACGGTTGCTTCGCTCTTGAGAGAGATTCTTTTGGAAAGGGGTGTCGATGTTGTTTCCCTTCAAGACATCCTTGAAAAATCTGATCAGGATGATTTATCATGGGTAGTCCTCTCACTAACTTCTTGGACGACATCATCCTCAATCCACCAAAATTTATGTGTCTGAGCCTCAAGTGCCATAACCAAGACTCATTTTCAAAATACGCTTTCAAGCACTTTGTCATGTCGTGCTAAATTTTCAACATGAACATTCTATTACTTGACATTTGTACCTTAGCTATCAATCTCCCTTCGGAATTCCTTAGGTACAAGCTTTGTCCCTTCATGTGCACGTCGTACCCTTTTTCGATCAATTGCCCAATGCTCAAAATATTTGCTTTCATCCCAGGTACATAGTAAATATTTTCGATGAATTGGGGTCTGCCACTCTTCAATCGAATGAGAATCCTTCCTTTTCCTTGGATGGTAATTTTCGACATATCACCAAATATGATGTTTCCAGCAGCATTAGCATCAATGTAAACGAACATGTGCTTCTGCCCGCACATGTGATTACTCGCACCCGAGTCGAGGTACCACGAAGTATTTTCTTCTTCGATTGACGCTTTCAATGCCAACAACGATTGATCAAAATCTTATTCGACAAGATGAGCCTTCTCAGAGCTAGACTCATTTCGGCACTCCGAAGCATAGCGCCCAAACTTGTGACAATTATAACATTCGGCATCTCGCTTATTTTGATGACGATTAAACCCACCTCTTCCGCGAGCTCGTGATTGATGAGGTTCCAATTGTAACTCTTCATTTTTGTATGAACTTTGTTCTTCTTGACCTCGTTCACGTCCACGACTGCATCCTTGTCCATGACCACGACCTTTACCACGGACTCTCCCACGACCGCGATATCCAAAGTTATTAGATTTATGTTGGTCGGAATTGATCGTAATTGCTTGAAGAGATTGCTCGACTTCCAGTTCTCTCGTTCGTATTTTTAAATTTTCTTCATGCACTTGTACATTTCCAAGCAACTCATTCAAGTTAAGGGTCTCGGCATCATTCGACTATTCAATGGCTATTACAATGTAGTCGAATTTCTGCACAAGAGATCGAAGTACCTTTTCAACAACTCGCTTTTCTTCTAACTTTTCTCCATTGCTTTCGAGTTAGTTAACAACCATCACAACTCTTGAGATGTAGTCGAACACTTCTTCAGATTCTTTCATCTTCAAGGACTCAAACTCTCCTCGTAGTGATTGGAGTCGAACTTTCTTAACTTTGTCAATGCCTTTGAAAGCATTGTTAAGTATATCCCACACTTGCTTCGTAGTGGTTGCTTGTGAAATCTTCTCAAAATTATTGTCATCCATGCCGAGTTGAATGATAGAGAGAGCTCTTTGATCTTTTACCTTGGCTTCCCTTAAGGCTTTTCTTTCGGCTTGGCGTAAAGTAGCGGGATCTTGTGAAAAATCATATTCTCTTTCAATGGTTTCCCGAACATCTTGTCCACCAAGATATGTCTTCATTTGAATGCTCCATCGATTGAAATTATCTTTCGAGAGCTTTGGAAATGAGAATGCTCCACTTGCGGCCATCGTCTTTTTAGAGAATCGAAGCTTACTCTTGATACCACTTTGTTGGAAAATGTGGGCTCCATATATAAATCGCAGCTAAAAATAAATAAATATGTGGAGAATAATATATAAACACTTTTGTTTATTTCTCTTAAACACACAATTTAATAATGAATTCTCTTGTACAAAACTCATACGCAACTCATGCTTTCAAATGAAAACTTACATGACTATTTATATGATTAAACTACATAAATGAAAGGAAACAACTAATCATGTAAAGACACAAAATATGAAAGGACACATGTACATGAATGGACCTCATATCGAAAGTCACATCCATTTATTTATTCAAGCTTATATACTCTTCTTCCAACAAAACTTCATGCAGACTATATACTCATTGACTAGGTTCTTTTTATATTATTTCTCTAAAATAAGGAGTTTCTTTTTTTAATTTTTACTTTCATTTTTGTTATTTTATTTGTTTTGGTGCTACTTTTATGCAGACTGCTCAAAATGCTAAGAAGGCAAAATTATACGCAAGTTGGAAAAGAAGTTGTGTCCACTTAGGCAAGGTGGCTTTCATCATTAATAATGAAAATTAGTTTTATTTATTTATTAATTTGCAGTTTCCTGCAATATGTGTGTCTTTTCATTTGCTAGGTGTTTTGTTTGTTACTGAAGTTATAATTATTTCCACTATTACTTGACTTCCACTGAAGCCGATGTTCAAGCATTGATGTTCACATAAATGAAATCACCTTAGAAGAAACATTATACTTGCAAACATAATACACATGTAAACTAAACTGAAAAGACTAAAACATGCATAAAAAATTGTTGGGAACCAACTAGCCTTTTTCCTGGTGGGAGATGAGTGAGCACCCAAGTTTGATTCTTGGAAAGGTCTTTGAGCTCAGAAAGAATGACCTAATGCCAGTGCTTGTGGAGAAGAGCATCTTTCAGAGTTTGTGGCTCCTTTTCAGACTGGACTAGAGCAGTGTATACTCTGGGCTTCAAGTGACCTGTTTTAGCTATAGTCTGCATAGAATGAGTGTTAGTAACAATAGGTGGTGCAGTGGGAGTGTTAGAACATTCTTGATCATTTCCTAAAGGTGGCAACTGAACTGTTAAGGGAATTGTAGTGTGAGAACTTGATGCTGTATTTGGTGAGGTGGGTGAAATGTCTGCAGGGAGAGTAGTGGAGAAACTTGTTGAATGCTCAAGAGGAGAAGCCTATTGATTTTATAAGGAATTTACAGATGAGGAAGAGGTGGTATGTGGGATTAAGGGAGGGGACAGAACAGAAATAGAGGGACAAGGAACACTATAGAGGGGATTAGGAGTATAAGTATGTAGAGGAGAAGTAGGACTAGACACAAAGTTTGTAGTTTTAGAGAAAGGGAACTGATCCTCAACAAAGATAACATGTTTGTTCATAACATTTTTCCCAGAAGGAAGCATGACCTTATACCCTTTATAGCCTTCACTGTATCCTAGAAAAGTTGAAGGAACAACTCTAAATTCCAGTTTGTGCTTATTATAGGGCCTTACATGGGGGAAACACAAGCATCCAAACACTTTGATAGTGGAGTAAACAGGTTTGTGACCATATAAGACTTCAAAGGGTGATTTGTATTTTAATTGTTTACTAGTAGTTCTGTTAATGGTGTGGATGGCTGTGTGAAAAGCCTCCATCCAGTAGTGGTTAGGAACTTGAGAGTTAGCTAAGAGAGATAAGCCTACCTCAATCACATGTCTGTGTTTCCTCTCAGCTACACCATTTTGTTGAGAGGTGTAGGGACAAGAAATCCTAGGAACAATTCCCTTATCTTGCAGGTGTTTAGATAGGCTATATTCACCCCCCAATCACTCTGAACAGTTTAACTTTGGCAGGAAATTGGTTTTCAACTAAACTTTGAAAGTGTAAAAAGGCTTGAAAAGCTTCAGACTTGGTATTCAGAAAATAAATCCAAGTATATTTTGTGAAATGATCAATGAACACAACATAATATAGACTACCATTAGTAGATTTCAAGGGGCAAGGTCCCCACAAATCTGTATGAATCAGATCAAAAGGTTGAAGCAAGACAATAGAAGATTCTTGAAAGGGCAGTTTATGAGACTTAGATTTCAAACATGCATGTCAAAAAGAGCCAGCAAATTCTTTATTGTAAAAAGGTATGTTACAATCCTTCAGGCCCTTTATTACAAAATCACTTGTAGCATGGCCTAGCCTGTAGTGCCAAGTGTCCAGACCTACCTTCTTTTTGGAAACAGAAAAACAACATGGTGTTTTGACATCATTATTCTTGGAGAGAGATTAGGATGGTTGAGAGTTTTGAGATGGCACTTTGCAAAGATCAAGTTTATAAAGTCCATTACTGAGTTTCCCTTGAAGTAGAGTAGCCCCCGTGGCTTGATCCTTGACAAAATAAACAAAGGGATGAAACTCAAAAAACACCTTGTTATCCTTAGCAAACTGTGAAACACTTAGAAGATTTTTAGTGATGCTAGGAACATGGAGAAGATTGTTAAGCTGAAATATGTGTGTAGAAGCTGAATGAGGGGATTTAACACTAGAGTTGACAACATTAGAAATGAACAAACCTGCTCCATTAACCAAGTGAAGTTGATTGGCTCCTTGATATTCAGATGCAATACTGAGGTTTGAAAAATCTGGAGTGACATGATTTGAGGCTCCAGAATCAGGTATCCAGTTATAGTCTGATCCATTTTCCTGAGTAGCCACCATAGCTGTCATAGCAGGAGAGTGAGACCATTGTTGATTATTTCTGTTGCTTGAAAAGGTGCCTCTGTTGAAGTTCTGATTGCTTGAGGGATTGAAACTCTGAGAGGTCTGAGGAGTGAAACCGGGGTCCATTCTGTAGTAACATTTTGAGGTTGTGTGATTTGTGTAGCCACATATTTGGCAGGATACTTTGTTGCTGTTGTAACCTTTTACACCTCTTCCTCTAGCACTTCCTCTTCTGACACCTCCTCTGTTGGAGTAAGGTCCTCTTCCTCTAGTATTGTTATTGTTGCTGTTGTTATTGTTCCAGCTGCTACCTTCCCTTCTTGGTTGTCCATGGACAACCAGATTTGCTGTCATGCTAGCAGACTCATCGAATTGAGGGTGAGAAGCTTCAATCCTGGACTCAAACTCAACAACAGACCACTTGCATCATTAAAACTCCACTTTTCAGGGCTGGAGGTGATGGTGACCACCACAGGATCATACTCACTGCCTAGACCGGTTAGGGCATGGAGTAATTGATCAAAATCTTCAATCTTGTGCCCAGATGTAGCAAGATTGTCACAGCACACCTTGACTTTGTTCAGATATTCCCTCATTGACAAATTTTCCTTCTTCATAGTCTGGAGTTGAATCTTGTACTGCATTATTTTTGCTCCAGATTGTGCTACGAAATTAGCTTCCAGAGTTCTCCACATCTCATGGCTTATGGTGAGGCCAACCATTAAAATAAGGACACTTTCAGATAGTGAAGACAGGATCCATGAGGCAAACAATTGATCTTGCCTCTGATGGGTTTGAAAAAGAGGATTGAGAACAATAAACCCTTCCTGATTCTGGACAACCTTGGAAGGGATCTCAACCGTGCCATTTAAGTAGGATTCAAGACCTAATCATGTGGCTGCAGCTAGTATCTGTTGTTTTCAAATCAGATAATTGGTCGAATTACACGAACGTGCAAATAGGCGATAAACTTCAAATTTAAATGAAAAGGGCTGATAAAGACATAATTGTAGTGAAAAGCACAACTTCTGAATACACAAGTATGGTACAGAATTTCAAAAACAGATAATATACTACTCCTCCCTCTTCTATTTGTCACTTTTTAGATGGTAGATAGTAGACAATAGAAGTAGACCTGTGACCTCGCATGATGTTCATGACAAAGTGAGATGAGATGACAATACACACTTTTCTTGTACTTTTAAGCAATGACGGTATAAAAAACTTGGAAAGATCTAACCATAGCTGAAAACGAAAGCAAGGGATCTGAACAGCAATCTGAAAATGTTGGTGTCAAAATAACACTCAAGTGTAATAAGGTCTCTCTCTCTCTAGATCTCTATCGCCCTCATTTCTCTATGTAGTTAAGTTGTAATACTTAAGTGCTTTTAATTAATTAATATCGAATTTCATGAATTGTTACTGATGGTCGAATTACACGACACGTGTCTAAAATGATAGGATATGATTTATTTTTATAATATTATGTTTTTTTATATTTTTTGTCGATTTTTTTTATTTCAAAAAAACCGAGGGGTGAAGTTCCCCTCGAAAATTCCCGTAGGAAAACATGTCCCTTCATAACTTCCGAGGGGAATTTTTTCCCTTCAGTGTTTTCGAGGGTGAAATTCATTCGATAATGATACCCTCGGAAGCCTTTGGTATTACCTTCTATAATTATGACTGTTGATAGTCGACCTGGCTTGAACGACTACATACAGAATGAGAATTATACGTAGCTAAACTCAAGCCAAGGATACGTAAGGAACTACCCGATTCGGACACGTTACCACCCGTTATATAACGGGTCGACCCGGACCATCTTAAGTTGACGGGTCATTGCGCATTGACTGGCCAAGATCCGAGACCAACTTAACGTGTCGCGCCCACACCCGACCGAACTGGCCGACCAGCCCCGAGGAGCATCAAGCAGGCGCCGAGCCCGCGAGCCAACACCTGGCCGACCTGGCCGACCAGCGCCGAGCAGGCGTCGAGCCCGTGCGCCAACACCGGCCGACCTGGCCGACCAGCGTCGAGCAGGCGCCGAGCCCATGCGCCAACACCCGGCCGACCTGGCCGACCAGGGGCCGAGCAGGCTCCGACCCCGCGTGCCCAGACCTGGCCGACCTAGTCGATCAGTGCCGAGCAGGCGCCGAGCCAGCGCGCCCATACCCGGCCGACCTGGCCGAGCAGGCGCCGAGCCCGCGCGCCAACACCCGGCCGACCTGGCCGACCAGCGCCGAGCAGGCGCCGAGCCCGTGCGCCAACACCCGGCTGACCTGGCCTACCAGCGCTGAGCAGGGGCCGAGCCCGTGCGCCAACACCCGGCCGACCTGGCTTACCAGCGCCGAGCCCGCGCGCCCAGACCTGGCCGACCTAGTCGATCAGCGCCGAGCAGGCGCCCAGCTCGCGTGCCCATACCAAGCCGACCTGGCTGAGCAGCGCCGAGCAGGCGCCGAACCCGCGCGCCAATACCCGGCCGACCTGGCCGACCAGCGCCGAGCCCGCGCGCCCATGCTCAGTCGACCAGCGCCAAGCAGGCACCGAACCCACGGCCAACACCCGGCCAGCGCCGAGCAGGCGCCGAGCCCGCACGCCAACATCCGGCCGACCTGGCCGACCAGCGCCGAGTAGGCGCCGAGCCCGCGCGCCAACGCCCGGCTGACCTGGCCAACCATGGCCGAGCTGGTGCCGAGCCCGCGCGCCCACGCCGACCAACCTGGTCGACCAACGCGAGAAAGCGCCGAGTTCGTGCGCTCGTGTCCGGCTGATCTGGCCGACCATCGCCGAGCAATCCCCGACATGCTATTTCGACCAGATTGAGTTTCGTGCTGCGAAACCCAAGGTCGACTAATCGATCAGGAGGTCTGCTCGTCTCACCATAGAAATCGCGTGTGAATCATCAAGATATATTTGATAGGGAGTTCAGATCTGCTCGCTCTATATCTTTGTTTGAAAGAGTATGCTCGGCGGATAAGGACGTTTCAACCAAGACTGATCGACCATGAGGATAGGTCGGCTCGACATCGAGACAGTTCCAGGTCGGATTTGAGGCGGCGGAAGAGATATGATCAAGGCTTGACTCTCTGACTCGGAAAGGGATATGCAGCCAATGAGGAAGTGCCAGGTGTCTAATTAGGGTTATGATATTTGTGACTGGCTTAATGGCTAAGTAAGTTGGTGCACTCAAGTGGTGACACGTGTCCAATTAGGGTTTGGAAGGAAAACTATAAATAGCCTCTCCAAGAGAGAGAGGAGAGATCCCCAATTTTTGAGAGAGAGAAACATAGAGAGCTTTAGAGAGAGAAAGGCTTGTATTCAGGAAAACTACCCTGTACAAGGATCCGGTCAAGGCCGATCCGACCTAATTTTTGAGGAATAAAAGTTAAGCACTTTTTCCCATTTTTGGTTTTCTATTTTCCTATTGCTGAACTGCTTATTTTCTTGGTTTTAATGATTTAGACTACTCTTGGTCTAAACAAAATGGCGCTAGAAGAAGGTCTCTTGTGATCTACGGTTCCACTTGCTCGATCAGATCGTCCTGTTTCGTTTCCTATTTTTTGTGTTCGATTTTTGTTTTTTTCGCGAGCTAGCTGGTCGTCAACCTTTATCGTGGTTGAGGTTTGTTAAAAAAAAAAGAGAGGTAGGAAGTTTTGATTCTATTCGTCATTATAGACCCGTCAGAAAGCTCAAGATGAAACCCTGCGAAAGAACGACAAGAAAAGACTGTTCAGTCGGGCCCAAATGAGCTCGACCCTGAACAGGTGAGGTCATTCATGCAGCACCCCACCTTTGCCAAGGAGTTCGAAGAAATGATGAAGAGAGCAGCAAAATCAATCCTGACTCCAGAGATTATGGTCGGCAACCCCAAGAATGCCGACCTCCTGGAAGGGCATTCGGAGTCGGACCCAGCTCGTGAGATATCAGGGAAAGCCCGGAAAAGAAAACTAGAGGAACTTGAGCTAAATTCTAAGAGCAAGCTCGAGAGACCTCCCATCGCACGTCGCCTCACATTCTCCTCCCCCCAGAATGTCTTTGCTCGGCTCGGAAAGCCAGCCATCAAAGCACAGGAAGAACATTCCGAGAGGTCGGCGAACAGCAAGAGTATTGCCATGAGCATCTCGCGCAAGCCAAACGAGGAGTCAGCAGAGCTAAGATATTTGAAGCAAAGGATTGCCGAGCTGGAGGCCAAGCAAGTCACTCCCCCGGTACAACCCACATATCCGATCTCACGACCAGTCCTGCCAGCTCGGCATGCGACAACGAGTCCCCCCTGTCTATCCAGATCCTCTCTGAACCGCTGGAGGGGAAGCTAAAGATCCCCCCAATCGCTCTATATAAGGGGAGCAGCGATCCTGACTCGCATCTGAGTCATTACCAGAACTATATGGATATGCTCGGCGCATCCGATACATACAGATGCCGAATGTTCTCCATGACACTGGATGAAGCCCCGCTAAGGTGGTACCGATCGCTACCGCGCCACTCTATTTGCTCATGGCCCCAACTGAGGTCTTCGTTTCGAGGAAACTTTATGGTTTCCAAAGCTTCAGTTGCACCAAAAAGGGCCATCGCCACCATCGTCCAACAACCGAATGAATCACTGAAGAGATATATAGCTCGATTCAAGAAGCAAGTTTCAGAGTCCCAGCCTTGCGGTGATGAAGCTTTACTGACTTTAGCTCAGAACGGATTATCTGACAATTCATTCTTCAAGTGGGTCAATAACTAACAGGATCCTCAAACTTTCCAGGAGTTCCTGGCGCTGGCCGCATCTCAGATCGCAGCCGAGCAGAACATGGCCGCTCCGGTCATCTCATTTCCACAAAGTCACAAGCCTACCCGACAGAGCGACAAGAACCCAAGTCCTCAAGTGACCACGAAGAAATTCCTACAAGAAAAGGACTCTGAACTCCTCCTTGAGTACAATGAGGTCTTCTAAATGGCAGCGGCTACGATTTTTGAACGAATCAAGGATTTGGACATCCTTCCTCCAGCTCGGCCAATCAAGAAGGACCTTTCCCTGCTCGACAAGAAGAGATTCTGCAGATATCATGGATCGATCGGGCACAACACGGAGGAACGCCATGACTTGGTCCGCGCCTTGATCAAGGTCTGCGACGATAGGAATCTGCTGCCCTTCTCCAAGAACCACCAAGCTCGGCAGGAAAGAAGGGGCAATAATCAGCCACCCCCACCCCCACCAGCCGGAGCAGGAGGACCTAGGGAGATCCTGACCTTCATCAACACCAGCCGAGCAGAGGAGGAAATGTCAAATCGAAAAAGGAAGGCCCTGGTCAGGGAGGCAAGGAACTCTATTCAGAAAACAAAAATCATAAGGCCCGACATCTTCCATTTTGACGACCATCCCGAAGAAGAGGATAAGCTAGTGTCATACTTCACTTTCCACGAATCGGACGCAGCCCCGCTAGATCACCCCCACTCTGATGCTCTTGTTATCACTGTTCCGATCCTGGGGATCCGAACACATCGAGTGCTCGTAGATCCCAGCGCATATGAAAGCATAATTTACTTACCTGCCTACCGAAGAATGAGGGTACCCAGATAATATGTCGAGCCATGCGATGATAGAATTAGAGGGATAAGTGGCAACTACGTGCAAGCTCTGTTTCAGGTGAAGCTGTCTGTCGAGTTCGGCATAGGTGAGGATAAGAGAACAGTTCTCACAACTTTCAAAGTGATTGACGTTCCAAGCGACTACAATGCCCTCATAGGTAGACCAGCTCTGTATGATCTCAGAGGAGCAATGTCAGTATACCACTATTCGATTAAGTTCCCAGGCGCCCTCGGAGAATGCGAACACAGAGGTGATCAGGTAGCGGCTCGAGAATGCAGTTGGTCGATCAGGCCCAAGTAGATAAACATGGTCGAACTATCAAGAAGAGAAGAGCTGGCGGAGAAGAAAGGCGATCCGATTTTAGACATGATCGTCGAAAAGATGAATGAACCCAAACCTGCAAGTAAAGAAGAACACACAATGAACGTGGACGAACTGACTCTCGTGTCCGAGGTCGACCACCCGGTTCCCGTGTCAAATAGAAAGGAGCCAGAACCAGTTCAAGAACAGGAGTCGAACACAGAGTTCGACTTGACAGAGGTCGACCTGAACGCTGAAAAAGCTGACGAAATAAAGATGGCACCACCAGAAAAAATCTTTGTCGAGGCCGACCCGACCGAGGTCGACCGGGAAAGGGATAGAGGTCGGCGCCCAGGTAAAGAGCCGATGAGAGAGTCAGAAAAAGTCTACCGAGTTAAGAAGGCCGAGCTGAAAGAAGGGGAGGACAAGCTGGACCCTTGAAAGATGAACTTAAAGAGAAAGGCCACCCATGCTGAGCTAGTGGAAGACCTAGATTGGGTTTCGGTCGATGAGCTTGACCCAAGAAAATTGCTCCGGGTCGGCCACGATCTCTAGGAGCCCATCTGATCCCATCTTATCAATTTCTTGAAGGCAAACCAGGATGTGTTCGCCTGGACGCATGCTGACATGCAGGGGATCGACCCGGAGCAAGCTTGTCACCGACTCAACATCGACAAAAACGTCAGGTCGGTCATCCAGAAGAGAAGGAAGCTCGGCCCAGACCGATACGAAGCTCTGGAGTTGGAGGTTGTCAAGCTGCTAGATAACAAATTCATTCGAGAAGTCAGGTACCCAGTTTGGGTATCTAACCCTGTGCTCGTCAAGAAACAGACAGGGCAGTGGCGACTATGCATTGACTTCTCAGACCTTAACAAGGCATGCCCCAAAGACAGCTATCCACTCCCCCACATCGGCTATATGGTCGACGCTACTACTGGACACGAGCTAATGAGTTTCATGGACGCCTACTCTGGTTATAACCAAATCCCGATGCATCCGGGTGACCAGGAACACATGTCATTCTACTCAGCAAGAGGCCTCTACTGCTATACCATGATGCCATTCGGCCTGAAGAATGCGGGGGCTACTTATCAGCGTCTTGTTAATAAAATGTTTGCTAGTATGATAGGGAAAACGATGGAAGTGTATGTAGACGACATGCTCGTCAAATCTTTGTACTCCTCCGATCACATCGATGATCTTAATAAAATGTTTTATGTTTTGCGTGTTTACCGAATGATGTTAAACCCCAAGAAATGCTCTTTCGGAGTTGGGTCTGGAAAATTTTTAGGATACATGGTGAGTCAAAGAGGCATTGAAGCCAACCCAGACAAAATTCGAGCGATAACCGAGCTAGAACCTCCTTGAAGTGTGAAACAGGTGCAGAGCCTTACCGGCAAAATGGCTACCCTGAGTCGATTCATATCCAGGTTGACAGACAAGTGTAAACCATTTTTCGAAGCAATCAAGAAGAGTAAGAGATTCTAATGGACACCAGAATGCCAGATAGCTTTCGAAGAATTGAAGAACTGCATGGCAAATGTGCCGACCTTGCAAAAACCAACCAAGTAGGAGCCTCTCTATCTATACTTGGCGATCTCGGCAGTAACAGTCAGTTCGGCACTCGTACGATCTGATGAGCTCGGACAACATCCAGTATACTATGCGAGCCATGCCATGCACGATGCCGAGCTAAGATATTTATCCATGGAAAAACTCGCTTATGCTCTCATCATTTCCTCGCGCAAGATGCGCCCTTATTTCCTCGAGCACCGAATAATTATGTTGACGAGCTTCCCTCTAAAGCAGATCATGCACCGACCCAACACATCCGGAAGAATGATCAAATGGGCTGTCGAGCTCGGACAATTTGATATAACTTACGAACCGAGAAAAGCGATCAAAGGACAAGCCCTTGCCGACTTCATAGCCGAGTTCACACCAGCCGTCGAATTCGTCCCAGCAGAGGCCGAACAATGGCACCTGTACATTGATGGATCGTCGACCACCAGCCGAGCTGGTGCGGGGATAGTGCTGATCAGCCCCGAGAAAGTGCCTTTCTGCTCGGCGGTCCGCTTCAAATTCTCGTTGACCAATAATGAAGCCGAATATGAAGCCCTCTTAGCTGGCCTCGAAACAGCATCCTCCATGGGGATCAGAAATCTCAAGATTCACAGTGACTCCCAACTTGTGGTAAACCAGATCAGTGGAGAGTACGAAACAAAAGAGCCCAGGATGGCGCAATACTTAGAGCTCACCAAGGCAAGACTTAGCGAGTTTGAAGCCGAGGTGATCCACGTGCCGAGAAACGATAATGTCCCAGCTGATTCACTTGCCAAACTCGCATCGAGCTTAGGTATCGAGGAACTGAACACAGTAACAGTCAGCCACCACTCCACAACAGCACTTGATGCCGCCGCAGCTTACTCAGTAAGTCAAGCAGACCAGACCAAAGAAGCCAAAACTGAAAAGGGTTGTTGGATGAAACCATTCCTTCTATACCTCGAAGAAGGAACACTACCCGAAGACAAAGCGGAGGCTCACTCAATTCGGACCAAGTCAGCTCAATACACCGTTGTGGATGGGCGACTCTACAAGAGAGGATACTCAGTTCCCCTACTAAGATGTTTGAACGAACAAGAGGCCGAGCATGCTCTGACGGAGGTACATGAAGGTGTCTGCGGGAACCATGCAGGAGGGCAATCATTGGAGCATAAGCTCGTTCGGCAGGGTTACTACTGGCCGACCTTAAAGAAGGATGCAACGTCAAAGTTCAGAAAATGCGAGAAATGCCAGATATTTGCACCTCAGATCAACTCCCCATGCCGAGCCCCTAAACTCAATTTACTCGCCGTACCCATTCGCCAAATGGGGGATCGACCTTATTGGTCCGCTACCAAAGGGCAAAGGAGGAGTCAAATACGCAGTGGTCGCGGTCGACTACTTCACGAAATGGGCCGAAGCCGAGCTCCTGGCCTCGATCACCAACCAAAAGATAATCAACTTCGTTTGGAAGTCGATCATATGCAGGTTCGGCACCCCACTTTCGATAGTATCAGACAACGACAAGCAATTTGATAGCAAGAGGTTCAAGGCATTTTGCGGATAGCTAAACATCAAGAACCACTTTGCGACACCATACCACCCCCAATCGAACGGACAAGTAGAAGCTGTGAACAAAATCCTCAAGTACACGCTAAAGAAGAGATTGGAAGACCTGAAAGGTAGCTGGCCCGAGGAGCTACCAGGTGTTTTATGGTCATACAGGACGACCAGCGCCGAGCCCGTGCGCCAACACCCGATCGACCTGGCTGACCAGCGCCGAGCAGACGCCGAGCCCGCGCTCCCATGCCTGGCCGTCCTGGCCGACCAGCGCCGAGCAGGCGCCGAGTCCGCGCGCTCGTGCTCGGCCGACCAGCGCCGAGCGATCCCTGACATGCTACTCTGACCGGATCGGTATGCGTGATGTCGAACCCGAGGCCGATTAATCGACCAGGAGGTCTGCTCGTCCGATCGGAGAAATCTCGTGTGAATCATCGAGATCTATTTGATAGGGAGTTCAGGTCTACTCATCCTCTATCTTTGTTTGAAAGAGTATACTCGGAGAATAAGGATGGTTCAACCAAGACTGATCAGCTGCGAGGAAAGGTCGGCTTGACCTCAAGACGGTTCAAGGTCGGATTCGAGGCGGCGGAAGAGATATGATCAAGGCTTTACTCTTTGACTCAGAAAGGGAGGTGCAACCAATGAGAAAGCGCCAGGTGTCTAATTAGGGTTAGGGTTTCTATGATTGACTTATTGGCCAAGTAAGTCGGTGCCCACTAAGGTGGTGACACGTGTCCAATTAGGGTTTAGAAGGAAAACTATAAATAGCCTCTCCAAGAGAGAGAGATGGGATCCCCAATCTACTAGAGAGAGAAATACATAGAGAGTTAGAAAGAGAAAGGCTTGTAACAAGAGTTCTACCCTGTAAAAGGATCCGGTCAAGGCCGATCCGACCCGATTTTAAGGAATAAAGTCAAGCACTTTTTCCTATTTTTGGTTTTCTGCTCTCCCATTACTGAACTGCTTATTTTCTTGGTTTTAATGATTTTGACTACTCTTGGTCTAAACAAAATGGTGCTAGAAGAAGGTCTCTTGTGATCTACGGTTCCACTCACTCGATCAGCTCGTCCTGTTTTGTTTCCTATTTTTTGTGTTTGATTTTTGTTTTTACGCGAGTTGCTGGTCGTCAACCCTTATCGTGGTTGAGGTTTGTTAAAAAAAAAAAGAGGAGGCAGGAAGTTTTTGACCTTGTTCATCATCATGAACCCGTCAGAGAGCTCAAGAAGAAACCCTGCAAAAGAACGGCAAGAAAAGACTGTCCAGTCGGGCCCAAATGAGCTCGACCCTGAACAGGTGAGGTCATTCATGCAACACCCCACCTTTGCCAAAGACTTCAAAGAAATGATGAAGAGAGCCGC